>JAVGWX010000004.1:56035908-56308408 GCA_036924085.1 Ariolimax columbianus
AGTAGTTCATGGAACATGTCGCCTGCTATTCTGGTTTTTGCCTCTATTCTGCGAACTTTGAGGAGCCTGCCGTCCATGCGGTATCTGATGGGTACGTCGGATTTGGCTGTTCTAAAATCGTTCTACATCGTGGCTGAGAACATCATGCTAAACAGGGTTTGGGCGAGCACACAGCCTTGCTTTACATGGTATGTCACGTCAAGCGTTCCGGAAGTATCTCCGTTTCCAATCACAGGAGCACGCATGCCTTCGTGGAGTTATTTTACCGCGGCGATAAACTTGGTGAGGCAGGCGAACTTTGACATGACCATCCACAATCCACCTCCGCTTACCGTGTCGAATGCCTTAGTGAGGTCGATAAATGCAGTGTGCATGTCTATGCTATGCTCCTGACATTTCTGCTGTATCTGTCGCGCAGCGACGATCATGTCTACAGTTCCCCGTCCGGTTCTGAAGCCACACTGACTCTATGGAAGGTTTTGACCTTTTTCACGATGCTGGCTTAGCCGATTTAATAAGAGGCGTGCTAGAACGTTTCCGGCTACGCATAGCAGGGATATTCCACGGTGGTTATCACAGTTCTGCTGGTTTCCTTTCCTCTCGAATGTGTGAACTATTGAAGCATCTTTATATTTCTGCGAGATTTTCCCCTCAGCTTACATAACGCTGAATAGTTCAGCATTCTTGCTATTAAGACATGGGCTAGCTGTCTTATAGATATCTGCTGGTATTTCATCTGCCCAATGGGCTTTTCACATCAGAAGTGCGTTTATGGCCTTGTCCACCTCATTCGGGGCGATGATTTCGTCTATCGTCTTGTCTTATAGTCAACTTTGGCATCCGCTGGATGGCTTCTTCGATTATGACTGATACGTGATTAAAAAAAACAGCAGAAGTGTTCTGCCCATCTATCAAGTATCTGGGACTTATCTGTCAACAATATCCCATTAGTATTGGAAATTGGGTGTCAACCACAGGATTGTGGGCCGTACATAGTTGTCGTGCCTTCAAAGAAACGTTCGGCAGCATGCCACTTTGCAAACTTTTCTATTTGTTCAGCCTTACTGTTGAGCCTAGTGTCCTGTATTTGTCTAAGCCTGACGCCAGGGCTTTCCGAGCATTTGAAAATTCATTTTATTTAGGTTGGGATGATGTGTCCCTTTGATGGACTAATTGCGCATCGTGCTTTGAATCTATGATGATTTCTATTTCTCGTTCATTCTCATTGAACCAGTCCTTGTGTTTGCGTCTAGGACCAAGATGCTTCAGTTTTGTGAAGTGAAGAGTATTTCTGAGTGATGCCCATTCCTGTTTAAAGTCGATGTTTCTAAACTGAAGGCCGGCGAGCTTGCCGTCCAGATCGTCGTGGAATGCTATTCGCGTGGTCTCTTGCCATGAGGACGTATCTTGGCTCGGACTTAAAGTTTCAGATTGGTAATCACAACGCGGTGGTCCGTCCAGCACTTCACACCACACAGGCTGCTTGTTATATGAACGCCACTGCGATCCCTACGCCTCACAATGACGTAGAAAATCAGATGATAGTGGCGGATCTAGGGCGCATCTATGTCGTCCGCTACCATGCTGGAAGTCCGAAGGTTGTGATCGTGATAATGAGATCATTTGTAGCATAGGTCTTTAGCAGGTGCAGTGCATTGCTGGTGCATTTTCCCTTTCCATGTTTACCAATGATTCCTTCCCAGGCCGTGTGGTTTTCACCAACACTAGCAGTACAATAACCGATAATAGAATACATTTGCCAGTCCTTGGAACTGCCGAGAAGAGCAGCTCAAGGTTCTCGTGGAATTTATCTTTGGTCTCATCTGGGTTGGTAATAGTAGGTGCTTAGACACTGACAATAGTGGCCTGTCTAGTCCCACCTAGGGCGAGGCGCATTGACATATACGATCATTGATTCCATTAGTTATAATTGCTAGTCTTCTTCTTCTTCTTCTTCTTCTGCGTACGCAGTCAGACAGTAACCATTATTTTTTCGAAAAAAGAGGCGGTCATCCTGAGGCTGTCGCAACTGCCATACAGCTTGTCTTGTAGTTCCACTGGTAATGGCCACATCTGCTCTCTCTGATCCTCGTATGTCGGGCAGTTCTGCAGCAGATGTTCAGCGGTCATTTTACCAGTACCGCACGGGCATTCGTCGGTACACCGTATCTTCAATTTGTTGAATAGGTGGTACCTCAGTCTGTTGTGGCCAGTGCGAAGTCTGAAGACAACGACCTGCTCTCTTCGGTTCAACTGGTAATAGTCATCGTTTTTGGTGTAACCAGTATGTTCGGTTTCCCATTTGGTCATGTATCTGGCTTTGATAAGCCGTTTTGACTCTTCGTACGTCATACTGGTATCTGTTTGTGGTAGACTTGCACCTTCTTTTGCCAGTCTGTCTGCCTCCTCGTTGCCTTGGATGTTGCAGTGTGATGGGACCCACTGTACCACTACCCTTTTTGGTGCGGACTGCTGGCACAGTTTGCAGAGGGCTGCTCTTAAGTCATTAAGCTCAGTGTTTTTCTGGCTTTTTAGCGCTGTGACTACGGCGAGAGCATCTGTAAGCAGGACTATATGGCTTTCATTTTCATTGTGTGTCACCATTTCTTCCACTGCCGCCCTCAGTGCCTCTGCCTCCGCTCTGAAATTGCTTGTGTACTTACCAGTAGCGAATGACAGTGTTATTTTTCTGCCATTTGGTAGGTTCAGGAATGCTCCTGCCCCTCCGTTCTGTGTAGTGTTTGTTACAGAGCCGTCGGTGTATGCATGGGTCCAGTCCATGCTTGGGTAGCTTTTCGATATGAAGCTTAGGGTAGTATCTCTCCTTTCTTTTCAGTCTGGAACATTTTGTTTGCAATACCTGGTATATTTTCTACCACCTCTGGAAATATATCCTGCCTCCAGGTAGGTTTTCGTACAGTAGTGATGGGTTTTGGTGTTGTTAGTGCGTTTGTGGGATCTTCGTGCATCTTTGCTTTGGCTATTTCTGCAAAGTTTCTCCGCTTTAGTTTCCCATTTCCCAAATTGTTTAGTCTCTGGTGCATTGGATGGTCGGTCAGTCTTCGGAGTTTCTCTGACTGCAGCTGGGCTCTGCAGTCTCTTCTATCGGTCATGGATTGCAGTTTTGTAATCTTTTCAAGTTCTACAATTGGCGTTGACTTCATGCCACCTGTTTTAATTCTCATGGCTTGGTTTTGAATTTTGTTAACTTTATCGAAGTTCGCCTTCGCTGCTGTTGTCCATGCCGCAATGCCATACTCGAGAACTGGTCTCACTCTTCCAGTGTACAGTTTCTTTAGTATGCCTTCGTCTGCTCCCCAGCTTGTGCCAGCAAGTTTACTCATGATTGCCATTCTTTCTCTGGCTTTCATTCGGTTTCTCTCAATCTGACTTTTCCATGTCATGTGCCGATCAAATGTGACTCCCAGATAGGTTGGGTTGTCGTTTGGCTGCAGGATTTTGCCATTTAGACATAATTTGGTACTTTGGGGATTTAATGAACGCGAGAATATTGTGCATGTGGTTTTCTCCTCGTTTATTTTGACCAGCCATGAGTTCGCCCACTCTTCCAGAGATGTTAGGGCCGTCTGCATCCGATTTCTTGCTATGGTGAGATTCTTTTCAGAGGTCCACATAGCCAGATCGTCTGCAAACATTGAGCTATGGACTCTTCTTGGTATATTCTCTGTAATATCGTTTATATATACCAGGAAGAGTGTGGGTGACAATACTCCCCCTTGGGGTACTCCCTGCTCGAGTGTCACCTTTTTGCTCATCTGCCCTTATACTTGGACTCTGGCCGTTCTTTGTTTGAGGTAGTGGTTGATCCACTTGTAAATCTTCCCACAGACATCACTTCTTTTTAGCTTGACTCTAAGTCCATCTTTCCAGACTTTGTCAAATGCCTTTTCCAGATCCACCCAAACAGCTACTGTGTGTTTCTGTGCCTGGTAGGCATCTTCTATCTCCTGGGCTATGATGATGACCTGGTCCTCAGTGGATCTGTGCTGTCTAAAGCCGGCTTGCTGTGGAATTAGTATTCGTTTTTCTTCCAGATGCCACATCAGTCTGGTGTTTATCATCCGTTCCATCAGCTTGCCGACACAGCTCAGTAGGCTTATGGGCCTGTATCCATTTGGATCTGTTTTGTCCTTTCCTGTTTTTGGTACTGGTACCAGTATTGCATCTTTCCATGCCTGTGGTACAATTCCCCTTTTCCAGCTTTGGTTCAGGACCGATAGCAGTTTCTTCTTCGCTGTTTGGCCCAGCCCCTTCAGCATTTCGTTTGTTATCCCGTCTTTTCCGGGAGATTTCCTTTTCTTTAGTGTTTTCATAGCCTCTTCCATTTCGCGCATTGTTAGTTTGGCCATCATGTGCTCTTCAGGAGCCGTATTCATGTTTTCGTGTCCCTTTAGCTCTTCGCTAATGTCTGTATGCTTATCTGCAGGGACCTCGATGTGGTTTGCTCTGGCATAGTGATCGACAAAGGCGTTTGCGGCTTTCTTACCTGTGATCAAGTTATCGCCCTGCTTGATAGTAATTTGTTTATTTGACGGGGTTTCGTCGTTCATGGCTCGAATTGCTAGTCTGAAGACTATGTTTGATCTGATTGCGAAACTGAGTCCAGCTTCCCGGCGCTCCTGTTTCGTGCGACCACACCAGTCAAATGTGTAGCTAGCACCCTCCTCGGTGAGCTCTCCCTCTTCTGCATAGACTTGTGTCAGGGTGGCTATGCTGATATTGTATCTGGCCAGCTCCCTGGCGACCACTGATTCAGTTTCTAACTGCTGACGGATGTCGACTAGTTGACGTTAATCGCACCATTTAGGCAGTTTATGGTGACAAAAGTGTGTCGAAGACAACAGTGAAGAACTGGGCAACGATTTTCAAAGAAGGACACGAGTTAACGCAACAATTTGAGCTTAATCTGGTCTTTGAAGATCTTTCGTTAACTCATGACCTTCTTTACACATCGTTGTCCAGTTCTTCACTGTTGTGTTTGAAACACATTTGTCGCCATACACTGTCTGCATTATGCGATGAATGTCAACTCGTCGACATCCTTCGGATGTTAGAAACCGAATCACCGCTCGCTGATCAACTCTGGACGGATTCCCTGTCACACTCGCCATGTTTTCATAGGTCTGCTCAGGAAACTTTGAGTCGGAGGATAATGACACTTTGCGAACTTAATGGTTGGTATGTGCTGTTTACACCAGAAGTGATGTCAAAATGCGCATCGTACGTATGTTCACTAGTTGCAGTTTGGTCCGGTTTCATTTGAGCACTGCTAGTATAAGAAGACAGCAGATTACCCAAAGGACAGAGAGGGACACCCGCCTGGCAGATGGATAACAGACATCAGTGTATTTCTTTAACAATCGGGGCTTACGTTGGCCGTCTCAACATGATTGGTCCATGAAAGTGGAGTTAATCTCTAATCGTGGCTCAGTTGGTGGACATACTGTAGGGCGAACATGTCACATTTTGTTTGCGTTTCTCCTGAGCATGTGGCTTATCAACCTAACATTTCTGCATTTTGCACTTTAATTGTATTTGACAATTTTGGCATAACATTGAGCAACTAAATAACAACTACATTATCAAAGGGACAATACAAATATTGTTTAAAAAAAAGTTAAAATGCAAAACTATGCGAAATCACAAATATATTTCCCTTGAAGAACTGAATCAGAAGACAGGCCTCACCATGAATAGTATCAGAAGTACATTGCATATTATGTTTCGTTTGCCAGCACTTTGTACTCCCTGCTCTCCCTTCCCATTCGTGTTCATTGACATGAGGTGGTTTGGGGAACTGCGTGTCGCAGTGATCCCAAGAACCACATAGGGGAAGGGCATAAATCTAGAATCTGGACAGGTCAAAGATAGAGATCAGATTAAAAACTGGCAACTCGTCTGAAGTTTAATAGGTTGGATCAAGGCCAACCATGTAGAGTATAATAGGTTGGATCAAGGCCAACCATCTAGAGTATAATAGATTGGATCAAGGCCAACCATCTAGAGTATAATAGGTTGGATCAAGGCCAACCATCTAGAGTATAATAGGTTGGATCAAGGCCAGTCAACCACCTAGAGTATAATAGGTTGGATTAAGGCCAACCACTTAAAGTATAATAGGTTGGATCAAGGCCAGTCAACCACCTAGAGTATAATGTGTTGGATTAAGGCCAACCATCTAGAGTATAATAGGTTGGTTCAAGGCCAACCACCTAGAGTATAATAGGTTGGATCAAGGCCAGCCAACCACCTAGATTATAATAGGTTGGATCAAGGCCAACCATCTAGAGTATAATAGGTTGGATTAAGGCCAGCCACCTAGAGTATAATAGTTTGGATCAAGGCCAACCACCTATAGTATAATAGGTTGGATCAAAGCCAACTACCTAGATCCATAAAAGCCAAATGGATACACTGACAACCAAACAAAAGCAAACGGTTCTGAGAAAGGAATGGCTTCAAAATGTGAGAAGTATGACAGAGTGTAGTAAAAGTCACACAGAGCTAAGGAGCTACATTGCTGACTACCTTTTTAAGTTTTAAAAATTAAACAACCGAAAATCGCCAACCTGAACTCTGGTAAATTTACCTCAACTGGGAAAAATCAAGAAAGGGCAATTCAAGATCAAACTTGCTAGAGGAGGGTTATCGATGGCTTACGCCAGCGAAAGGTGCGATGCGCATTGTCTGTTTGATTGAACCTGCATGCCTGCAGTTAAAGAACGACTACAATGTGATTGTTTATAAGCATTGCTTCGTTCTCGTTACAGTAATACATAAGGACCATCACCGTATATTGTCTGTTCGAAAAAATTATGCTTAAGTTCTGGGTATTTATGCTCACTATAGCAATTTATGTGACTAATCACAGACTCATTTCTCTTTACTGGCATTTCATAGTAACAACACTTCAACATCGCGTGACTGTGTTGTGATACATGTTATATGCTAGAAAAGCTAATGTAATGAAAACCATCACATGAAGTGAACATTCTCTGCATGCACAGTACAAGTGCTTTCTAGATTCGCTTGACTCCCCAACCAGCTTCGTGCCCATAAGCTGAATGTAACATATACACAAACTTAAAACAGAGAAATGGTCTTCCTCCCACATGATGGACGATTGCCAGCATAAGTAAGACGGCCAGCTGCAGCTGCCATTCAATTGTTTATTGGCAGCGAAAAATAGGATCAGTGATAATATTACGTCTTGTACGGCTGTGATATCACACACACAGAACGCTAGTATCACGTCGTGCTCGGCTGTGTTATATCACAAACACAGAACGATGCTAAAAGGGCATGCACGGCTGTGGGTTATAATATACACATAACTATATTACTACGTCTTGTACGGCTGTGAGATATAACACATACATAGCAATAGATAGTATCACGTCTTGTTCCAGCTGTATGGTATGTCATGCACAGAGCGATATTAGATCATGTACGGATGTTGGATAAATTCCAATTAAAGGAATAATGTTATCTTGCAAAGCTATTTGATGTAGCAATGTAGCTTCTTCTTCTTCTTCTTCATCGTACGCAGTCAGACAGTAACTATTATTTTTTTCGAAAAAGGCAGCGGTCATCCTGAGGCTGTCGACACTGCCATAGAGCTTGTCTAGTGTTGCCACTGGTGATGGCCACATCTGCTCTCTCTGATCCTCGTATGTTGGGCAGTTTTGCAGCAAATGCTCAGCGGTAATTTTCTCGGTACCACACGGGCATTCGTCGGTGCCACCTACCTTCAATTTGTTGAATAGGTGGTGACTCAGTCTATTGAGGCCAGTGCGAAGTCTGAAGACCACGACCTGCTCTCTTCTGTTCAACTGGTAATAGGCATCGTTTTTGGTGTATCCAGTATGTTCTGTTTCCCATGTGGTCATGTATCTAGCTCTAATAAGCCGTTTTGACTCTTCGTATGTCATACTAGTATCTGGTTGTGGTAATTTTGCACCTTCTTTTGCCAGTCTGTCTGCCTCCTCGTTGCCTTGGATGTTGCAGTGAGATGGGATCCACTGCACCACTACCCTTTTTGTTGCGGACTACTCGCATAGTTGACCGAGTACTTCTCTTAAATCATTAAGTTCAGTATTTTTCTGGCTTTTTAGTGATGGGACTACGGCCAGAGCATCTGTAAGCAGGACTATGTGGCTTTCATTCCTTTTTCCTGACACCATTTCTTCCACTGTGGCCCTCAGTGCCTCTGCCTCCGCTCTGAAATTGCTTGTGTATTTTCCAGTAGCGAATGACAGTGTTATTTTTCTGCCATTTGGTAGATTCAGAAATGCTCCTGCCCCTCCGTTCTATGTTTTATTTTTTACGGAACCGTCGGTGTATGCATGGGTCCAGTCCACGCTTGGGTAGTTTTCCGTTATGTAACTCAAGGTAGTATCTCTTCTTTCTTTTTCAGACTGGCAGTTTTTGTTTCCTTCTTCTTCTTTTTCTTCTTCGTACGCAGTCGGACAGTAACCATTATTTTTTCGAAAAAAGCGGCGGTTCTGTGTAGTGCTTGTTACAGAACCGTCGGTGTATGCATGGGTCCAGTCCATGCTTGGGTAGTTTTTTGATATAAAGCTTAGGGTAGTATCTCTCCTTTCTTTTTCAGTCTGGCAGTTTTTGTTTCCAATACCTGGTATATTTTCTACCACCTCTGGAAATATATCCTGCCTCCAGGTAGGTTTTCGTACAGTAGTGATGGGTTTTGGTGTTGTTAGTGCGTTTATGGGATCTTCGTGCATCTTTGCTTTGGCTATTTCTGCAAAGTTTCTCCGCTTTACTTTCCCATTTCCGAAACTGGTTAGTCTCTGGTGCATTGGATGATCAGTCAGTCTTTTGAGTTTCTCTGATTGCAGCTGGGCTCTGCGGTCTCTTCTGTCGGTCATGGATTGCAGTTTTGTAATCTTTCCAAGTTCTACAATTGGCGTTGATTTCATGCCTCCTGTAAAAACTCTCATGGCCTCGTTTTGGAGTTTGCTAATTTTATCGAAGTTCGCCTTTGCTGCTGTTGTCCATGCCGCAATGCCATACTCGAGAACTGGTCTCACTCTTCCAGTGTACAGTTTCTTTAGTATACTTTCGTCTGTACCCCAGCTTGTGCCAGCAGGTTTCCTCAAGTTTGCCATTCTTTCTCTGGCTCTCATTCGGTTTCTCTCGCTCTGACTTTTTCATGTCATGCGCCGATCAAATGTGACTCCCAGATAGTTTGGGTTGTCGTTTGGCTGCAGATATTTGCCGTTTAGACTTAATTTGGTGTTTTGGGGCTTGATTGAGAGCGATAATATTGTACATGTCGTTTTGTCCTCGTTTATTTTGACCAGCTAGCAATGTAGCAGCAGTAGTAGTCCATTTCAGTAATCACTGACTATAGGATAAAGCACGTATTGTGTCGACACTGCAGGGTGAAGCTGGACGGTATCTCGAGGTCATACGCTAGGACATTTTTTCTAAGGAGAACCAGCTGTTGTCCATGCAACATAACCGTGCACCTTTGCGTGAGACGCGAACGCACTACCGTCCTTGCTACTCGTATGTTAGCTAACAATAATCTCAATCGAAAAGGTTACCAAAATGATGTGCTTTATCAATCTGATAAAATCAGAGCATGAGCATAAGATGCGTGTTATTTGCCAGCTGCCAAAAGGGAGTTTCCCTGTCTACGTACAATCTAAACTGATTTGCCCCTTTCGAAGTTCGCTTTTAATTAACCTTTATTATGCAACAGAATATGTGGTGTGATCAACGATATCAGAAAGTGTGAGAGATCGATTTAATTGTGATTGAATAACGTCATGGATAAGAATTAAAGTGACAGAACTCGGATAAAATTCAACACAATTTATTAGCATCTAAGTGAAGGCGGTTATTATCGTGAATATAGGAAGGTGTATACAAATGTTGAAATAGAGAACATGAGAGTCCAACGTTTTCCGTTAAATTTGATGTGTTAACGACTTCAATTTACTCAGTATCCATTATAGTGCTACTGTCATTTCACCTTCTCGGAAAAGTCAGATCGAGAGAAACCAAATGAGAGCCAGAAAAGAATGGCAATCATGAGGAAACCTGCTGGCACAAGCTGGGGAGCAGACGAAAGTATGCTAAAGAAATTGTACACTGGAAGAGTGAGGCCAGTTCTCGAGTATGGCATTGCGGCATGGACAACAGCAGCAAAGGCGAACTTTGACAAAATTAGCAAACTTCAAAACCAAACCATGAGAGTTATAACAGGAGGCATGAAGTCCACGCCAATTGTAGAACTTGAAAAGATTACAAATCTGCAATCCATGACCGACAGAAGAGACGGCAGAGCCCAGCAGGAAGCAGATAAACTCAGAAGACTGACAGACCATCCAATGCATGAGAGACTAAATAATTTTGGAAATGGGAAACTAAAGCGGAGAAACTTTGCAGAAATAGCCAAAGCAAAGATGAGCGAAGACCCTATGAACGCATTAACAACACCAAAGCCTATCCCTACTGTACGTAAACCTACCTGGATGCAGCATATATTTCCAGAGGTGGTAGAAAATATATCAGGTGTTGGAAACAAGAACAGTCAGGCTGAAAAAGAAAGAAGAGACATAACCCTGATATACATAACGAAAAACTACCCAAGCATGGACTGGACCCATGCATACACCGACGGTTCTGTAACAAACTCAATACAGAACGGAGGGGCAGGGGCATTCCTGAGCCTACCAAATGGTAGAAAAATAACATTGTCAGTGGCAACTGGAAAATAATTCAAGCAATTTCAGATCGGAGGCAGAGGCACTGAGGGCTGCAGTAGGAGAAATGGTGACAGGTAACATAAATGAAAGCCATATAGTCCTGTTTACAGATGCCCTGGCCGTAGTCACAGCACCAAAAAGCCAGAATAATACTGAACTTAATGATTTCAGAGCAGTACTCTGTCAACTAAGCCAGCAGTCCGCACCAAAAAGAGTAGTCGTACAGTGGGTTCCATCCCACTGTAACATCCAAGGCAACGAGGAGGCAGACAGACTGGCAAAAGAAGGTGCAAGACTACCACAACCAGACCCTAGTGTGACCAATGTAGAGTCAAAAAGGCTTTTTAGAGCTAGATACATGACCAAATGGGAAACCGAACATACTGGCTACACACAAAAAAACGATGCCTATTACCAGTTGAACAGAAGAGAGCAGGTCGTGGTCTTCAGACTTTGCACAGGCCAAAATAGACTGAGATACCACCTATTCAACAAATTGAAGATAGGTGGCACCGACGAATGCTCGTGTGGTACCGGAAAAATTACCGCTGAACATTTGCTGCAAAACTGCCCGACATACGAGTATCAGAGAAAGCAGATGTGGCCATCACCAGTGGCAACACTTGACAAGCTCTATGGCAGTGTCGACAGCCTCAGGATGACGCTGCTGTTTTTCGAAAAAATACAGGTTGACGTCTGACAGCGTACGAAGTTTTCTTCGAAGAAGAAGAAGAAGAAGTTTCACTTTCTCTAATTCCTTGTCGTTCTTTCATCAAACAAGATACTCATCTTTAATTATATTCTTCAAAATTGTTTAGATATTTTCTGTAAGGTACAACATGGTGGGCATACGTTAAGACGGGGAATACCGTAAAGACGCCGAAGAAATGAATAGTGAAAATAGTGGGCGTAATACATTGTTATGAAATAAATAATGTGATCGAGATATTTTCATATGAGCCAAAATACAACTACAAGAAAGACGGACATTATGGCAGACTCTGTAGACGTACTTCAAGCCATCTCGAGACCCACGCGGGATGGACTTTTACAGGGGATACAATCTGACATCGAGATGGTGTCCCAGAAGACCGATTTGGTACTACACTGGCTAACATCCCACTGTCGGATCATTGGAAATGATAGGGTATATGAGCTCGAAGGTACTGGAAGTGGAAGCATGCAGTCTGGACATTCACAGAGCTATAATGAGATAAAGGTTAGGTCACTCATAAACCGATGACGAGGACGGAAAGGGGAGATCAGCAATGGGAATACCAGCGAGAAAATGACAACATAGACAGACTTGACAGAGATGGGAAGGCAGAGAGATTCAGACTCAGTACGGAACATTACATCTTGCGGTATCAGACTTAAGTTTTATTATAGCCTTTCTTTAGCCATTGTTGTGCGCTCAGACTTTTTGTAACATGATTAACTTTGTATATTAATAGTTGTCCATGGCTAGCGATAACACGAGACTTGTACTGCGAGATGTGTTCTATTGAGACCAATCCTGAATGGCAGACTGATCAAGACGCTGAGCAGCGCATGAGCTGCATTGGTCAGCGACCCATATCTGACTGCTAGCGTCAGGGCTAGCGAACCAGAGCTGCCAAGACCCTTCTACACCTCCACGCGGTGATCCTGGAAAACATGCTGCAGCAGAGCAGACTGGCTAAGGAGAAGGGATCGAAGAATGAATGCTACCCCGGTACTCAAAAAATGATTGCTGAAGTCGAATGTGTTGGACCGAAAAGTGCAAATATCGCAGTCAAGCTGTAAACTATGACACAACGCATTCCGTTCTCTGGTATACATTCTGCTACTTAAGCCCTTTCAGGGTTTTGTAGCAGGAGATTGAGAATGAACGCAGAATAAGAAGAAGAAGAACGGCAGACTTTGTCGCATTCAGGTCACCCATGTGAGTGGTCGGCAAAGAAAGCGTCGTTCTATTGGGCAGCACGCTTTCTCTGAGCCTCAGTGATGGAGTTTCTTTCCACAATCTGAGCTCCTTGCGTGATGCAGGCGGGTCAGGTGTAACAGTTATGTGCGAGCAGCTCACGGGAGGTGGCATCAATGTTAAAGCATTTCAGAGACAATTTCATGAGGTATCTAAAGCGTGTCTTCTGTCCTAATTAGCGACTACCTGCTGTGAGATCACCGTAAAACAGCCGATTGAGGGTGCACTAATCAATTTTGCGAATAGCATATTATATATATTTGGCACATTGTAAAAAGCAATCGTTTATCTTGTCTTTTATCGCATTTCTCCTCAGACAGCGTATGTACCGAAGTAGCCGGTACCCCGGCCATACTGAAGAGTTTCCGCAACACAACAGCTGCAATTAATTGGCCATGTCGCTTCCGGTTGTCGGAGTTCACTACCATCAGAAGAGCCTACGGAGAAAAATGCAAATTTCAGGTACCTACTTACTTACTTACTTTCCTTCAGACATTCAGTTTCGAATATTCGGCCACGCAGATTACACTCTCGTTCCTTCAACATGTCATTCATATGACATGATCCCATATGGCAGATCATCAGTTGGTCTGGGTCTTGTGTTGAGAATCCTTCGATGTTGATTGAAATTAACAGAATTGCTGTTTTCTAATCTATGGTGTTACGATATGCCTCCATACTAAGAGGATTGGTCGATTGTAGCGTTGGTTCCCATGGGCGCCTGAGTGCTGTGTTTATTATTATCTACTTGGAAACACATTTCGTGTCCCCAAAATGTGCAGGTAAAGTTAAACTTACATTCCTTCTATCCCGTAAGTACTACAGAGCGTACCATAGCAAAATACATACATGATTGCTTTATTGCAGGATTACTACCAAAAATGTCTCAGATGCCCTGAACTACAACACGCACACAGTCTTTATAAGCGGTATACCAAATATGACAGAGAACACAATGGATTATATTTAACCGCCTCCTATCAAAGATACACACAATCACAAATGATTGACGCATGACCCATGTAGTTAAATGTCTACTATAGAACATACGATTTTGGGGCAAAATGAAAGTAGTCGCTGGAGAAAAAACAAATGGTATTGCGCAAGGTAGCGTTCAGGCACTTACTCCATGCAAAATTTACATACACAATACACTGATCAGTCCAGGCATTAGAAGTTCAAATATTCCAAGACATAGGGGCTGCAGCTCGGGGAAAGTGTTTCAATGAAGTGGAGCTGAATCCCATTTAAGCCTTGACAAATTGGCTGAGTACTCCAGGCATGGGGTTCACCTCGGGTGCCGGAAGTGAGTGTTCGAATCTGGCCGAAATAGCCCATTCGAGTCGATCCAATTGCAAATGGCTAGATAACGAAGTCAGGGTAAAAATCAGAGCAGTCGGAGCAAAGAAGATAGTGGTCTTTAAGTAGTGAAAGATGTTAAGCATATATCAGTGTGCATAGGTATACTAATATTGGCTGTTTGAGCTGATTTCATAGCTGCAGGGCGAATGTTAGAAAAGGATTGGTCAGTTGTTGTTACACTGTTAAATGTATTTCCGTCTGCAATGACAGGCTCTCGAAGTGCACTTTAGTCTTAATGAAGGCCAACTCAACGTAACTTGTATTTGCAGTTAATGTGAATGTGCACTTTGTGGATTTATTTATTTTCTCTTATGGTGTTTTGGACATTTCGTTTTATTGCTATTCCCTTAAATTTTCAGTTCGACATTATCTATTACTGGACTTTACGTCTTTCTTTTGATCAGTGTTGAAGCAAGTAGGCCTTCTCATAGACAGTACATCAAAAATAATACGTAAGAATCATGAGTCAGCTAATCTACTCAATCAGTAATTTGGCACAGTCTACACAGAAGAGGACTGCTCCAAGATCACAGAGTATATATATATTTTTCAAAGAGACATGGAAACAGCGGGATTAAGATCAATCTTCATTACAGATGTGATGGTTTTAAAACAATTGGAGGAGTTGAAAGTGGATAAATATCAAGGTCAAGATGGTATTTATCTAAAATTGCTCTTTGCACTTAGAGACCAACTAGCAAATCCATTTGCTGTATTATGTTCTCAATCACTTGGAAAATGGATTGTTACACTTGATTGCAAAGATGCAGGAGTGGTCCCCTTATTCAAAAAGGGGAAAAAATCAGATCCAACAAATTATAGACCGGTGAGTTAAAGCATAGTCTGTAAATTGTTAGAGTCAATAATCAAAGAAAACAATATAATGCATTTAGACAAGTTTAATCTAATCAGAAATAATCAGCATCGGTTTATTAGAGGGAGATAGTGCTGAACAAATCTATTAGAATTCATAGAGGAGGTTACTAAAATGATACATACATGGGAAACAGTGGATGTTATTTATCGAGATTTTGCAAAGTCCTTTGATAGAGTACCTCATTAAAGATTATTTCGAAAGTTAAAATCACTTGGAATAGGTGGGGAAGTTGCCAAATTGATTGAAAATTGGTTAACGGGAAGAAGGCAGAGAGTGGTCATAAATAAAGAGTACTCTGAGTGGTGTGAAGTGAAAAGTGGTGTGCCACAGGGCTCGGTTTTGGAACCAATTTTGTTCTTGATTTCTTGATATATAAACATGATTTGGACATTGATATGGGATCCATGATTGCAAAATTCGTTCATGACACAAAACTATGCAGTAGTGTCTTATCTAAAACAGAAGTGGATATATTGAGGTCGAATTTATATAAAATTCAAGAATGGTCTGTAAGCTGGCAAATGGAGTTTAATGCAGATAAATGTAGTCATCCAAATGGATAGATCCGACATGGAACATAATTACAGAATGGGCGTGAACAATATTAGAATAAAAGATAAGGAAGGGACCAAGGGGTTATAATAGATCATTAAGGTTAGGCTAGTGAGGAACCAAGGGGTTATAATAGATCATACAGGTTAGGCTAGTGAGGAACCAAGGGGGTTATAATAGATCATTCAGGTTAGGCTAGTGAGGAACCAAGGGGGTTATAATAGATCATTCAGGTTAGGCTAGTGAGGAACCAAGGGGGTTATAATAGATCATTCAGGTTAGGCTAGTGAGGAACCAAGGGGGTTATAATAGATCATTCAGGTTAGGCTAGTGAGGAACCAAGGGGGTTATAATAGATCATTCAGGTTAGGCTAGTGAGGAACCAAGGGGGTTATAATAGATCATTCAGGTTAGGCTAGTGAGGAACCAAGGGGGTTATAATAGATCATTCAGGTTAGGCTAGTGAGGAACCAAGTGGTTATAATAGATCATTCAGGTTAGGCTAGTGAGGAAGTTCAGGTAGCATTGAAAAAGGCAAATGGAATATTAAGCATGATAAAAAGAAATATTAAACACAGGAGCAAGGAAGTGATAGTCAAACTGTATAAACTGTACTGTGTACAGGTGTAGAGTCCTTATCATAAGGAGGATATAAACATCCCGGAACGAATACAAAAAGAGTGACACAGCTGATAGTGGGATTCCAGAATAATACTTATGAAAAAAGAGAAAACCCAGCCTACAGTGTCTAGAAAAGAGAAGAATTTGAGGTGACTTAATACAGGTTTATAAGACAATCAGAGGAACGGATAAATTAGACTTAAACACGTTTTTTTTTCAAAATACAACCATGCAAATTAACTAAAGAGAGGTCCAGATTAAATATTACGAAATATTTTTTTAGTTAGAGAGTGGTGAATGATTGGAATGCATTACCATGGGAGGTAGTGGAGGCAGGGGCAATTAATGCATTCAAGAATAAAATGGATGCGCATAGCTTTGAGAGCACGGTTATCTAAATGAAACTGGTTGTAAACAGATTTTGCAGAGTCTTCTAAACCAGTATAAAGACGTAAAGTTAAGTTAAGTGCTGCAACTGACGCTATAAATCGATTCCTATTGTTAAGAAAACTTCAAAGCTGACATCTTCGCGTTCATTCTTGACATTACTTTTATATACAGTATTCTTAGCCTGATGTTACTGTGTTTGTCAATACACATTTTCTTTATTTCTATCATTTTTTACTTGTTATTTCGTTCTTTTTTTGTGATTTCTTCCATCCGTTTGTCTTGGTCTGGACGCCGGCTGAATCAGTGAATGGCGCTATGCTTATACCTGTGTCGTATTTCACGCCACGGGTTAGTTCTGCCGGTTCACCTTCACGAATATGGCGTGTGGGAATTTTAGATGCTACTATGATGAGCTGAATACAGTTGGGGAGAGAAGCCAGAGTCATTAGCACGCTGAGTGTTGTCCATACGACCTCTTGTGGTTATCGAAAAGGCACGACAAACTGCGTTAGATGCCTTCCCACCTTTCTACCCTGCGGGTTACATGTTTATGGAAAGGCTTCGGTGGTAACCCTGAGGCAAAATCTGCATCCTATGCTTTCTCCAGTCGTCTCGATGAATGTCTTGCCACTGGCAAAAGGTAGCTTAGGCTCTGTGAGTGAGGTTGACAAAAGGCGCAGTTTCTTCCTCACTTTAATCCAAATCACCGCGCAAGTCACCCATTTCAGCGGACACAGCAAGAGATACGACTGTCCACACGGCTGAACAAAGAGAGTGGTCTTCATCACTTGTGATGGGCAACTATTACAACTATTATCATTTTCTACTACTTCTTCTTGTTCTTGTTCTTTTTCCTTGTTCCTTTTCTTCTTCTTCTGCTTCTTACAATTATTATTATTAATTT
The DNA here is from genome assembly GCA_036924085.1 of Ariolimax columbianus. Lineage (NCBI taxonomy): Eukaryota > Metazoa > Mollusca > Gastropoda > Stylommatophora > Arionidae > Ariolimax > Ariolimax columbianus. The sequence continues at coordinate 56,053,335 of JAVGWX010000004.1, forward strand.
TTTTATTATTTTCATTACTATACTTCACCTCTATTTTTTTCCTTACAAAGCACATGGTCACAGCAGAATAAAGAAGACTGCAAAGTAAAATATTGTATGCTCAATTGGTTTTAATATCAACGTGTGTACATTATGAGGTTGCTAGCTTTTTGAAGAACCTAACTTATTCGAACTTAACCCCCATACATGGGAGTGTGGTGGCCTATTATTTCCTCCCCAGAAACAGGTCCCTAATTTCATTTTATTCTTGGGCTAAACATAATAAATTAACGGAGTCAGGAAATTGAACTTAAAAAGAAACAAAACAAGCAACCACTTACACAGTAACAAGACAAAGCGTCAAGATTTCAATGCCTAACACCTGCAGGTCCAAGAGGAGCTGGGATGGGTTGACCACGTCTATACAGTTGGAGAGGACCATACACCACGGCAATCACTGGGGGCCAAGATCATGGGATCAACTGCCGTGAGACGTGCCAAAGTAGTTATAGCTGCCCAATGCAAGCGAAGATGACGACACCATCAGACTTGCAAACAAAAATTTTCTCTAATGGCTGGAAAGATTTATTCTGGAACGGTATACTCTGACACATTCAGAACACACACACCAGGAGCCGTTTAGTGGGGCGTTTTTATGGTTTTTTGCGGGCCACACGCTTTCGATAAGTCTTTCCACGATGGCTCTACTCACTGCAACATGAGCACATTCGGTGACATTAGAAATGATAGGTTTGTGTGGAAGCAACGCCCAGGAGGTGGCATCAGTATTGAATCTTTTCAGAGACACTTTTAAGGAGTGTTTGAAACGCTTCTCCTACCCACAGTGAGCGTCTGTCTGTTGCAAGCTCCCCGTATAACATCTGTTTGTGGATGCGTTCATCTGATGTGGAAACAACAAGTTCCGTCCATCATATCTAAGCTATTTCCAGAAGTGTACGTATGCTCAACATATTGATATTCCTAACAATTTCAGAGTTATTGACTTTGATATTCTACCTAATCTCGAATAGCCTACGCAGGCACAGTACAATGGGAATTCACTATACGATTGTCCATGAGTGACTAAGTAAGTGATTAAGAACAACAACTTGCAGTATATGGTGCCTGGTTGCGAGGTTTGGAGCCTAGAGAAAGCTAATGCAGATAACTCCGCCTTGCCCGACGAGCGATGGATCGAAGATGTCCATTCGATACCTAATCCGCAACGCAGAGCTCAGGCGTGGAACTCACGACTCTGACATCATAAATGTTGCGCTGTAACGTAAATAAAGATGGGCGACCATGTGGTGCGCATGCAGGATAACAGATAAACACGTTGATTCACGTCCTGGTGGCATTACAACTTCAGACGCTCTCGCGTAGTCCAATGCTGAGGTGGATAGGTGGCATGAAGGAGCCCCTGGGTTGACAAGGGTACACCAAAGCAAAAAAATGAAATAAATTTACTCAACATTTGGCTGCCTGACATCAGACACACGTGCTTGATTGAGCATCAAGATTTAGAGATGTAGGGGTCATTAGTGATGTCTTCCTTGTTTTGTTTCTGATATGTGCGTCTTTAACTCAGTTATCCATGTCTTTTACTCGTAATATTATATTTATTTCTTATAAAATTGTTGATTATCTTAAGCATTATTTTAGAAAGGCTCGACTTGGGGTCTTTATTATATCTGTGTATGGTGGAGGAGAGTAGTTAGGGCCTCGGCATATTTTCATTGGCTTCGGATTGAATCGTGATCTAGAACAGGCTAGGAACCATGACTTTATGGCATACACGTTGCTGTTCTTCAAGCTGATTTCCTCAGTTGGTGGATTTTCTCTGACATCAGGTTGTATAGGCACGTCTGAAAGATAACACTAAAGAACGGGACAATCGGTCCTCCACGATGTAATGTAATGCAAGGCCTCTCACAAAGCTCACTACTGCCCGGAACAGTGTCAACCCTCACCTCGCTGGACAGTCTTCTGTAATACAACGTGGTTCCAGGTTCAGGGAGGAGACGTCAGATTTAGTCAGCATTGTGCATTTGACCCTTATGCTAGCGACTTTCCACCCCATGTTACACATATTTTATACATTGCCTTTTATTAACCATTCTTTGGTTACTTTTCATTTTTCGTGACAGATTTTTGGAGCTAACCAATTTATTGGAGGCCTGACTGCATTGACGGAATTGGAGATCCATGTGCAGATCATTAGGAATTCTGAAATTCTCAATGGAATAGGAATACGCATCGACGGAAAAGCTAAAAACAACGTTTACACTGTAAGAAGTTTATGTTAATGTGTTGTCTTAGTGCCGAAGTTTAGACTTTAAAAGTAGGTGTGGAATCATCATTACATCATCATCATGTAGCACGTACTTGACAGAACGTTGCTCTCATTACAGTCACTAGATATTAATCTCGATCAGCAGTCAGTTTACACGCATGCTCCACCTGCATGTTTAGAGTGTCCTTGATGTCGTGTGTCCATTTACATCTTGGTCAACTTCTGCCTCCTCGTCTTCCTGTAAAAACGCTTTTCATGGTGCTTGATGTAACCGACAAATCTCAGTTTCAATTTATAAGCCAGTTCTCTTTGACACTCGGATCTTGTAGAATGGCTTTATTGGTTATTTTCTTTACTCAAGGTATTTTGAGGATTCTTCTGCAACATTTTGTCTCGTATAACCCGATCCTTTTTCTTAATAATTGTGTGATGGTCTATGTCTCGCATCCGTACTTTGTCTCCGGTAATCCGAATGTTCTGGGGATAATCAATTTTAATTCGATGTTAGTTTTGTGCCACACATTTTGCAAACTATTCAGATTCTGCATCGCTATGGACAGATACATATATTAGTCACAGCATCCGGGAAAAAGAAGCTTCTGAATTTCGTTTTGTTCCTTTACTTATCCTGTTTCTATTTCGAATCTATCACTGTGTTTTTATTTGTTTCTTATTCTTCTTCTTCATCGTACGCAGTCAGACAGTAACCATTATTTTTTCGAAAAAACCGGCGGTCATCCTGAGGCTGTCGACACTGCCATAGAGCTTGTCTTGTGGTTCCACTGGTGATGGCCACATCTGCTCTCTCTGATCCTCGTATGTCGGGCAGTTCTGCAGAAGATGCTCAGCGGTCATTTTCCCGGTACCACACGGGCATTCGTCGGTACACCCTATCTTCAATTTGTTGAATATGTGGTACCTCAGTCTATTATGGCCAGTGCGAAGTCTGAAGGCAACGACCTGCTCTCTTCTGTTCAACTGGTTATAGGCATCGTTTTTGGTGTAGCCGGTATGTTCAGTTTCCCATTTGGTCATGTGCCTGGCTTTAATAAGCCGTTTTAACTCTTCGTACGTCATACTAGTATATGTTTGTGGTAGTCTTGCACCTTCTTTTGCCAGTCTGTCTGCCTCCTCGTTGCCTTGGATGTTGCAGTGTGATGGGACCCACTTTACCACTACCCTTTTTGGTGCAGACTGCTGACATAGTTGACAGAGTACTGCTCTTAAGTCATTAAGCTCAGTGTTTTTCTGGCTTTTTAGCGCTGTGACTACGGCCAGAGTATCTGTAAGCAGGACTATATGGCTTTCATTTTCTTTATGTGTCACTATTTCTTCCACTGCCGCCCTCAGTGCCTCTGCCTCCGCTCTGAAATTGCTTGTGTACTTACCAGTAGCGAATGACAGTGTTATTTTTCTGCCATTTGGTAGGTTCAGGAATGCTCCTGCCCCTCCGTTCTGTGTAGTGTTTGTTACAGAACCGTCGGTGTATGTATGGGTCCAGTCCATGCTTGGGTATTTTTTCGATGTAAAGCTTAGGGTAGTATCTCTCCTTTCTTTTTCAGTCTGGCAGTTTTTGTTTCCAATACCTGGTATATTTTCTACCACCTCTGGAAATATATCCTGCCTCCAGGTATGTTTTCGTTCAGTAGTGATGGGCTTTGGTGTTGTTAGTGCGTTTATGGGATCTTCGTGCATCTTTCCTTTGGCTATTTCTGCAAAGTTTCTCCGCTTTAGTTTCCCATTTCCCAAATTGTTTAGTCTCTGGTGCATTGGATGGTTAGTCAGTCTTCCGAGTTTCTCTGACTGCAGCTGGGCTCTGCAGTCTCTTCTATCGATCATGGATTGCAGTTTTGTAATCTTTTCAAGTTCTACAATTGGCGTTGATTTCATGCCACCTGTTATAACTCTCATGGCTTGGTTTTGAAGTTTGCTAACTTTATCGAAGTTCGCCTTTGCTGCTGTTGTCCATGCCGCAATGTCAAACTCGAGAACTGGTCTCACTCTTCCAGTGTACAGTTTCTTTAGTATACTTTCGTCTGCTGCCCAGCTTGTGCCAGCAAGTTTCCTCACGAGTGCCATTCTTTTTCTGGCTCTCATTCGGTTTCTCTCGATCTGACTTTTCCATGGCATGTGCCGATCAAATGTGACTCTCAGATAGTTTGGGTTGTCGTTTGGCTGCAGGAATTTGCCATTTAGAATTAATTGGTGTTTTGGGGTTTGATTCAAAGCGAGAATATTGTACATGTGGTTTTATCCTCGTTTATTTTGACCAGCCATGAGTTCGCCCACTCTTCCAGATATGTTAGGGCCTGCTGCATCCGATTTCTTGCTATGGTGAGTTTCTTTTCAGAGGTCCACATAGTCAGATCGTCTGCAAACATTGAGCTATGGACTCTTCTTGGTATATTTTCTGTAATGTTGTTTATGTACACCATGAAGAGTGTGGGTGACAGTACTTCCCCTTGGGGTACTCCCTGCTGGAGTGTCACCTTTTTGCTCATCTGCCCTTGTACTTGGACTCTGGCCGTTCTTTGTTTGAGGTAGTGGTTGATCCTCTTGTACATTCTTCACAAACTTCACGGGATATTTCCTTTTCTTTAATGTTCTCATGGCCTCTTCCATTTCACTCATTGTTAATTTGGCCATCATATGCTCTTCTGGTGCCGTATTGATGTTGTCGTGCCCCTTTTGCTCTTCACTAATGTCTGTATGCCTATCTGCATGTACCTCAATGTGGTTTGCTCTGGCATAGTGTTCGACAAAAGCGTTTGCGGCTTTTTTTTCCAGTGAGCAAGTTTTCGTCCTGCTTGATGTTAATTTGTTTGTTTGAAGGGGTTTCGTCATTCATGGCTCTGACTAGCTTCCATAGTTTGTTCCCTTCTTTGTCTAGGTTGAGGCTTTCAGTTTTTGTTTTTCCAGCTTTCTCGCGGCTTTGTTCTCGTTCTGCCATGTTCCTAGCATTTGTGACTGCATCTTCCCCTTTCTGCAACTCATCATTCCAATAGAGCTTATAGTTTTTCCTAGCCCCTCTTGGGATGGTTTAAGTGGCGGCTTGCATTATTGCCTTGCTTAGGCTTTCCACCATGGGCTTTATTTTGTTGTTTCGTGTGCTGATGGTTTCACACAGCCCATCTGTCAGGATTGCAAATCTGTCCCAGTCGGCTCGTTTGTAATTCCAACGTGGGAGCGATTTTCTTTGAGCCATTGATTTATTGAGCCTTTATGTCAACTCCTACAATTTCTGCTTGTCCGGTGTGATTGACAGATACCGCGCTACTCGGTATGCAGTTTCGGGTCAGTATCATGACCCCTCCTTTGTGTCCTTCTCTATCGAGACGGAAGGTCTGGTATCCTCTGATTGAGAATTTATGGTTATTGTTGAGGTGCGTTTCCTGGATACATGCCACGTCAATCTTACCTTCATGCAGGTGATGTGTTAGGGGACGCTTTTTGTTTACTCCCTCCGCATTCCACTGTAGTATTTTAAGGGTCTTGAGTTTTTGGTCAATAGGAATTGCCCCATAGCCATGTGCCTTGACTCCACGACACATGGGTGGGTGACCACCAGTAGTCAAGGGTGGGCCCCTTCGAGGCGTGAGGCCCGGCCTTCTCGCTGCCTGGCGGGACTCCGCAGGATGAGCGCCATACGTTTTTCTAATCGGTTGTTCTGTCATCATACTGCGATTTACGTAGCACTGTTTCGTTAGGCTTGTGGCCCCGTGCATCCGATTTCAACAGGCGTTTCTGTAGGGATGCCCTCATTAGCTTTGGCTGTCCCCAGCCTATCTGCAAGGCAGCAGTTGTTTGTGATCAGAGTTGTCTCTCTAATGGAAGTTGTCTTACCAGACTAACGAGTCTTCACTACTCGTGTCTATAGGGTGCGGTGATGATATATGAGATAATATATGATATGGACTGGTTTACCCGGAAAAGAGGCAGTCCAGTGTGTCTGTATCCCAGGTTCGTCACGTCCTGCCAGAAACGTAGCATTTGCATGTGAGTGGGGTATCTCTTTGCTCCTTTTATTTTCTTGGCTTCTATGCAGGGATGGTACGCCTAGCATTCCCCGCCACCTGGGATGTTGACACAGTGGGGCAGGTATGCAATGTCCGCTAGTCTGCATCTCTTCTGCGTCCATTGGTATGGCTGATAGCGTACAGAGGTAGAGATCGAAACAGAAGTGCATTTAACCAGGGGACAAGCCTGGTAATGTCACGGAGATGTTGTTCGCCTGGTTTGTGGACATATCTCGTGGTCAAGGAATGAGTCTTGATAGTTTACAGTGAGGTGGCTGCTCTACTGTTTTCGACACCCCGACCAAGAACTAAGTCTTATGTTTGTTGTTTCGCACCCCATCGCCGTATAGGGTGAATATCGAACAGCTATCCGCCCGCTTTGATCGGCGGATGGAAGAGGCCTCTTTCTGTGGCTCGACCTGGTAGGGTTGAGGCGCGATCCCCAGGTCCCGACCATATCGAAGCCTCCCATTGCAGTGGTGCTGAGATTTTGGGCGGGATTCCGGCGTACAGGCGTCCGGCCGTTATCCCTCACATGGTAGCCTCGCGCCATTGGCTTATCAGCCTGGTACGTGAACCAAATGTCTGCGGCTCCTCTCGAGTTGAGCAGGATTTCCGTAGCAACGCCCTGTCATTTGTAGGTTAAGACTGACCTGTCTTCCGATGGTCTATTTCCAGCACCCGTTCACTATTTGGCCAGGACGAATTAATCGAGGGCTTTTGTTTGTCAGTGACCAGGTATCTGGAACCTGCGGTTTCTGCGGGGTTAAGACACGATTTCCGTAGCGTTCCTTCATTAGAAGGTTAGAGAGCTGACCTGTCTTCCGTGGGTCTAATATCAGCACACGTTCACTATTAGACCCAACGAAAGTGCTCTCGATTTGTCAGTCGTTCTACAGTATTTGCGTGTTAAGTCAAATTAAGCCGCAGGCTCCACTCCTGGTGGTTCCCTTCCGTCAATTCCTTTAACGAACACTGGGTGCGGGCCAGTCAAGCAACCGAGAGGATAGCCCCAGATTTTCGAGGGTCTAATTCCAGCACCCGTTCCAGATTAGACCCAACGAAACTGCTCTCGGCATGTCATCCGTTTCAGTGTTTGGCCGTGTTGAGTCAAATTAAGCGCAGGCTCCACTCCTGGTGGTGCCCTTCCGTCAATTCCTTTAAGTTTCAGCTTTGCAACCATACTTCCCCCGGAACCCAAACACTTTGGTTTCCCGGAAGATGCCCGCAGAGTCATCGAAGCAACTCCTTCGGATCGCTAGTCGGCATCGTTTATGGTCAGAACTATGACAGTATCTGATCGTCTTCGCGCCTCTGACTTTCGTTTTTGATTAATGAAAACATTCATGACAAATGCTTTCGCAGTAGCTTGTCTTGCGGCGATCCAAGAATTTCACCTCTAACGCCGCAATACGAATGCCTCCGTTTGTCCCTGTTAATAATTACCTCCAGTTCCAAAAACCAACAAAATAGAACCGAGGTCCTATTCCATTATTCCATGCACCATAATTCAGGCAGCCGAGGCCTGCTTTGAACACTCTAATTTTTTCAAAGTTAACGCGCCGGCCACCCAGGACGCTCAGCGAAGAGCACCCGTGTGAGAGAACCGGCAGACGGTAGGGCCGGAGACAACGGGCAGTGAACCGGAGCGAGCCGGACCGCCCGCCTGCGCCTGACATCCAACTACGAGCTTTTTAACTGCAACAACTTTAATATACGCTATTGGAGCTGGAATTACCGCGGCTGCTGGCACCAGACTTGCCCTCCAATAGATCCTCGTTAAAGGGTTTAAAGTGTACTCATTCCAATTACGGGGCCTCGAAAGAGTCCCCTATTTTTATTTTTCGTCACTACCTCCCCGTGCCGGGAGTGGGTAAGTTGCACGCCTGCTGCCTTCTGTGGGTGTGGTAGCCGTTTCTCATGCTCCCTCTCCGGAATCTAACCCTGATTCCCCGTTACCCGTTACAAACATGGTAGGCATGTCACGTACCATCGACATTTGATAGAGCAGACATTTGAAAGATGCGTCGCCGGCATATGAGGCCATGCGATCAGCACAAAGTTATCCAGAGTCACCAGTGGGAACGCCGCAACCTCGCGAGGGGAAACGACGATTGGTTTTGAACTAATAAAAGTGATCTTTCCGCGAGGGTCGGAGCTTGGTAAGTATGTAATAGCTCTAGAATTGCCACAGTTATCCAAGTAAGATCGTGTCATCTAAGGAACTTCGACTGATTTAATGAGCCATTCGCGGTTTTACCGTGAGACAGTTTGAACAGACATGCATGGCTTAATCTTTGAGACAAGCATATGACTACTGGCAGGATCAACCAGATATATGTCGGAGACGTACGTACCGCACACACCGGTCGTCGGAGGACGGGTGTGTAAAAGCCTCACTGGGACGGCCGCAGGGACCGACTGACGAACGGACGGACGGTTGTTCCCCCCGTCCCTCACTCCGTCGACCTAGGACTGCCTGACAGGGGCCCCTACACGCACCAGACGACCGACCGACCGGGCTCGCTCGAGGAGGGATGGCAGCGCTCTGTGCAGAACGGATCCCAACGACCCCGGCGATGAATTTTACTGGGACTAGAGACAATTTGGCCTGCCGGCCTGCCCTTCTCCCGAGGGTTGGTCGGGAGAACACAGGGCCTTCAGGCACGATTCCTGCTTTCCATATGCCGGTCACAAGCTCTTTGCGAGAGTCTGACCACCAGCGAGACGAACTGTCAAGCTCTGCTATAAGCCTTCGAAAAATCACCACTGAGTGTCAAAGATTCTCGTTACGGACCAGAGTAGCGCACCTCCTTTGAGGCCACGACACAAAAAACCGCTTCCCGATACCTCTACGGGGAAAGACGGGCAAGCGTCTTCCGCAAGCCCGCGCTATCGCTCCGTCTGGCGGGACTGAGATTGCTTTACGAACACTGGTTGAGATTGAATCGCGGCGGCGAGACAACTACCCCAGATTTTTATTTGTTTAATCCCGGTCTCCTTTTATCAGCACAATCCGGATGTGAGAAAGTTACTACAACCGTCATCTTAGGCCCTTGTCAGGGAATAGACTTACTTATTGCTGGTATTCGACATCAATCATCAATCGTCGAATCAAGCAGTGCATTCAGGATGTGTATATGTAGGTTATGTTTGTATGTGTGTGTGTGTGCGTGGGTGCGTGTGTGTGTGTGTGTGTGTGTCTATGATTCATGATCTAAGGAATGCTAAAACGTCCATAGTGTATTTAAATATGTCCGAATCTACCTAGATCTACAGTGTGTAGTTGTAATAATATGCTGTCAGATTAGCTTAATGACGACACATTTTCAGTACAAGTAGTTGGATACATTTATAAACCCATGACTTTATTACCTGAAAGTTTGTGGCTCGGATCTTAATTGCCCATTACTACACGTTCCCGGTGTGTGTAGTGTGTGTGAAATGTGTGTAGATGTGTATGTGTATAGTGTGTATGTTTTCTCGAGTGCTTAATATAAGCTACTCCTTGCGATTGTTGTCTAGCTAGTAAATAATGTAAACATATTTAAGTACGAGCAATAAAATGTTGCTCGAATCAATTACCGTACTCAGATGCTATGCGAACCATGCCGAACAAACACAATGAATATAACCATAATTGTAATCCATAAGTTTAGCGCTTCGACGAAAATAGGAACGATGTATATTGTTTAACGCTGAAATTCATAATTTAAATATTCACATGGGATTATTTTCATTTAATGTTTAAATTGCTGTAAATGTAGTATTTTTTTAAAAAAAACTTTACAATTTAATGCTGTTCCCCATTACAAAACGGCGACATAAGTGCTTACGCACCAGATGATCTGAACGCTAAACAATTATTTAACACGATTGATATCGGGCGTTCTTTAAAGACTAGGTTTGAGAAATGAAAGGGGTATAACCCAAAATAACATTTGAATTTTACAGGTGAGTATTATCCTTCTTTTCTGAGAGTCATCGGAACCGGCACTGACATATAACAGTCCATCAATGATAATCAGCAAACAAGTTAAAACGGCCCCATAATGATTCAATGAATGAAAGACTCGAAGGACATGGCTGAAGCAGACTTCAGAGAAACGGCTTTGCTCAAAAAGCAAAAAACACTAGACCACTTTATGCCAGACCTTGCGCAGATATAGGCAGAGCCACTAAAGACAAGCAAGCATATTTCCACTATGGAGAGAACACATTTCCCAGAAATGATAGACAACATTCAAGAAGTGATGAAAAAAGGTACACAAACAGAACTGGTGAGAAAAAACATAGCTTTAAAATATATTCAAGAAACATATCCAAGCACAGAATGGACCAGGATATATCCATATGGATTGTTAATGAGATCTATTTAAAATGGAGAACGAGGCGTTTACACACAATGTAATAATTGATAACAAATGCATATCTCAGTGACTACTGTGAAATTCTCAAATCTCGAGAGCTGAGGTTGAGGCATTAAAAATAGCTGAAATAGCCATCATAGAAAACAAGAACCATATCAGAGACAAGATAATCTTCCTTACAGATTCCATGTTAGTCATCGTTGAAAACAAGAACCATATCAGATAAAAGATAGTCTTCCTTACAGATTCCATGTCAGTCATCGTAGAAAACAAGAACGATATCAGAGACAAGATAATCTTCCTTACAGATTCCATGTTAGTCATCGTGGAAAACAAGAAACATATCAGAGACAAGATAGTCTCCCTTACATGTTCCGTGTCAGTCATCGTAGAAAACAAGAAACATATCAGAGACAAGATAGTCTCCCTTACAGGTTCCGTATCAGTCATCGTAGAAAACAAGAACCATATCAGAGACAAGATAGTCTTCCTTACAGATTCAATGTCAGTTATAATGTCCCTCAGAAACCATAAAAACAACAGATTAGACAGCCTGTCCGAGGCACTCATGAATTTAAGCCAAAATTTCAACAAATTGAAAAATCAGTGGACACTGCACACTGTAAGACACACGTTAATGAGAAGGCAGATAGACTGGCAAAAGAGGAAGTCAGCAAAATCCGAACTGACGACAGAGCTACATGAGAAGAAATTAAAACAATGATAACATTTAACTTCAAAAACAAGTGGCACAGAGAACCTCCATGTTCTGAAACATCACAAGCATACTTCTCTTTGCCAAGAGATCAAGTGACAATGTTCAGACTGCGGACTGGTCACTGCAGACTGAAAAATCATCGGTTCAATAAATTAAAAATTTTGGGGAGAAAAAACCAACAGTGGATCATGTTCTGCAGGTCTCTGGTTCCACGAGAAGAGCACAGTGACAACGTGTTCCTCTCCAACCCAATTGCGAGATAAACTCTATGGCCACGAGACAAGCATTAGAAGTACCGCCAGTTTATACGAGTGAGGTGCGACTATTTGAGAGCGAACGACAAAGAACAGGAAGAAGGCCAAAGAATGAAGTGATTGGGGTGGAATAGAAGATGGCTGGAGTAAAAAGATGGATGTGAGCACATTTAGAAGCGGAGAGATCGAAGGAGTGAAAGAAAGGTTGATGGGAAAGAGTTTGACGTGGACAACTTTGAGGGTGAGATAAATTCATAAAGATTGGTTTGGTTGACTTACGTGTATATACTGTTACCGGTAAAGCCCGGTAGTGAAGATAGTTTGTTTAAATAACAGTTCGAAATAATTACTACAGGTGCAGACTAGATACCAGGAAATATTTGTTTAGTCAGGGAGGGGAATGCATTTGCACAGGAAATAGTGGAGGCAGAGTCAATGAATACATTCAAGAATATATTAATGTACAACGTTTTTTTTAGATTACGTAAATGTAAAAAGAAAACCGGTTGTGTACAGAATCTGCAGTTTTCTAAACCAGTATAAAAACGTTGCGTTAAGTTAAGGTTAAACACTCCCCTGTGCTTATAATTCATCTGTATTTTTTTTGTTATTAGTACACTGAACGAGGAAGGACTGAAGATTTCAACGAGTACCCGGATGCTGATGGGGTAAGTAAAACAATCATATGGCAGGCTCAGTTCTGACAGCGAAACAAAGACTAATAATAACAATAGTTAACCACCGTCATCCCAGATAGAGACATGATCATGATCATACTGTCATTGGAGACGGCGTGGGCTAGTGGTTAGATGACACAGATCACAACCGAAGGTGCTGGGTTCAATCCCCATCACAGCACCGGCCGTTACCCCGGTGAAGTAAACTCTTAGAAAATGCAGGAGGAAGCAAACCCTTAGAAAATGCAGGAGGAAGCAAACCATTAGAAAATGCAGGGGGAAGCAAACCCTTTCATAAAATGCATGTTGAAGTCGGATGCACTGGGCCGACAGACGCAAAATAAAAACCACAGTGCAACGCACACCACCTTGGGGATTAGAGAAATAAGGCGAACGCAAAAGAAAAACAACCACAAAAAAAATGAATAGGCCCAACGACCCGGACCGATAAGTACATCGGTCCGCCCACGACCATTCCCCCCAAAAAAAAAATCGTTCATAATAACTCAATTTGAAATGTTAAAATGTGTTCGAATAATAACATGAACATACTCACGTAAAATACTATGCGCGTACTTTATTCATCATCATCATTTTCTATGCACTTGTGTCGTTAGACGTCGTGGGGTGGTGCAGTTTTCAGTCGTGTGCCATCTTTGTCGCCGGTGTTGTTTTCATTCCGTGTTTCTTCAGTGTCTCACTGACACCATCTATCCACCTTTTTCGTGGTGGTCTGCCTCTTGCTTTGCAAATATGATGTCTGTTATTGTAGATACGAGCAGCTGGTAACTTTGGTGCCATTCTTGTCAGGTGTCGGAACCATTTTATTCTCTACCTTTCTATTGATTATTTCGTTTTGAAATCTGTCCAGCCTTGTGACACCAGCAGCCTTTCTCAAACCCTTTATTTCGCATTCCATGATTTGTAGTAGCAGAGAATTGGTATACAAAAACGCTAAATATAAAAAGTATTTTTGTCTTCATTTGAATTTGTTTCTGTTTTAGTAATAGTGAGAGCTGATAAGACACCGAAATTACCTTTCTGTGTTTTTGATTCCACTTCTCAATATAGCCTTCCATCTTGTGTGAACACGCTGCCCAAGTATTTGAATCCACTGGCGTGTTTAGGTTTTGACTTGTACATTTAATGTTTTTTTTTCTATTGTACTGATTTTCATTGCATCCGTCTTTGCTGTACTAATCCTCATATTGTATTTATCGCAGACATTGTCAATGGCATTCATATGTTTTTGGAGGTTTTGTTCATTTGTATGACAGTGACTCTGATCATCTGCAAAAAGCAGCTCGTTCATTGTGGGGTTTCTGGTTTCGCTTCAGTTGTTATTTGATCCTTGTACACAATGAACATAAGTAGTGAAAGTAATTGATTAATTTAACATAATCTGGCACATGGTCATGGGGGGGGGGGGGGTGTGGGGGTGTGGGCTCATCGAACTGTCATTAGTTTTGGGGAGTTCACACCATCTGTACATTGTGCGTAAGACAACATATGAGATCTAAAATTACTATTATTATATGATTTTCAAACATTTAGCAGGAAGGCACAGACGAATGGTTTAGATGTCTACATGCTGATAAGGAGGGCAGGGGATCGAATCTCTGGTAATGCATGCGTTGCTTTTCTATTGGAGAAGAAATAAACAAATAAAGCCAGCACACGACGATACTGGAGCAGCGATTTGTAGCCCTCTGACTAAACATCCATCGAATACCACAGTAATGGGAATAGGAATCAAGGAAAGTTTCCACACGGACGGCTTGAGATGTATTGTCTCCATCTGACCTGTCAGACAGTATTTCTCTGCCCTCAGTGTGACAGACGTTTACGGGCTAGGATCGGTTTGCTCAGCCTTCTCCAAACCCCATCCAGGATTGACAGATCACAGTGTAGCACTCTTTGGAAACGATGGGCAAACAACAATGGGAATAACGTGTTTTTTTCCTCTCTTAAACAAATACATACCATAAGCACAGTAACTGTTTCCTTGAATACTAATACGCGCCTTATTTATAGTCCCCAGATTATTTGCAAACCATAGCTGATGGCAGTGGTAGTGGCGATGGTGAGGTTGTTGATGATGAGGAAAACGATGATTATGAATGGGGCTCTCTAGAAGACATCGATTTTGAAGATGGCGAGAAAATTAACTATGCTATCGATAAGGACAACTTTGCCACTATCAGTGTCCCAACCTGCAGCGCAGCTGTGAAGTTTAGAGCTCCCGATCTGGATAACTCAAAAAACGGCATGACTCCTGGTGTCTCTGTCACCTTCAGCGAAGCATTTGGTATGTATTTTTGATTTTGTTTAGTCTTCTTCTTCCTCGTCTTCTTCTTCCTCTTCTTGTTCTTGTTCTTGTTCATCTTCTTCTTCTTCATCATCATCTTGTTTTTCTTATTCTTCCTGATGTTTAAGACGTCGACTTGATTTTTTTTCAAAAAAAGGCAGCGATAATTCTGATGTTGTCAACACTGTCATAGAGCGTTTCTAGGTGTTGGCCACATGTGCTTTCTCTGGTCCTCGTATGTCGGACAATTTTGCAGCAGATGTTCAGGAGTCATTTTCCCAGTACCGCAGGTGCGATCGTTAGTATCACGTATCTTCAGTTCATTGAATATATAATACCTCAGTCTGTTGTAGTCTGTACGGAGACTGAAGAGAAACATCTGTTTTCTTTTTTTCAACTAGGGAACGGCATAGTTTCTTGTGTAGCCACTATGCTCTGTTTAGCTGTTGCTTAGTTTTCTATGTTTGTTACATATGCTATTTTAATATAACTAATTTACTTGCTAGGAGAAAACAATCATCAGTACCAGGTTAAACTAGCTGTTCAAGGCCCACATCGCGTGTCCCCGTTTGGGATTCTCTAAATAGGATGCGGTACATCGGCCAGATAAAAGGAGGTGGGGCTCGACATTTTAATCCCTATTGTTTGTGAGCGTACTGAAGAACCTCACTTTATTACTGCAGCCAGGACCTCGGTCCACTTTCTTATGTATGCTTCAGGATGTATGAAGTGCCACTGTAACCATCCACAAAAGACACGTCGTCAAGAGCTAACTCATCTCATCTCAAGTATCTTCAAACATCAACATCATCATCGTGCACGCCGTTTAATTCTGTAAAACCAGAAACTATTGCATCAGAGGAAAGAAAGACTTAGTCTTAGTCTTAGTCGACCTGTATTGTGTACGGGAGCATACGCAGGTCCCATCTCTGATGTGAGCTGGATGTAGCCAGGAGGATTTCCGGCTTAGCGGGCAAGGATCGAGCAGCTTATTACTCCACTATGGAAGATGCAAAGCTGATGTGCGAGCACATCTTAATAGACTCAAACACTAGACCAAAGTGGACACGCAGCCTATTAGGCGCCATTATGATGCTCTTAACAAACCACTCAACCATGGCCGGTGTTATGCCATGTCACAGTTCGTCGCCTCTTACGACATGCTCTCTGTGGAGTAGTGGTACGATTCCTGTCCTTGTCATACACAAAGACTCCGGCAAAGAACTTGGCAAAGACTGAGAGAATAGTGGATTAATTGTGTTTAGGAGAAACAAAATAACACCGATTACACTGACATGACCAGTAAAGTCGTTTACACCTGCCCATGACGTGCACAACACATCTGGGATGATGAGGTGAAATGAAACGATATCTTGATGCTTAAATTAAAACAATCACCTAGTTATTGACAGTACATGCATTAGAGAAATACCTGTGTTATGATTTATAATTGAATTAGAACGATTTTTGGCGACATTTTGTGTTTGAATTGAAGCTCTATTTATGTTGTTTCACGTTTGAATTAGAGACATTTTAAAATCCTATTGTGTGATTGATATGTAAAGTAAAGTAACGTAACCCATAGCATTACTGCCGCAGGGGTGTGAGGTGTTAGCGATCTCACAAATAAAGGCTCGGCTATATGAGGGCGGTAGCCATATCCTCTCCCTCGCTGATTTTACTTTCCGTTCTGCACCGGTACCCATTTAAGGTTGGGTCAACCCGGGCGCCGTTTGGGTCTGAAAAAACATTACCGCCTTAACTGGGGAATGAACCCAGGACCAGTCAGATGCGAAGTAAGCACGCTAACCACTGCGAAACGCGACTTCCCTGCTATGATTGCTATGTGTTTTCGTAAAAATTTCGTTTAAGTGATACATTCTTTATGCTTTGTTTAATGTTTAAACAAAAGTAATATTTGTGGTATCTTCTATATTTTTTTTTATAGTTATTATTAGTTAGTACATATCGTTTAACGCAATTTAAATCAGAGGAAAATTTGTATTATATCATGTGTTCAGTATTACAAGTAGTAAGGTAGCTTAATGAAGTTGAAATCAGAAAATAATTTCAGTTATATTCTATGTTTCTTATTAACTTTTTCACTCACGTATAGCTGATATACCGGCTCACAACATTTATTACAATACCAATTAGCCGATACATAGGCGTGAAAAAGTGTGATACGTGTACATATACATTTCTAAGTTCTAAGTTTTCCACAATATATAAACGTGTCTGTACCTATTACCGATATAAGGCAAAAATAAACGTGTTTACAGAGATAAATATTCTGAAAGGAATAAGTTAATGGTATCTGAATCGGCGCAAAATATGTGTTATATTATGTTTTTATTTAATGATATTTAAATCAGAGCAATTTAATGTGTGTTATTGTATGTGTTTTATTTAATGATGTTTAAATCAGTACAATAAATGTGTTATATTTTGTGGTAGTAATTAATAATAATAATGTTCGCGAAGGCGTCAAAGGCCGGTTGCATGGATTGACTACTACCATGTCCAACTGCTGGGGGCTGTGTTCATGCGTAGAGTGTCTACCGAAATGCCTACGGACTTCCCAGGTAGAGCCGTGTGCTCCGCAGCCTTGAGATGAGGGCCGAGAAGAGTGTGTTAGACCAATGTTTGGGTCAAGCTTTCCATGTCTGTCGTGTCAAACTCCCTGTTTTTACGTGTCCCGCCGCCGAGGCTTCTGATTGTGTCCACCTTGTGTCGGCGTGACCCTTGCTGTGCAGATAATATGAGATTGGGAGACGTATCGTGTAACCTGCGGTGGACGGAGGGGTGGGAAGGAGTAAGTCGGCTTCAGTGCGAGCAGAAAGGTCCGTGAGTAGTTATAATCTGGACTGAATTCTGGTGTGCAGTTAATCGGAACGTTTTAACACCGTCATGTACTAGTTTCCCACGGCTTGAGCCAAGAATGAGATGCAGCACAACAAACAGGATAACCGATCAAAGGTACATCAATTCCACAGAATAAAGTTTTTGATACCACCTGGTGTAGGAGTTAGGAAATATAATCCGAATAGGAACCACCAAACATTCGGTGTTTGTGTCGAGTTTTTCCGATATTTTGTTGTAGTTAATGATGTTTCAATCAGAGCAATATATGTACTTTGATTTAAATAATGCTAATTAAATCAGAGCAGTAAATGTGTTATATTCTGTGGTTATAACGAATTATGTTTAAATCAGAGCAGTATATGTGTTGTATTCTGTGGTTATAACTAATTATGTTTACATCCTAGCAGTATATGTATTTTATTATGTGGTTATAACTAAGTATGTTTAAAACAGAGCAATATATCTGTTTTGACACGTGTTTAGATTATAACAATATATGTAACATATTCGAGTTTTGAATTAGAGCAATATTTGTCTTTTGTTTTGAATTTGTAACTGAATGTTTTATAATCATTAACTCTTGGCTGTTTGATGAATCAGACCAAGCACTGGCGGGTCTATTTTGAATTTAGTAATGTCAGTTATCATTAACATACAATAACATAACGTGCATATTATAACATACTTTAACATAACACATCATAATCACTTAGCCAATATAACCATACAAGGTCTGTGTTGAAAGTAGGTTTCCAAGCAGTGAACACCAACTCATCAAATGATGGCATGTTCATATCTGATAATATTTTTTTCTGGCTTTAAGTTTCTATAGGATGGTGCAGCCAGCGCCATGTCGCCCCTCCTTAGTCGCCTCTTGCGACAATCTTGACTGGTTACAGTGTTACTATTCTATGCTACCATTTCGGAACCTGGTAAATCTTGTACGGCATAATGTAATGTGAGGTTGTTTTTTTGTTGGATCTTAATTTGTCTTATTTTGTCTGGTCTAGTTTTATTTGGTCTTGTCTTGTTTTGTATGGTTTAGTTTTGTATTCTTTTGTCTTAACTTAACTTAACTTAACGTCTTTATACTGGTTTAGAAGACCCTGCAGAGTCTGTATACAACCAGTTACATTTACATCAGCTTGCTCTAAAATCTATGCGCATCCAGTTTATTCTTAAACGCATTAACTGTCCCTGCCTCCACCACCTCCCCTGGCAATGCATTCCAAGCAGACACCACTCTCTGACTAAAAAAATATTTCCTAATATCTAACCTGGACCTCTCTTTAATCAGCTTGTAGCTATGCCCTCGTGTTATTGTAGGTGGCTGTATTTTAAAAAACTTGTTATAGTCTAATTTATCGATTCCTCTGATCATCTTATAAACCTGTATTAAGTCACCACGAATTCTTCTCTCTTCGAGACACTGTAGGCCCGTTTTGTCTTGTTGTGTCTTGTCATTTTTGTTGTTGTTGTTGTCTTATCTTGCTATGCCTTATGTTGTTTTGTCTTTTTGTATCTTGTCATGTTTTGTGTCTTGTTTTGTCTTGTCTTCTTTTATTTTGTCTTGTTGGACTTGTTATTTTGTGTCTTGTCTTGTCTTGTTTTGTATTGTCTTTTCTTGTTTTGTATTGTCTTGTTTTGTCTTGTCTTGTATTTTATCTTGTTTTGTCATGTCTTAACTTGTTTTGTCATGTCTTGTCTTGTCTTGTCATGTTTTGTCTTATCTTGTTTTGTCTTGTCTTGTTTTGTTTTATTTTGTCTTGTTGGTCTTGTTATATTTGTCTTGTCTTTTCTTGTTTTGTATTGTTTGGTTTTGTCTTGTCTTGTATTTTGTCTTGTTTTGTCATGTCATATCTTGTTTTTGTCATGTCTTGTCTTGTTTTGTCTGGTCTTGTCTTGTCTTACCGTACCAACTTGTGCCGTGAGGCACCTTAGTTTTCTGTCCATTGTTAGACTCATCTCTGAAGTAAGCGTCACGCCATGACGATAAATAACATCCGCAACATTTCCTAAAAATCTTGTTCTCGAACTGCCACAGTTACGAAAACCCGAACACCATTCATTATATACGCACAGGGGCATTTGGTCAGGTTGCATTATTACTACGTGGCCAAACCACTTGATTTATTCCCAATCAATATATTTGGCAGAGTGTCTTTCTTCAACACAATATCCATGCTTTCTGACTCCACATTCTGTGTCTCCTAGTTATGTTGATGGTTTTCCGAAGTCATCTCATCTCACATCTAATTTTTCTCTAGAGATCTTGTTAAAGTCCACGTTTATAGGAAATAATATATATAAAAGTATATTATTTTCGCAAAAGTTTAGTTTACTTTTTGGCTTCTTCTCGGATTGGTCTACTAATGTTCACTATTTTTTTCACGTGGCCTGGGGATACGGGGAACATTTTCTGCGAGGAATGAATTTCCCACTGCCCTTTCATGTATGTCGTAAGAGTCAACTGAAAAGGGTAATGCATAGGGTTAGCTATCTTATTTTGAAAGACAATCACAACTGCATGACATCACAAATGCTTTGACGCGGGGTTTCTTTAAGGGGTCATCTACAGCGATATCCGTCTGATTCTCAAGGTGCAAATTGGAGAAGAATGAAAAGAAATCATTTTCGAGAATAAAGACAAGGTGTTTTATTTGAATACTGTCGTCTAGAGTGATGTGTTTAAAACTGTATTATGCTGGATTACATGTTTAAAAAATAGGCGATATTATTTTCCAGGGACTAACAGATTATGTGATTGACCTGGGAAATCACGGTCAGATTTACGCCTGCCGACAAAAAAATATGAAAGAAAGGATGTCAAACCTCCCCACGACGTCTAAAGACATAGGTAGACTGAAGAAGAAGTTAGACGTGTTTCTTTCACCCGTGATGACCACTTTCTTTCATATTCCACTAAGCTTCGCTACCGGTAAATTTAGTTCTCTATTACTAGAGCGTATCAAGACCTAGGAATGTCACAGTATACATGTGATGAAATTCTTCCACTTATTCACACACGCACTACACATCATAATACTCTCTTCTACAATACACCGTGTGTGTGTTACTCTATACTTCAGTAATCTCTGAAGATTTAGTCTGCCCTCTCTTCTACAATACACCGTGTGTGTGTTACTCTATACTTCAGTAATCTCTGAAGATTTAGTCTGCCCTCTCTTCTACAATACACCGTGTGTGTGTTACTCTATACTTCAGTAATCTCTGAAGATTTAGTCTGCCCTCTCTTCTACAATACACCGTGTGTGTGTTACTCTATACTTCAGTCATTTCTGAAGATTTAGTCTGCCCTCTCTTCTACAATACACCGTGTGTGTGTTACTCTATACTTCAGTAATCTCTGAAGATTTAGTCTGCCCTCTCTTCTACAATACACCGTGTGTGTGTTACTCTATACTTCAGTCATTTCTGAAGATTTAGTCTGCCCTCTCTTCTACAATACACCGTGTGTGTCTTACTCTATACTTCAGTAATCTCCGAAGATTTAGTCTGCCCTCTCTTCTACAATACACCGTGTGTGTGTTACTCTATACTTCAGTAATCTCTGAAGATTTAGTCTGCCCTCTCTTCTACAATACACCGTGTGTGTGTTACTCTATACTTCAGTAATCTCCGAAGATTTAGTCTGCCCTCTCTTCTACAATACACCGTGTGTGTGTTACTCTATACTTCAGTAATCTCTGAAGATTTAGTCTGCCCTCTCTTCTACAATATACCGTGTGTGTGTTACTCTATACTTCAGTAATCTCTGAAGATTTAGTCTGCCCTCTCTTCTACAATATACCGTGTGTGTGTTACTCTATACTTCAGTCATTTCTGAAGATTTAGTCTGCCGTTTTATGTTGATAATTGATGTGCTCCTTTAGGTCCTGCAAGTTTTCCGAATGCCGAGACCTACTTAGCAGAAACAACGAAGAAAGATATACTGAGGACTGGAGCTCGGAAGAGAAACCTCAGTTTACAGCAGGAAGTCTTGCACCAGGCGATGGAACACGCAGCCAAACAGTACAGGTATACTTATTTTGTATGTTTTATTATTGTTTTTGCATTCGCCTTATTGCTCTATTTCTGCCTGGGTCAAACAAAAACATCTCCTGACTCTCCGTAATATATTTATGGCATCTTCGTCGGGGTGAACCTCCTTTCCTCGTTTCAGGAACCATGACAACCATTATCACTCTATCTATACCTTAACGTCTCTGTAAGTCAAGTCAAGTCATCCCTTAAACGGTAAGGTCTTTGATGCACACATTAAGACACCCTCACAACTAAAGGCAACCCCTCTCTGTCAGCGGATTCTGCCTGTGCCTGCTCTTGTCGAAGATTGATCCCATTCTTTACTGTTGTCCTCCCGTTTCTTTATGGGACGACCTCTTCGTCGTCCGCCTTGCACATTTTCGTATAGAATCGTAATTGCGAGACAAAATGTGGCCGTACCAAGCGAGTGTCCGTCTTTTGACCGTTTCCAATAGATTTTCAAAAGGCCCTAATGCTGTTTTAATGCTATCTTGTATTTCCTCTTTTGTAACTTGGTCTTTGTATGTGACGTTTAGAAGTCTCCAGAGACATCTCATCTTCAAGGCCCTTTGCTGCAGATCAGCTGTAATTGTCAATTTCTCACAAACATAGAGGAATATTGATATGACCAATGTACGCGAGCTGCCAGATTGTGTTAAGCCGTCCAAGCGCAGTTATTGTATCTGAAAATCTCACAAACAACTCACATTTTGATTCTTCATCACTGACAATCGAACCCAGATATTTAAAATGGTCAACTACTTCGAGTTCCTGGTGATTAGCGTTTACCCCACTGGTGAAGCCTTCGGCGTTGTTGGTCATTAATTTTGTCATCCCATACTGTGTCTCTTCGCATTACAGACATATCTAAGATTTTTCTTGCGTTTACAATATGGAGCAAATTTACTGTAATAGGCAGAGATTGCAAAATGTATTTATTTATATATCTTTCTTTCCATTATATTTTCATTACCTTTCTAAAACACTTCATTTCAAAAGCTGTGATATTTTTAACAATTTATTTGTTTAATGTCAATATCTCACAAACGTATGTTCGCCAGTAAACATACAAGTCCTGATCAGCTTGGATCTTTATTAGCTTATTTGAACCTTGCCACAATGTTTTCACTCGTATGAGTTTGTGTGCAAGCATTGGAAGTCTTTGTTTGATTTCAATGTTGAAGTCTCCAGAACTATTGATGGACTTATATTAGCGACACAATTTGTAGTATTACACTAATGTTATTATTTGTTGTATTAATACATTAACTATCTGATATTTCTAACACTGTGTCTTGAATCGTTTACTTTCAATTAATTTCAATTATTTTGAAATATATTGTGAAGACTTCATTATTCCAGCTCGTTAAAATAAAAAACCTATCCCGCGATTAACACACATACCGTCATTGTCATTTCCCACAGTCGTGTCAGTTCTTGTTTTTATTTTTGTTATTTTGTGGGTGCATGTTTACTATTTTACGTGTAGGGTATGCGCTAGAAAAGTTTAGAGAAGATGTCTTTTAATCAGAAGACACATGATCTAACAATGTTATGGTCTAGGTGTTTTGAAAATAGCACACTACACTGTGACTATAGAAGAGACTGTATTTTTTTCATAACTATAAATCTTTTGGTCGGAGGTTCGGTACCACCAGTAAAATAAAAAAAAATATCACATAAATGGTTTCTCAATTGTTTATAGTAGGGCGGACATTAGAAATAAGGAATAACACTCAATAAATCTTCCTCGAATGCTTTCCAAGGTAATTCAAGAGGGTTGTTCATTGGGTAATCATGCTCGGCATTAAACAAACTACCATCTTCAAGGGCGTTAATACGTTGTTTGAAACAGAATCGCTGCAAGACAGTTCCTGGTGATCCTATAAAGTGACATGAAATAACAAGAATGCAAGTCACATTAATAATATGTATTTCCATTGATTGTGTTGTGAAACCGTTATCTTTCATATATCTGTCCTCTTCTATTCACAATGTTTACGAAACGTATGTGTAACTAAATATGTATCATCTGCTTTTTAATCAAGTACCACTGAAGGTGAGGAATGTGAAGATACTTCGAAGACTTACAGATCATATTGTAAGAGTGATGCTCAGAAAGCTGCAGCCTTAAAATCCTGTTCTTTTTTCCTGGAAAACTCGGAGCTAGTGTCGTGCTTGGATCCACGAAGCGGTAAGAAGTGCGGTGGATATTAACAAGATCAAAGTTAAATATGTGATGTCTACGGTTAATATCATTGTCAATTTAGACTGAGATACACTCAAAAGCCTGATTAGTTTTGTATAAGTACGCATACCGCCGCTTCGATTAAATACGAAAACTGGACAGACAGAAGCGACATCAATAGAAAATAAACGAAGTTAAACGTGTTATCATTATTAATCTGTAATATGGACCTGGACCATGACCAAGAAAATGGAGAAGAGTAGTGACGCCGTTGAAATGTGGGTTTCAGATGACTTGGATGAGTTTCTTGGAAAGATAGGTAAACCATTTGTGAGCTTCTGGAACAACTCCAGGGGGAGTAACACTTCTGAAAGAAATACAAATGAGAAGAATGCAATAATTTGGTCATGACAAACGGCATGACAGTCTGCTGAAAGTTATTTTGGAGGGAAGAGTAGAGAACTAGAGAACGTCAGAGGTACATATGGGCAGACAACCACAGTTTGACTGAGTATACTAACCCGAGTGATCCGCCGGGGTCTTTGTGTATGACAAGGACAAGAATAGCACCACTGCCCCACAGAGAGAATGTCGAAAGAGGCGACTAACTGAAATGGACATCTGCCCCTATAGAATTACTTTTTGACTAATACCAATCTGGCACGGGACAGAGAAACCTGGAGATCAATTACCTTCATATCCCAATGCGGAAATAGCTCAACGGGATTGATTGATTGAATGTGGCATGAGCTGTTTGAGCGACCCAATGTTGAATGCTAACGTCATGGCCAGCGACCCAATGTTGAATGCTAGCGTCAGGGCCAGCGACCCAATGTTGAATGCTAGCGTCAGAGCCAGCGACCCAATGTTGAATGCTAGCGTCAGAGCCAGCGACCCAATATTGAATGCTAGCGTCAGAGCCAGCGACCCAATGTTGAATGCTAGCGTCAGGGCCAGCTACACAGAATTATCTAGACAGTTATCCACCTCCAAAGGGTAATACTGGATAACAGGATGCAGCAGTCTAGACTGGATAAGAAGAATGGATAGAAGAGTCAAGGCTAACCCAGTAGCCAAAAATGCCCTGCTGAAGTTGGATTTGTAGAACCGAAAAATGCAAATATTGCAGTCAAGCTGTAAACTACGACACAACGTATTTCATTCTCCGGACTACATCCTGCTACTTGCAAAGCCCTTTTCAGGGCTTATTAGCGGCAGTTTAAGAACGAATGACGAATAAGAAGATGAACACATAGTATCCAATCTGTAAACTCGGTATTTAATCAAGCGTAAGAAGTGTCTGATCCCAGATATTCACACATTTTAAAATTCATTTCGATCTTTTACTTTCTTGCAGCTCTTTGGACAAGGACTTTTTCTACTTTCTTTCAATGTCATTGACGGTCTGATTGGAAATTTAAATTTGTAGGAACACCAGTTCGTCAATTGCGTGGTCTCTCTGTTGTCCAGCTATGTTTAAAAAATACGGTGGCTACAATCTCATTTAAGGCAGTTCGGGGTCAATTACTTGTATTCTGAATTCGGTTCCGCAGAGAGACTGCAAATTATCCTTGCTGCAGTGCATTTTAAGCAAATCGGAACTTCCCTGTATCTGAATTTCAGGTTATTTCTTAAGTTAACTTAACTTAACGCCTTTATTCTGGTTTAAAAGACTCTGCACAGTCTATATACAACCAGTTTCATTTACATTATCTTGCTTTAAAAGCTATGCGGATCCAATTTATTCTTAAATGCATTAATTGGTCCTGCCTCTACTACCTCATTTGGCAATGCATTACAAGCATTCACCACTCTCTGACTAAAAAAATATTTCCTAATATCTAATCTTGACCTTTCTTTACCTAATTTGTAGCTATGCCCTCTTGTTCTTGTGGGTGGTTGTATTTTGAAGAAAAAAACATTGAAATAGTCTAATTTATCTCTGATAATCTTATAAACCTGTATTAAGTCACCACGAATTCTTCTCTTTTCTAAACACTATACGCAGGTTTTTCTTAGTTTTTCTTCAAAACTGTTCTTGTGGAATACCACTATCAGCTCTGTCGCTTTTTGTTTGTATTCTTTCTTTCGCAGCCATTACTCATGGCTGGAATAACCATGCTGTTGCTGTTGAAGTTGTAAGCTAGTTCTTCTAATTTTTTCTTTAAAATCTTTATGAAAAAAATTGGATCTGAACAATGATGCTGCTAGCTGTTCTGCAATCTCACAATTCATTATGTGAACATTTCTGATTACTTGGTCCAGGTTAATATACGAATTCTCGTTTTCGACGAGATCTTTTCCTAGTTGGCAAAAGATGCGCGTTGAATTGCGAGAGAAGGCCTCTACAACTGAACAGATGAAACTGACAGGGGAATATAAGTACGTAAATGTATGTATTAAAGGTAAGTTAGAAAATGTGATGTTCTTATAAATACGAAAAAGCAAATGAAGAGATATGCAGAATATTTGTATTTGAAATTTTAAAAAACCCAGTTCCACACAATCCCTCAAATATTAAATCCACGGATTCACAACTGCAGGTTAATTGTGCAAAGCCGAACAGACATTAAATTAGGAAAGTTATAGTACAATTGGAAAATGGTAAAACCACTAGCACAGAAGGAATCTCACAAAACACAATCAAGCAGAAACTTAACAGTTATTTAATAAATTACGTGGTAAAGTTCAAGATTGACAAGAAATACTAGCAGGCTAGAAAGAAAGCTATATAATAAACTTACTCTAGACCTGGGATCTGCAACAGGGTATGCATTATAGAAACATAATTAAGAAATTAAGCATGATTAAATTAGATAGACGGAACGCGGCCATTGATAAACAGTTGAGGAACGAGCAGGCACGTTTTCCACAAAATATATCATGCACTTTGGATAATTATAACGCATAGAATGGAACACCCACTTTACGTACGGTTCGTGAATCATGAAAAGGCATTTGATAGTGACAGGGAATCGCCCTCGCAATAGTTCATCTACTATGAAGTGCCCCTAAATTCCACACAAAAATATATTTCCATAAGCATACACATATAAACAAATATACAACTTTACTTAACTTTTTTACTTAACTTAACTTAACGTCTTTATACCGGTTTAGAAGATTGCAGAGTCTTCATACAACTAGTTTTGTTTCAGTTCGATTCAAGCGCCATCTCCCCATCGAAGGGCAGCTTCTTTTACAGTTTCTTTTACATTTACATGGTCTAAAAATAGCTTTGCTCATCCATTCTATAGTTGAAAGCATTTATTAACCCTACAACCATAATTTCCTGTGGTAATGTATCCAAAGCTTCACCACTCTGACTACAAAAATATTTCCAGGTATCTAATCTGGACCGTTCTTTAATTACTTTTGGCTATGCCCTATTGTTCTTGAAGGTAGCTATATTTTGAAAAACAAAAACGCATTATCGTCTTACACTATGCATAAACAGGCACACGTATATATTTATATATATATATATATATATATATATATATATATATATATATATATATATATCTATATATATAACTCTAAAATCAACTAAACACACTAAAAAAAGGCAATATTTTCCCAGAAACAGGTCTTGATGTATGTTGCTTTTGACCATAACGCTGATCTTCACATCACACAATTCTTTAAAAAAAAAAAAAAAATACGTTTCGTTTCAGATAGCCGATCCAGCAACAGCTTAAAGGCGTTCAAACTCTGCCTGTGGCACAGCTGCCAGCCAAGTCGGAATGTGTGTTACCTCCTTAAGGTTCGCCTTAACCAAAGTGGATGCACATCATACATTCCACCTGCAATTTCTGAGATGAAATGCAGTGCATAAATTTATATAGACTTGTGAATTTCTTGCCAGATTAACACCAACCCTTCTCAAAATCATTAACAGTTGAATATTTTTTAAAACCTTATTTGTGATGATGCACAGCAAAGGGCCAGAGTCATTCTGGTTATATGAGGGCGTATTCGTTTTTGTTTAAAAAAAAAAAAAACAGCCAACAAGAATATAAACACGTTTATGAAATTGCATGCATTTTTAGAATCAGTAGTTCGTTTCTCTTGACATCATTATTAAAGGAAAGTGCTTTAGTAGAGAATATTATGCATTGTTACTTCCCTTCTTCCATTGAGGATGGATCTAAAACTGTTATATGTCTATTTGGACAGGACACAATAGAAGAGTAACTTAAGAGAAGACATTCGACATCAATTATGGGCAACACAATGTAATGTTTATGTAAGCAGAAGCAGAATAAAATGGCTTTGACATCAGACAAAAACTTTATAAAGTATAACTTCCCCTCGAGTGTATACCACTAGAAAGCGAGGATTCATGAAAGGATGAAGAAAACAACGGAGACACCGTGTTATAGAATAACTGCATTGGCATGGACTGAAAAAATATACGGCCAAGCAGATGACACACCCAGAAAGATGGCACTTTACCACAACTTTGGTCAACAAGTAGAAATATGATTTGAAGACAAGACAATCATTGTCTATGTAATCTATTATTTGAATACTAATTTTTGATTTATGGATTATGGGAATTAAATATAATTGGTGAACTCGGTTAATATTTGTGCTTTGGATGTTCTGTGTATACGCTTAAAACTGATCTCTATCTATAATTATCTGTCATATTCTCAGAAATAAATACATTTATTATTGATTCTAAAACATTTATATGTAATACATTTTAGATGTATTTTCAATACAAAATTGTTTCAATGAAATATCTAAAATCTGCTCAATTTTCTAATATGTTTGGTTCAATAGTGAAAGTGTAAGGTAAATAAAACAACTTTAGTGATTCAGGGCTCTCACTTACACACATGAAAGTTCACAATTTAACAACCAACACAAAACGAACAAACAAAAACTAATGTGGAAAATAAATGAGTTACATTATTTGGCTGTACATATTATTCCTTTCACTTGTCAACCTGAACGTTATTTATAGTGTCATTTTTCTGTTGGTGATATTGTCACAAAGTTTTTCTTTAGTGTCCTGTCAGTATCGTAATCTGTAAGCGTGTGTGTTACGTGTGTTTTTATGCGTCTTGATATGTGTAATCTAGTTTTGTCACATGTCATCGGAACTACTCTGCGATATGTGTTTTTATTTGTGTCCTTCGTCAACGCCTCTAGTCTATTATATATCATATAGCTTGTTTTCTATCCTCACCTACGTGATGTAATCTTGCCTCGTTTTTTTGTCTTGTGTTGCCTCCTCTAAATTATAGATATCATTAGTTTTTTTGTCTTATATCTTGCAATTGTGTTCTGAATTTGTGTCTTGTGTCACCCTTCTAGCCTGTATATTCCACACTGTTTTTGTGAAATGTCGTCTCTTTTACCCTATTATATTCCTACCATTTTTATCATTTGTCATCTCTGCATTCCTTTTATCGTCTATTCTTGTCATCTGTCATCTATATTAGCATGTTATCGTCCCACTAATCTTGTCATTTATCGTATCTATTATCCTGTTATCATTCTACTATTTTTGTAATTTGCCATCTCCATTATTCTGTTATCGTGCCACTATTCGTGTCATGCGTTGCCTAGTCTGTCTTATTAGCCTTTCTCTATTTTTATAATGCGTCATCTCTTCTATATTATAATCATTATTCTTTTATTTAGGTCAACTGCTGTCTCTTCTAAACTGTTTTATTTCCTCTATTTTTGTCATCTGTCGTGTCTTCTATGTTAATATCTTTCGTCTGTTTTTATCATGTGCCGTCTCTTCTGTCCTATTATCTTTACTCTAATTTTGCCATGTGTCGTCTCCTCTATCTTAATATCTACCCTTATTTCTTGACATATGTCGCTTATTATATCCTATTATCATTTCTCGAATTGTGTCATTTGTCATCTACTCTCCTATCACCATCGCACTATTTACTCTAAATGTCGTCTCAGAGATATCATGTTATCGTTCCATTATTTGTATCATTTGACGTCTTTACTATCATGTCCTCTCCCCTCTATTTTCGTCAAGTATTGTGTTTTCTATAACGTTATCTTACCTCTATTTGTATCATTTGACGTCTTTACTATCTTGTCCTCTCCCCTCTATTTTCGTCAAGTATTGTGTTTTCTATAACGTTATCTTACCTCTATTTGTATCATTTGACGTCTTTACTATCTTGTCCTCTCCCCTCTATTTTCGTCAAGTATTGTGTTTTCTATAACGTTATCTTACCTCTATTTGTATCATTTGACGTCTTTACTATCTTATCCTCTCCCCTCTATTTTCGTCAAGTATTGTGTTTTCTATAACGTTATCTTACCTCTTTTTGTATCAGTTATCGCCAAATTGTATTTCCTCTGCTTTTGATATGCATCGTCTTTTCTATCTTGTTGCACATCTTATATTATTCTCATCTGCCGTCGCTTTTGCTTTGTTATTCTCCCTCTATTTTTGTCATCTTTCGTCTCTTTTGTCTTGTTATCATCACCCTATTTGTGTAATCTGTCGTTTCTTTTTTCTTGTTGTCCTTTCTCAATTTTTGTTATCTGTTTTATCTTTTGTCTTGTTATCCTCTCTCTATTTTTGTCATTTATCGTCTCTTTTGTCTTGTTATCCTCCTTCTATCTGTGTCTTCTGACGTCTCTTCTAACTAGTTATTCTCCCTTTAATTTGTGTTATCTGTTGTTTCTCCCATGTTGTTATCCTCTATCTAATTTTGTCATCTGTCGTATCTCCTATATTGCTATTTTTTCCTCTTCTTTAGTATATGCTGTCTCTTATATATTGTTAACATCCCACTTTTGTTTTTCGCGTATCATTTCACTAAAAGAACTTTCTATTCAACGACAATTCCGAATGATTGTACGAATCTGAGGATGTGTTTTGGACGATGACTAAAGTTGGGTTATCTTTGCAGTGGTCACACAGTAATCCGGCTATGCTCTTTTTTCTACACAATCACAATTTTAAACTTGCTGAGTATTTGAACCCACATGCCACCAATTAAGAGACAAATACCCTAACCATCGATTCAACATCTTGTGATTATTTCCCTTTTTTGTCTTTTATTGCTTCTAGACTTTTATTTTTCTCATTCAACTTCATTTTTCCAATTGCCAATTAAAACCTGCTACAGCTCCCTGCGGAGCATATTACTTTCCAACACATTTATGCCAAGTCATCAGACGTTAAACAATCTATATATGTTGTAGTTTCCGCACTTACACCTTTTATCAAATATGCTTTCGGTTGTTTCTTACATATTTATATACATGCTTAGTTTGATCTGTCTGTTTCTGTACTTCTATGAACAATTTGTCTACAATTTATTTTCAATTGTCTTGTCTTTCAGTGATAGATATGTTGCTTGTCCAATCTTGTAGCTCAGTTTCCATCTTCCTTCTTCCTCGTATATTTTGTTCACACAAATAAAATGAAAACGAAAAATAGGCCCCCATTTCTTCTTCTTCTGCGTACACAGTCAGACAGTAACCATTATTTTTTCTAAAAAAGCGGCGGTCATCCTGAGGCTCTCGCTACTGCCATAGAGCTTGTCTTACAGTTCCACTGGTAATGGCCACATCTGCTCTCTCTGATCCTCGTATGTCGGGCAGTTCTGCAGCAGATGTTCAGTGGTCATTTTGCCAGTACCGCACGGGCATTCGTCGGTACTCCCTATCTTCAATTTGTTGAATAGGTGGTACCTCAGTCTGTTGTGGCCAGTGCGAAGTCTGAAGACAACGACCTGCTCTCTTCGGTTCAACTGGTAATAGGCATCGTTTTTGGTGTAACCAGTATGTTCGGTTTCCCATTTGGTCATGTATCTGGCTTTGATAAGCCGTTTTGACTCTTCGTACGTCATACTGGTATCTGTTTGTGGTAGTCTTGCACCTTCTTTTGCCAGTCTGTCTGCCTCCTCGTTGCCTTGGATGTTGCAGTGTGATGGGACCCATTGTACCACTACCCTTTTTGGTGCGGACTGCTGGCACAGTTTGCAGAGTGCTGCTCTTAAGTCATTAAGCCCAGTGTTTTTCTGGCTTTTTAGCGCTGTGACTACGGCGAGAGCATCTGTCAGCAGGACTATATGGCTTTCATTTTCACTGTGTGTCACCGGCCCCCATTTGAAACGTAGGATTGGGCTTAGAAAAAGTTGTCAAAAGGATTGACTATTGGTTAATGAGAAGAAGGCAGAGAGTGGGCATAAATACGGTGAGAAGTAAATAAGTGTGAGGGGTGTGAAGTAAAATGTGGAATGACACAGTTTTTAATTTGGGTACCAATTTTGTTCTTGATATGTTTAAACTGTTTGGACATTGATATCGAATTCATGATTACAAAAATCGCGGATGCCCCAAAACTATGTAGTAGTGTCTCATCTAAAGCAGAAGATATAGAGGTCGGATTTAGGTTAAATTCGAGAATGATCTGTGAGCTGACACATTGAGTTTATGTAGATAAATGTACAGTCATCAACAGAGGTAGATCCAATATGGAACATAATTACAGAATGCAATGTTGGGTATTTTAAAAAGAAATTTTAAACATTTTAGCTAGGAACTGATTGTTAATCTTTATAAATCATTAGTTAAACCTAGAATGGAGTACTGTACTGTGTACATACATGGAGTCCTTATCGTAGAGGAGATATAAACATGCTGGATATGATACAAAGAAGAACGACAAATCTGATAGTGAGATTCTAGAATTACTGTTATGCAGAAAGACTCAGAAAAACCGGCCTACATTGTCTCGAAATGAGAAGAATTCCAGGTGACAGTACAGGTTTACAAGATAATAAAAGAAAAGAATAAATTAGACTATACAATGTTTTTTTTAAAAATACCACCACCTGCAAGAACAAGAGGACATAGCTACAAATTAGGTAAAGAAAGGTCCAGATTAGATATTTTTTAGTCAGAAAATAGTGAAGGCTTGGAATGCATTGCCACAGAAAGTAGTGGATGCAGGAATATTTATAGTATTCAAAAACAGATTGAATGAGCAGAGCGTTTAGAGCAAGGAAATGTAAATGAAACTTATTGTACAGAGTCTTTTAAACCAGTATAGAGAAATTATGTAAAGTAGTCATACAATGTTCACAGAAACAGTCACCACAGTATTATCATGAGTAGTTTGATACAGACTTATTGTGTTCGGGTCTCTTTGTAGAGGTCGGCCAATTCTTTACAAGACGCGGAAAGGAAACAAGTCAGGACTGTAAGTTTTTATGTGGTTTTTCTTCTTTGGGTTCAGGATCTTTTGCTATGCTATATCTGCAGGCCAGTCGCCCTGATGAAGTCTGTAGTCTTCACCAAGTCGTTTCGGCTGCGCCACAAATTTTGTCTAAGCTATGGTCAATGGTCAAGACTGGTATCTCATGTCCCTATAGAGTGGGCTTTCTTGTAGAATGTGCTTTGGATTATGGCACTCTGTTCCACAAGGGTATTCATCAGTGTGTGAGATCTTTAGTCAGTATAGATGTTCCAGTAGTCTGCAGTGACTAGTTCTCAGATGAAATAAGGTAGTTTGTTGATTTCTTTTGAGTTTGTGGATTGGATCTGCTGTACTACTTATGTCCATGTCTTTTCTCCATTGGAGTAAATATTTGTATTACTGATGATGTTCTTAATCTCTCAATATCTTCTTCTTCTTCTTCATCGAATGCAGTCAGACCATTATTAGTAACCAGTAACCATTATTTTTTCGAAAAAAGCGGCGGTCATCCTGAGGCTGTCGCCACTGCCATAGAGCTTTTCTTGCAGTTCCACTGGTGATGGCCACATCTGCTCTCTCTGATCCTCGTATGTCGGGCAGTTCTGCAGCAGATGTTCAGCGGTCATTTTACCAGTACCGCACGGGCATTCGTCGGTACCACCTATCTTCAGTTTGTTGAATAGGTGGTACCTCAGTCTATTGTGGCCAGTGCGAAGTCTGAAGACAACGACCTGCTCTCTTCGGTTCAACTGGTAATAGGCATCGTTTTTGGTGTAACCAGTATGTTCGGTTTCCCATTTGGTCATGTATCTGGCTTTGATAAGCCGTTTTGACTCTTCGTACGTCATACTAGTATCTGTTTGTGGTAGTCTTGCACCTTCTTTTGCCAGTCTGTCTGCCTCCTCGTTGCCTTGGATGTTGCAGTGTGATGGGACCCATTGTACCACTACCCTTTTTGGTGCGGACTGCTGGCACAGTTTGCAGAGTGCTGCTCTTAAGTCATTAAGCTCAGTGTTTTTCTGGCTTTTTAGCGCTGTGACTACGGCGAGAGCATCTGTACGCAGGACTATATGGCTTTCATTTTCATTGTGTGTCACCATTTCTTCCACTGCCGCCCTCAGTGCCTCTGCCTCCGCTCTGAATTTACCAGTAGCGATTGACAGTGTTATTTTTCTGCCGTTTGGTAGGTTCAGGAATGCTCCTGCCCCTCCATTCTGTGTAGTGTTTGTTACAGAACCGTCGGTGTATGCATGGGTCCAGTCCATGCTTGGGTAGCTTTTCGATATGATACTCGATAATTAAATTGTGCCTTTTTCTGTCATATATTTCTCTCGTTTCCTGTGATTCCACAGTGGGAGGGTAACCATTAGAGCGCTACTGTTGAGGATCTCTGGAGTTTTCCTAGTTATGCTTTGATGTTTGATAACATCAGTTTGTTTGTTTTCTGTTTTACCTCTATTAGATATTACATCTGATATTTCATGCAATTGTTTCTCTTGTTCCGCGTTTCTTTTATTGTGTTGTGTCCAATATTAAATGTTTTCTCTTGCAGTGTGGCTTCCTTATTTTGTCTTTACCTAAATGATTTGTTTTTCACCTTGTCTTTTTTCTAATCATGATAATCTAATTATTTCTTTTGCCTGCCATATTTTATATCAATTCTCTGTCTGGGCAAGCTATTGTCATATCCGACATTTCTCGTCACTCTATGTATTCTCCATTATGCCTTTTTATCTAATTAACGGCACAACTTTTCTACTGTTGAATGCCCACAATTAGTAGAATTCCTTCTTTCCGAGCCCTGAAATGGCTAACAGTGGCCAGTTGCTGTAGTTTTCTACATATCCTGAGCGTTTTGATGATGTTGTGCTATGATTTGCTTCATCTACTTGTCCATCACTAATACGAGGATCGCGTTGATCCCCTGCATAGATACAGGAAACATCGTAACAACAAAGATGAAATACCAATGCAGAATGCTTGGAATAACAAGAATGGATAGAATCTGAAATGAAGATATTATTAGACAAGTACGCACAACACCAGTGTTATACTTCATTAAGAGAGCAAACCCAATGGTCACGTGACACGTCAAACACCAACTATTATGACTCAGAAAGGCATACTATACATGCTACAATAAAACAGATTATAACAGAAATAATAGAAGCAGTAAAGCGTCTCATTTACAAAGCACATACTAAGGCCAGACCAAAAACTTCTTCATAACCTGACGTTGAAAAGCACACAGAGGACAACAAGCGAAAAGAAGAAGAACATGTTTTATTGTTTGATTCAAGTATGTATGTAATCAATAAACAATTTCAATTGGTCACCCTACTGATAGTACTCGCCGAATAAACCGTTAAAAAGTCTGAAATCTGTCAATGATTCTCCTAATCGGTTTTGAAGCCAAATGATTTGGGACGATTTGGCACTAAAGATGTACACACATCTTTGTTTCTCTGTATAATTTTGTCGAGTTTAATATTAAACGATGATAATTTAAAAACTAATCTAACTTTAAACGCCAGCATGACATTTAAAATCAAAAGATTTTCTTGACGCATCTCTCGAACAAAACAGGCCTAGTCCTCCAGTGAAATCCGGCGCAGTGTGAGATCCTTGAAACAAGAATGCAGATGAGAACGTAAATGCCGAACGTGACGACATGAACACTCGCCATCCACAGATCTATAAAGAAGCAAATACACTCCCCAGATGATCCACGACGACGGAATGGAGATCCCAGCTCAAAGATTGCAATCCAGAATATATATATATATATATATATATATATATATATATATATATATATATATATATATATATATATATATATATATAGGGCTTGACAAAAGCGCTCGTCTGCTCGCCTGTGACTAACAAACATGTTTGCCTGAGTAAAAAAAAAAATTGGTTTTTAATCGTTATTACATAACGACTCTTGCACGATTTTTAATGATATTACGGTTCAAATAGATTGTACATAAGCTAGCTTATAATGATGAATCTAAATAGATCTCCAATATCACAATTTAAACCCCCTAAAGCTATTGGTAAATAGTGTTGCAGTGCTGAAACTACCAAGCATGTTCTAGAACACAAGCGCCGTGGCTCTGACAGCAGTGCATTTTTCTTCTAATACTGTGTAAGTAATACAACATATTTCGGTTTGGTACGTATCTTAATTTAGAAATAATGGTAAATTAGTGCGTAGTTTAAATTTGTTAACATAAATCCCATGACTGCAGTCCGACCGTGCTGACTGGTGAGCTCCCCTAAAATGTGTCAAGCCCTGTATATATATAAATATATATATATATATATATATATATATATATATACATATATATATATATATATATATATATATATATATATATATAAATACAATAAAAGATCGTCAGACTCAGAACGGGACATTGCAGACTTAAAGACTACTTCCACAGGATAACTCTTAGAGACATCACCACGTGCGATTGCGGAGCATCCAAGTAAACACCAGAACATATTCGTCAGGGTTGCCCTACTTATGTAGACCAAAGAAAGACAGTCTGACCCAGACGATGAACATGCTCGAAAAGCTGTGTGAGACCAGTAGACCTGCTTCGTGAACCTCACCAGGATGGACGCATAGCACCAGCTGATCAAAGAAGAAGTAGCGGAAGAAGAAGGAAATGAATGAGAATAAGCTGACGCTTAACACGGAACACATTTTCAAACAATGACTAAAGTCTGACAGAAAAATCATCACATGGTGTATAGACAAAATTCAAGTAGATTTTTGTGAAAAAACTGCATGTTTTAAATGTAACACTTATGTAACGCTGGTAGAAGAGAAACCCAGACATGGTTTTTAAAAGGTCCAAATTGTGGTCTTACGGCAAGCTCTCTGTGGGTTATTCTTGTCTTTGTCATACACAATAACCCTGGATGACCTCTAGCAATCTCGACTAGTCATCGTGCAACTTATCCAAGGTAGCTTTAGACGAGAGAGAGAGTGAGGCTGATGATAATCGTAATCCGCCATCCCTATAATCTAAATACAGCGCAAATTACGTCATCAGGACAAAGACATTGTCTGATTATGGTTCAATATTTGTTCTCTATGGGTAGCTAACTGTACAAAAGAAAAGAAAATTGCAATGCCAGGAGCACGAACATGTACACATCGGACACCACTAACCTACTAACATGAACATTATGGGATCTTCTAAATTGTACACATCGGGCATCATAATAATGTACATATCGGACATCATTAAAGTGCACACATAGGATATAACCAACATGTACACTTCGGGCATCACTAACATGTAAACATTAGATACCACCAACATGTACATATTAGACATTCCTAACATGTACACATCATACATCATTAACTTACCCACTCCTGCCCCAACGACAAACAATCAGGTCCATACTAACATAAACCAAACGGGCGCCAACAACAAACACCAATCAGGCCCCTACTAACATGAACCAAACGGGCGCCAACAACAAACACCAATCAGGCCCTACTAACATGAACCAATCGGGCGCCAACAACAAACACCAATAAGGCCCCTACTAACATGAAACAATTGGGCCCCAACAACAAACACCAATCAAGCCCCCAGTAACATGGACCAATCGTGCCCCAAATACAAGGATCAATCAGGCCCTCACTAACATGGACCAATCAGGCACCCCCACTAACATGAACCAATCGTGCCCCAAATACAAGGATCAATCTGGCACCCCCACTAACATGGACCAATCAGGTACCCCCACTAACATGAACCAATCAGGCACCCCCACTAACATGAACCAATCAGGCACCCCCACTAACATAAACCAATCAGGCCCCCAGTAACATGGACCAATCGTGCCCCAAATACAAGGATCAATCAGGCCCCAACTAACATAGACTAATCGTGCCCCAATAACAATCATCAATCGGGCCCCAAAAACAATTACCAGTCATTCCCCAACAATAAACACCAATCAGGACGTAACAACACACACCAATCAGGACCTAACAACAAACACCAATCATGCCCCAACAATAAATACCAATCATGCTCCAACAACAAACACCAATCATGCTCCAACAATAAACTCCAATCAAGCCCTAACAACAAAAACCTGTCAGGACCTAACAACAAACACCAATCAAGCCCCAACAATAAACACCAATCAGGTCCCAACAACAAACACCAATCAGGTTCCCACTAACATTGACCAATTGGATCAAATTAACAAGCGCCAAAATTGGTTGGCCACCGTGCAAGCTGTTTTGCAGTACTCTAATACGTGATCGAACTAAAAATTGTGGCCCAGTGTTCTCCCAGTAGTAGTGCAAAACATTACTTTTTCAGCAGACTTGACAGCTACATTGATGTGAATAGAATAACAAGCGACATAATTAAGATAATTAGAGCCAGTTGGTGATTCAAACAAAGAATATGTGTCAAGTACGTGGAATTAACAAATTAAACCGAACTCAGTGGCTTTATTGAAAGCATAAAAGTTACTTGTGTGGGTGTCGCAGAATTAAACAAAGCAATTTTTTATAAGTTTTCGCAGAGTAGGCGTCCAGACAAAATAACCCACTGCTTCGGGAGAACGCATTTGTCGTTCTCGAAAAATTACTGCTAGATATTTGAACTATTTCATCACCGCTGCCATGACGTCTACATTGAAGTGAAATCGTTGTGCCTTAAAAGAGTTTTTTTTTTAAAAGGGTGGGGAAAAATGAAAGTCACGTAGTGACAGATCGGAGCTGTAGACTGGGTGTGGCCGAACTTTCCACCTTTTTTGTGATAACGCATTCGGACGAGCCTTGACGTGCAACAGAATCACACCATGTGAAATAATACTAAGTAGCTCGTTCTATAAGACTTCATGCAATCTTTCTAATGCGTTCTTGTAGCAGATGGCATGTGCATGTCAGGCATTTTAAAGTCGAACAACCAAAGTCCTTCATGGTTAAAAAATATATTTTTCTGTGTATGTGGGGCTCAATGATCCCTACTCAGTATGCAGGCAGTGTATGGTGACAAAAAGGTGTCGAAGACAACAGTGAAGAACTGGACAACAATGTTTAATGAAGTACGTGAGTTAAAGCAACAATATGCGCCTGACCTGGTCTCACAAGATTCTTCGTTAACTCACGTCCTTCTTCATTGTTGTCTTCAACACACATTTGTCATCATACACTGCCTGCATTTTGCGATGGATGTCAATTGGTCGACATCTTTCAGCTGTTAGCAGCCGAATTACCGCTCGCTGATCAACTCTGGACGGATTCCTTATCACACCCGTCATGTTTTCAACAGTATGCTGAGGAACTATGAGTCGGAGGATAATAAATGTTTGCAAACTTGACGGTTGGTATGTGCTGTTTACA
Source organism: Ariolimax columbianus (assembly GCA_036924085.1). NCBI lineage: Eukaryota > Metazoa > Mollusca > Gastropoda > Stylommatophora > Arionidae > Ariolimax > Ariolimax columbianus. The sequence continues at coordinate 56,092,646 of JAVGWX010000004.1, forward strand.
TCAGAATCGATGTCATCATGCGCATCGTACCTATGTTCACTTGTTGCAGTTTGGTACGGTTTCATATGAAGACACCTAGTATATAAAATAATGTAAAATACTAGAACTAATGTAAAATAGAATATAATTCCATAACATAGTATAAGATAAATTAATATAATATACAAATACTATAACATAAAATAACATAGACCAAATAATATTATCCATTAGTTAAACGAAGCTTCTCAGGCTGATTTAACTTTCGTCGTCGATTTTGCTGGTTACAGTGGTTCTTCTTGTTTACCAACACTTACTTGTGAAGTTCGAACTAGGTCCTCTTGGCTGTACTGTAGTGAGTGGCTTCTCAATAAATTCGCCATTATGGGAAATACAGGGTTATTTTCTACCTTGTTGACTAGGCTGATGTGACATAAACTTGTTTCTAGGAGCACTAATACCACGTTAGATGTAGTCTCCATTCTTATGTTTTACCTGTTCCTGGTTACGCTTCGCTCCATGAAAGATGCCCTATAAAATAAAATTAAAAACAATTTAGCATACAAACACAGCATAATTTAACACAGAATTAGCATAACCTCATTGAACATTTTAAAAAACATAACGAAACATATCAGTCGATAATAAAACATAACTTATCATACTTATCATAAATTGCATGACATCATCTCACATCAAATAACATACAATAATCTAACATAAAATAATAAAACAGTATTTCATTTTAGAAAAACACACCATAGCTAAACATAACATGCTATCACGTAATATAACATAAAATAACATAATTTAGCAAAAAAATAAAAAATAATGTTTTGTTAAATTATTGTATTACTTTATGCTAAATTATGTAATATTTATGTTGTTGTTTGCGAATGCCCACAATGAGTGGATTACTCTTTTGTGCGACCTGAAAAGGGCGTTAAGTAGCGGGTTGTAGTATCTTCCCTCACATCCCGAGAGTGCTGATGAAGGTGGACCAAGGTCCTCCAGAAGGTTGTACTATGCTTGGCTTCATTTGCGTGTCACTCACTACTTCGGGGATCACATCGATCCCTCACCTCGTTAGCCAGGCTGCCATGAAGACAGCCCATTTCCAGGGAGGGCTACTAGCAAACATAGGTGAGGGTCTTGGTCAGTATATTTGGCTTACCCTGACTAACATGTCTGATCAGCATATTGTGCCTGACCAGACGTTAGTCTTTCTTCCCCGGTATTTTTGTTAAAGTGTATTATATTATAAATATGTATGTGGCATTTAAAAAAAAAAATTATAGAACAATATTTAATGCTAAATTATGTTAATATAAAATGCAATACCCTAATTTTTACATAAAAGAAAATGCCATCTTTGAACATGAAATAGTATAACACAATGTAACATGAAATAACAAAGCATAAAGTAACAAAATATTAAATAACGTAATTTTTACACAACAAAATATAGTTTATGATTAAGTAACATGATATAATTTTAACGTACAATTTAACATCCAATAATTTTGAACAGTAAAACACATTCTAACAACATAACATAATTAACTTGCAATAAATTTACATAATGAAGACATAACGTAGCTTAACACTTTACAGTCCATACTAATTAGCTGGATTCTTTTTTAAGACACAACTAGGCCGGACTATGAAGGGATAAGGTGTATGAATCTAATCAATTAGACCAGACTGTATAGGTGTAAAGTGTTAAGATACTAATCTACTCATTTAGACAGTTCTGTGAATTTTAACTTAATATAATTTAAAAGACAACATTTTTAACTACTGCCCATTTTCCAAGTGTGCATCGTGTTATTTGGTTTGATATAGAGGCGGATATCGTTCTTCAATGAATATTTCTTTCATGCATACATTTACGGATAAGATGGCGTATCTTCTTAACTGCGTGCGGCGGTAGATCTAGGTGGAAACAAAACTGCCTCTGAATCGAAAGTGACGTGTGTAAAGATGTCTCGCGTGATCTCCCACACTCGCTCTGTAAGACCCTCTACGTCATGCGTCTGCGAAACCGTCTTCTCACTGTTACACACGTCTGAAGCGTCTCTTGGCATCATGGTCCAATTACAAGATGGCTGCCGGTTCGAGCGCGTTTCTTAATACCAAATGGACAAGCGGGAAATGCTAAGGCTCCTGGGACCGTCGCTGGGGCAAGCCACATCACGCCATTTAAAATAGTTGCAAATTAGCTGCCTTCTTAAACTACGATTTTGTAAGTGTTTGGAAAGAAATGTAAATTTCTTTAAAATTCTCTAGTGTAAATGGCTGAGGTAAATATTGGAAATGTCTCTGTTGTAACAGAGGGCCTACACTCGCAAATCACACAGAAGGGTGCACAAATATTATTTTTTTAATGCGATATATTTGTCACAAACACACTCACACACAAACACACGCATACGCAAAATAGTTAGTCTCAGTGCAGCATTCCGGAGTGGCAGAAAAGTTAGAGTGTGTATCTCTTGCGCAATAGTATCGAACTGGCTTTCTGGCCGGACCACTATTAATTCCATGCAGTTGTAAATTTGGAACGGTTCTGTTTTGTTCGTATCTAAGAATCGACGTCACTGCACTCCGGGCATACCCATAGGTTCTCAGTCTCTCTCAAATGGCGAAAGGTATGGATGCTGATGGTCCCTGTAGCTCGCTGGTTGTACACTCTCATGCGCGTCCTCTCATGCACCCCACTCCGCTCGAACCTCTTTTAATGTCGAAACTTTGCAGTCTGTGGATTCCTGCTTCATTTATTGCGATGCCTCATCCAGCAGACGGTCATTGATTGATTTCAAAATGTTACTTATATCCATCACCAATGTGCCCATGATGGTAGCTTGTGAAGCCAAAATGTCAGCTATTTCATTGCCCTAAACCCCAGCATGAGCAGAATAGTAGATCCATGTCAACGGCAGGAGGTTTGAGGCCTCAACAGCTGCTTTCCAAATTTCTAACTGACATCAGATAGAATTGAAAAGGAGGTAAGGATAGGAACTGGTACATCACGTCAGAAACATGGGAGATCAAGAACAATTCAATAAACACAAATACATTCAAAAAAATTAACTCAGATAAATGAGTACTTCTTTTTCTTCTTTTTCAAACTCCCGCTACAAAGCCATGAAAAAGACTACGCAAGTAGCCGGATGTTGTTCAGAGAACGGAATGTTCCATCTCGTAGTTTATAGATGTATAAATTCAAATATAATATTTACAAATGAAAAGATACCAAACAAAAACAACTTAATTTATTCAAATAAATTAAAAAATTCAAACAAAATGAATGAATTCGGATATTTAAATACAAATAAATTAATATAAATACATACACAAAAAATACGAATGAATTCCTTCAGATAAATATATACAAATAAAAAAATATAAAAATAAACATGTACAAATACAAATACATTATTTCAGACAGATACATTCACCCACAATTTTTTTAAATAAAAGCAACAAAATTAATACGTACACATAGAAATAAAAAAATGTAAATAAAAATAGAAATACAAATACAACTTTAAAATATATATATATATATATATATATATATATTCGTATAAATATCTTTATATATATATATATATATATATATATATATATATATACATATATATATATATATATATATATATATATAGATAGATAGATAGATGCAAATACAACACACAAACAACTTTAATTAAATAAATACAAAAAGTTGCAAATAAATACGTACAATAATAAATAAATAAATGGAAATATAAAAAACAAATCAATACAAATAACTGAAAACAAATATTTATCAAAACTAATGCAGATAAATACATTTAAAAAATACATAAGAATAACCAATAACAAGCAAAAAAGACAACTACAAACAAATATGAATAAAAAGAAAGAAAAAAATACAATAAAAAAGCATATAAACAAATTCAAATCATTGCAAACAGATGCCAATGAATATTAAGAAATAGTAATAAATAAATAAAAATAAATAAATAAATGCAAATACACAAATAAAAATACATGCAAACAAAACATTATAAACGCAAATAAATGGAAATAAATGGAAATAAACGTCAAAAAAATTCAAATCACAAATACTAATAACTGCAAATAATTGCAAATAAAAACAACATAAAAATTTCAAATAAAACATATAAATTAAAATAAAACCTAATACATAAATACTAATAACTTTAAACAAATATGAATAATTAAACATAAATGCATAGACATTAACATATACTAATAAATGCAGAAACACGAATTTAAATAAATGCCAAAGAAAAAACACGCAAAAATACAGTGAAATAAATACAATTAACGTCAACTGAATAAATACAAATTAGTACAAATAAATTAATATAAAGAAATACATTTAGTAGACACAAATAAATATAAAAAATGCAAATTAAAAAACAAAATGAATACAATTAGGTATGAAAAAAATGCAAATAAAAGTAAATACGAGAATAAACACATCGAATCTCTAGCGACACAGTGAACTAAACGTTATGCGCAAGGTACAAATCGAACAACATATTTTGTTTTGTCTGATTTCCATGACGTACCAGCAATCCTCTTCATTAGCTGTAGACGCCTCACTGCTTTACTCTTCACATTCTGGATGTGATGTTTGAGGCTGACTTGTCTAAAATAAGTGAAATTTGTAATCAGTGTGTGTTCTTTAACACTTTATTTTGAAACACTTTAAAAACAAAGAATAGCAGTAAGGCTAATAATCTATATTTTAACATTAAATTTACACAATTATGACAGCAGGCAAAGTAATGAACAATTCAAAAATTACGATCGTTTATTGGAAATAGAAGACGTGAAAGAATGTGTGTATTTACGATCCACAATAACAAACTCTGAGTACTGATCATTCGAAATCAATCGAAGGTTTGCAATTGGAACACTCAAACGTTGCAGATGAAGAATGTATGGCAGGGCATTAGAAAGAAGACGAAGATTCAACTGTCATGGCATGTGTTCTAGACGTGATAGCATATGGCTGATTGACATATATTTTAGAAAGAATCCTTATGAAAGGGATATCACCTTTCGAAATGAAGTGGTTTAGAAGATTCAAATAACATGGACAGATATGAAATCAAAGTGATAAGTTTTATAACTAAGGACATATAAAAAGAACTGGCTCATAATAACATCACAAAGATGAAGATAAGTTATTTTAGTCACATGAAAAGATACAATGAATTGGAGAGGCAGACAGTGGAAAAGGTTATTTTAGCCACATGAAGAAAAACAATGGATTGGGGAGGCAGACAGTGGAAAAGGTTATTTTAGCCCCATGAAGAAAAACAATGGATTGGGGAGGCAGACAGTGGAAAAGGTTATTTTAGCCACATGAAGAAAAACAATGGATTGGGGAGGCAGACAGTGGAAAAGGTTATTTTAGCCACATGAAGAAAAACAATGGATTGGGGAGGCAGACAGTGGAAAAGGTTATTTTAGCCACATGAAGAAAAACAATGGATTAGGGAGGCAGACAGTGGAAAGCACGGCATCTGTGAAAAGGAGAGAAGAAGGTATAAACAAATACAGATAAATACAAGCAAATACAAGAAATCACAAACAGATACAAACAAATACAAATAATTACAAAGAAGTACAAACAAATACAAACAAATACAAATAAATACAAATGAATGCAAACAAATACAGATAAATACAAACATATACAAATACATACAAACAAATACAAACAAATACAGACAAACACAAATAAATACAAACAAATACAAATAATCCCAAACAAATACAAAAAATATAAACAAATACAAAAAATCACAAACAAATGCAACAAAAAGTAAACAAATACAAATAAATACAAACACGTATAGAAAAACACAAACAAATACAAACAAACACAAACAAGTACAAACAAATACCAAAAAGCACTAACAAATACAAACAAATACAAACAACACAAATAAATAGTAATAAATAAATACAAAAATTGACATACAAATAAAAATATATACAAATAAATGGAAAATAACACAAATAAATTTTAACAAATTCAAATAAATAAAAAACAAACAAATATGCAGTAGGTGGTATCAGCACATTACTGGCAGTTTGAAGATGTCGGTGTGTGAAGTGGATCGTCTTTCCAGAAATCGATAAATGTCTACATTTATGAGAGTATAATTTCTCATGACATAACATGTTCTTCTAATCTCAAAAAAATATTTTGTTTGGCATCTTTGAGGCTCTTTGAGGAAAGGCTTATTATGCACTGTTGCAAGTTCTGTGATCTCCATCTATTCCTCACCATATTTTTGACGCCATTTTTTGAAGTAGCTTTTCCTCGGTGACTCAGCGATCTCGATGTAAGGTGTCCGCCTCGTGTGCCGAAAGTTACGGGTTCGAATCACTGTGGAGACCGTGATTTTTTCACATGGATTTTCTGGTAAATTTTCCCTTGATCTCTGTGTAGTGAGATCTGACTCCCGTGTTCAGTGTCAAGAACGTTAACAATACTTTGGCAGTTAGAAATCGAAAAGAGCAGGCCTAAAGGCCTCTGCCCAAACAAAAATTACTGGTACAAATCTACCCAATTGTTTGTATCTTCACCCAGGCCTAGTAAGCCGCACGAAGTTGTCAAATACCTGCACCGTATAGATCAGTGTTTCTCAACCATAATTGAGCTGGCGCCCTCTTTTTAAAATAAAATTGGGTAAGAGCCCCCCCCCCCCCCCCCCTACTCACAATAACATAACCCTCAGATTACTTTGAATCATTCGTTTTCAATAATTCATTGAAAGATTGATTTGTTATTTTTTTAAGTCACTTGCCAAATAAATTTAGTGTGATTCCTGGGCTTCGCGTGACACAGCTAACTGAAACATATTTGGTTCGACTCATATATTTGTTAAAAGGAGTCTCAAGTCTCTTCTGTCACATATTTGCAATCGATTGCGTTGTTTTTGCAGCAGCATCACTACAGAACTAAACCATTTCTCTGCTAAATATGATGTTGGAAATGATGTAATTTGATGTTTAATTTGCTGCCAAAGAAAAGGATACGACATGCTAATCTGGATCCACAATTTTTCGCAATGAACGTTACTAAACCGTGCCTTTGCCTCGCAGTAATTTTGTAGGTCAATCAGCTCTTCTTGAAGATGTGCACTAACGAATTCCGAGTCTGTATCAAACGGGTAAATTACCTATTTTGGTATGTTGAGTTCCTGAACATTTTTTAATCTGATGTATCATTCTTAACAACCTCCAAATGGCAGCAATAAATTTCAAACCTGCAACTTTCAAGCTGCCCTTGTCTAACTGCCGTAAACATTGAAACTGATATAGTTCACGACAACCGAGGTTATTATTAAACAATCCCAATTTGCTGAAGAACTCCATAATAACTACTTTCACTTTGATAAGACTGATGTCGTCCCCTTGTAGCTTAAGAAGGACATCATTTAACTTGTCAAATATATCTGAAAGATAGGCCACATCTCTACGCGGTACTTCAGTTTAAATGCTAAGCTGTTCTTTCATTGAAACAGGAAACTCCATTATGGTATTGGACTAATGCCCAAAATCTTTTTAAAAAAATGCCTTTGGACAGCCATCTTACGTTCGTTTGTAGGAGAAGACGTTCAAACTCATCATCATTGTCATTATACAATTGATGAAATAATATATGGCTCAAGGAATGAGACTTGATTTTATTAATAACACTGATAAATACACTAATTGTTTCGTTGAGTAACACAATGTATTGTTAAGACATTTGGTGGTACATTTTTTAAGTGCGCCAGAAAACCGCGACAGCGACGAACCATTGCAGGAGATCCATCTGTCGCACGTGCTATAACATTAGAAAAAGGAGTATTTTGTAATGAAATATTTTTCTATGATTTCAAAGATTGACAAACCCTGTTGTTAGCAATTTTGAGAAAAACATTTTTTCCACAAATTGTTCATTCTTCACGAATCTAACATCTAGGAGCAAGGCTTCGTGGCAGCACACTGTGCTTTCATCAAGCTGTAATAACAATTTGGTTGATTCCAAATCCTTCTACACAGTTACTTTTCAAAATTTAGTTACCATCTCATTAATTCTTCTTGACACAGTATCATTGCAGAGTGGAATAGATGTAACTATTTCACTTAGATTTATCTCCATCATGGTTCTAATCACCTTTTGTAAAGCTGGTAATATTACATTTTCTCCAATACTGCGGAGCTTAACACATTTTGCAATTAATTTTTTATCCTGTAGATACTATGAGGCTTTTATCCTTCTGACTAGAAACCTATTTAAGCATACATCAATTGTGTTATAGGCCCTTAACGACAACCTGCACGTCCGTCACTACACATTTGCTACTCCTTCACGTCACACCTGCTACTCCTTCACATCACACCTGCTGGTCATTCACGACACGCCTGCTGGCCCTTCACGTCACACCTGCTACTCCTTCACATCACACCTGCTGGTCTTTCACGTCACACCTGCTGGTCTTTCACGTCACACCTGCTGGTCCTTCACGTCACACCTGCTGGTCTTTCACGTCACACCTTCTACCTCTTCATGACACACCTGCTGGTCTTTCCCGTCACACCTGCTGGTCCTTCACGTCACACCTGCTGGTCCGTCACGTCACACCTGCTGGTTTTTCACGTCACACCTTCTACCTCTTCATGACACACCTGCTGGTCCATCACGATACACCTGCTTCTACTCGACACACCTGCTTTTGCTCGACACACCTTCTGAACCTTCACGACATGTGTTGGCCTTTTTACGACAGACCTTCTGGTCCTTCACGACACACCTGCTGGTCCTTCACGTCAAACCTGCTAGTCGTTCACGTCATATCTGCTAGCACTTCACGACACACCTGCTGGTCTATTACGACACACCTGTTACTCCTTCACGTCACACTTGCTGGCCCTTCACGACACACCTGATAGTCCATCACGACTCCCCTGCTACTCCTTCGTGACACGCATGCTGGCCTTCACAACATGCTCGTCCTTCACTCTACATTTGCTACTCCTTCACGTCAAACCTGCTACTCTTTGACGTCATACCTGCTAGCTCTTCACGACATACCTGCTGGTCTATTACAACACACCCGATTGCCCTTCACGACATTCCTGCTGGTTCTGTACGACATACCCGCTAGCCTTTCACGCTACACCTGTTGGTTTTTAACGACCCACCTGCTGGTCCTTCATGACACACCTGATAGCCCTTGACGACATACATTTTGGTCCTTCACTACACACATGCTAGGTATCCAACTGCACAAATTAGAGTATATAAGGAAAACACAGGCAAGTATCTTAACTTAACGTCTTTATACTAGTTTAAAAGACTCTGCAAAGCCTGTATAGTTCCAGTTTATGTTACTTTCATTTAATTTTTAAAATACCTATTGCATCCAATTATTCTTTAACATATTAAATGAATCTGCCTCCACTATTTCATGCGGCAATGCATTTCAAGCATTCTCCAACATCTTACTAAACAAATATTTCATGGTATCTAATATGGTCCTTTTTTAAATTAAGTTGTAGCTGTGCCCTCATCTTCTAGTAGGCGGCTGTACTTTGATAAACTTGTTATAGTCTAATTTATACTTTTTTATTGATTATCTTATGAACCTGTATTAAATCACATCGAATTATTATATTGTGTAGCAACTGTAGGCCGTTTTTTACGAGTCCATCCTCATAACGATAATTCTGGAATCTCCCTATTAGTTTCGTCGCTCTTCTTTGTGTCCTTTCTAGCAAGTTCATATCGCCTTTACGATAATGACCTAATCCTTGAACACAGTACTCCAATCTAGGTCTAACTAAAGCTTCGTACTGTTTGACAATCACTTCTTTGCACCTATGTTTAATATTTCTTGTGATCATACCTAACATGGCATTTGCTTTTGTTACTGCTACCTGGCTAGATCCCGCTATCAAAACGATCCTAGCGGCTTGGCAGTAAATGGGCACCTGACTTACTTATCAAGGAAGGAACGACAGTGACGAAATAACATGCAATTTAAGTCTCTCCCACGTCATCATCAACATCAGTGTCTGTTATTGGTCACCGATTCGTCTGTTAGCTTCAATTGAAGAAAATAGCTGCAAATACAGCTGGATCCTTCACTGAAATCCTGTTAGAAAACTGCAGTTTAATTTTTAATAATAATGGTATTTCATGAAGATATTGGTTGAAGGGCACATTCCCAGTTACATCGCATTTTACAGCATGCTTGGCAGATTACAGTGGCAATATTCTTTTCAACCCCGCCAACACTCGTGAGAGTATCTGCCAATGGACTCCCTTAAGGTTTAAGAACCTGTGCTAAGTTGGACACCACTCAACGTTATACAACTCATATATATATATATATATATATATATATATATATATATTGTAACTGGAGTAGACCACTTGGGGAAACCGTTACGTCCTTAATGCAAAGTGAAGCCGACTAGAGGCCCCTATTGGGAATTCTGGAAAATTGTCTTTTAAACGGTGCTCAGTTTAGTTGTGCATATTTAGCAATAATTGTTTTATAGAAAGAATTGTTTGCAGGGCTGGCCGGAATCCCATTTTGAACGTCCAGTTAAGGAGATAATGGGTTTTGCGAAATCAACGATCTTTCGTTTGTCACCTTGATCGTGTCGTGTTTCTTTGCTATAATAATTACTCGGACATTATAATGACATGCTATTCTTCGTCCTTTTCTGCCTGTTCCCACAGATAACAAGTTATTTACTCTTGTGTAGATGTATTGTAAATATATATATAAATATATCACAAACTTCCGATTTGCTGATGATATTGATGTATTGGCAGGCACAGAAAGGGAACTCCAGGAGTTGATTAGTAGCTTGGATAGAGCGGCCCTGAGTTTTGGTATGAAAATAAATGCAGTTAAAGCAAAGCTCATGACCAATAACATAGCAGGGTTTAAATATGTAATAGAGCAAATGGGCAGGAACTTGAGGTGGTAAAATGTTTCAAATATCTGGGATTGTTGATCAGCGAAAAGGGATCAAAGCCAGAGGTAATTGCAAGAATAGCACAAGCAACAGCGGCGCAGACTAGGCTGAAACCTATATGGCAAGACAAGCGGTTCGCCCTCGGCATAAAAGTTAGACTAATGCGCTCTTTGGTGATATCAATATTTATGTATGCCTGTGAGACCTGGACCAATGCAGCAGATATCCAGGGAGGAATACATGCAATGGAAATGAGGTGCTTTAGAAAACTCCTAAATGTTTCATATAAAGATCATGTCACGAACGTAGAAATACGTTAGTGAGTTGAAGACACTATTGGTCCTTTTGAAGATCTGTTCACAGCTATCAAAAGACGACAGATGACCTGATGCGGGCACGTCGCGAGGTTCAACGGAATTACCAACTCGATACTCTTTGGTTCCGTACCGGGATGAACTGAACTGAACTGATATATCTCATCATAATCGTCATGTGCCGTCTCAGTATTGGAAGTTCAGGGGTAATGAATCTTCAGCTGTCGTTATTTCGTGCCAGGTAGCTACACTCATTCACAATGTCTATCAACCACGTCTTGAAGCTGTCTGTCCATCTGCACCTCCGCCAACATCTGGCTCTCTTCCCCTCCAATCTACATTCCTTTATAACCTTCAGCAAACTGTCATGTCGCTTGACATCATCATGATATGTTATGTTTCTGCTTGTTATATACCTCAGAAGTATCTTCTTCATTTTGATCTATTTCAGAACCTCACTAATTGTATTCCTATATTTTCTAGAAGCTCGTCCAAGTTTTCTGAACACACAGATCAAAGACATCAATACACATCTACATTGTCTTTATCAGGGTCCAGGCTTCTACACGCTACAGTAAAACTGAATGCAAATAGCATTTTATGATTCTCATTTTTAAGTTCTGAGATATTTGCTTGGATATAAATGTAAGTCCCAAGCTGTTAAATGTATTATTGGGCATTGCAATTCTCTGAATGATCTCCCTTTCGCATCAGCCACCCGCCGTTATTAGCTGGCCAAGGTGTAAATAGTCCGACACTTGTTCCGGAATTTCTCCATTTATGTGGCTGTTAACTTGTGGACTTTCTTTCCTTTTGGTGAATACCATTACTTAGTCTTTTTTATGTTGATTACCAGCCCACAATGCGGGCTCTTGTTTATATTATCCATTAGGCTCTGCATATATACTGGGTCCTCTGTCAATAACATTGGATCATCTGCATATACGATATTATTGATACTTCGTCCTTCTATATTCAATCTAGACAATTCTTTTATTTCGTTGACAATGTATTCTGTGTATACATAAAATAGGCCAAGGGACAGCACACGCCCATGTCTAACCTCTTTGTTTCATAGTTATACTTAGTGAACCCCCCACTCTAGTTCTCTAACAAACCGATGTTCATCCCAATTCAAGTTTATTAAAAAGTTTGATATCCTTACGGTCCAAACATTGTATAATTATTATAATTAATAATTGCTATATATATATATATTTATAGTTTCCTCAGGAGAACCTTGACAAAATTGCGGGTGTGATACGGAATCCGCCTAGAGATGATTAGTGAGCGGAGATTCGGTTTCTAAGAAATGAAGGATGTCGAGCACCTGACATTCATCGCAGAACTTTAGGTAGTGTATGGTCACAAAAGTGTGCAAGACAACAGAGAAGAACTTGACAACGATGTTTAAAAAAGACCGTGAGTAAACGCAACAATGCGCACCTGACCTGGTCTCGGAATAGCTTTCTCTAACTGACGTCCTTCTTTAAACATCGTTGTCCAGTTCTTCACTGCTGTCTACGACACAATTTTGTCACCATACATTATCTCATAAGTATCTATCAACAGGCTTAAACATAATATTATCTCATATTTCTCTTCTCAACATGCTTATACATAACATTAACTCAAATTTCTCTTTCAACAAGTTTATACATAACATTATCTCATATTTCTCTTTCAACATGTTTATACATAACAGTATCTCATATTTCTCTATCAACAAGTTTATACATAACATTATCTCATATTTCTCTTTCAACAAGTTTATACATAACAGTATCTCATATTTCTCTTTCAACAAGTTTATACATAACAGTATCTCATATTTCTCTATCAACAAGTTTATACATAACATTATATCATATCTCTCTATCAACAAGTTTATACATAACATTATCTCATATTTCTATATCAACAAGTTTAACCATGACATTTTAACTTCTGGTTAGACTGAACATACTGATCATACTATATTAATCAGGGTCAGGTAAAACATATTGATGAAGATTCCCCCCCCCCCCCTTCCTCCTCTCATTTTTTTAACGTTGTCTATTTCATGACAGTTTGGCTATCGAGGTGATTATCAACGTGATCCCCGTAGTTGTGATCGTCACGCAGAAGCCGCCTAGCATATCACAACGCATTAGAGAACCCCGGACTGCCATCACCAGCACGCTAGCGATATGAGGAAAGTTACTGCAGTCCATCACTCATAAACACACTGATCGTTGGTATTAAACAACAAAAACAACAACAACAACAACAAACATAGTCTGATACATTTCGCCAATTATAATAATGCACTGCTATAATGCCTCCTATTTCCATACTGTCCCACACACAAACCGCTTCAAACATTGTCCAAAACAGACAAACACTTAAGTTTTGCATTCTGGTTCCAGGAAACCCCAGATCGTTTCTGATCACCAAGGGAGTATCACATGACTCTCGAAATCTCCAGACAAATTCCAGGAAAAGGAGATAAAAGCGACATAAGTTATTTCTTTCTCAAATATGAATGCGAGTTATCCCACATCGGGTGCGTGTTAGTCGCCATTTCTTTAAACATTATTTAAGGAGCTAGCACTCTGCATTGCTTCTCCTCAACAACCTGAATCGCTTTAAATTCACAAAAAATCATAAAGTGACTAACTGCTGCAGCTTACATAATACTAGAGGTTTGCTTCATCAGCATCAGGTGCACTGCCGGTTGACGCTGGCCATCATGTACCTCTATCCGCTTCTTTCAAGTGTTTCAGTTACTAACCTTGTAGTTGATTGTCGTCCATGCAATTCTCTCAGGCTGTCAAGTATCTTCTCTCTCTGCCTTTTCTATCTCTCTTTCCTGTTATCGTTCTAACAATCCGCTCTAAACCGTATCTTCTCAAAACATATCCGATAAAAGGATGACTTGTTTTAATCTTTGCAATAAGCTGTCTTTGTGTTTGTGCTTCTTCGAGTACTGTATCATTAGTCTTTGTGTTTGTGCCTCCTCGAGTACTGTATCATTAGTCTTTGTGTTTGTGCCTCCTCGAGTACTGTATCATTAGTCTTTGTGTTTGTGCTTCTTCGAGTACTGTATCATTAGTCTTTGTGTTTGTGCCTCCTCGAGTACTGTATCATTAGTCTTTGTGTTTGTGCTTCTTCGAGTACTGTATCATTAGTCTTTGTGTTTGTGCCTCCTCGAGTGCTGTATCATTAGTCTTTGTGTTTGTACCTCCCCGAGTACTGTATCATTAGTCTTTGTGTTTGTGCCTCCTCGAGTACTGTATCATTAGTCTTTGTGTTTGTGCCTCCTCGAGTACTGTATCATTAGTCTTTGTGTTTGTGCCTCCTCGAGTACTGTATCATTATTCGTTCTTGCAATCCATGGGATCCGCAGTATCAAGGAAAATACATAACGAAGAAGTGGTATTTGCACTAGTGCATGTCATTAAACAGGTGTAAAGTAAAGTAACCCATAGCATTACTGCTGTAGGGGTGTGAGGTGTTAGTGATCTCACATTTCAAAGGCTCGGCTATATGTGGGCGGTAGCCATCTCCTCTCCCTCGCCGCTTTTACTTCCCGGACTGAACCGGTACCCATTTAAGGCTGGGTCGACCCGGGAGCCATTGCGGTTTGAAAAAACACTACCGCCTAAACTGGGGAATGAACCCAGGATCACTCAGATGCGAAGCTATCGCGCTAACCACTGCTCTACCCGGCTCCCACGTGTAGCTTTAAAAAAAAAATAATAATTGATTTTCGGTTTTTAAAACCATTTGTTATTGCTCTTTTCCACTATTTCTCAACATAATACATTGATACACTTATTGTGAATGTCAAAAATGTTTTGCGTCGTCAATGCGATCCTATACGGCAGCAAAACGCAGAAAACCTTTGCCAAACAAGAGCAAAGGCTCAACACCTTTCACCTTCGGCACCTGCGATCAATTCTTGGCGTCTCGTGGAGAGACAGGGCAAAAAATGTAAAGGCGTATTCCCGCCAAAGTGTTTTAAGTATGTACACCCTCCTTAGGCAGCGAAGACTGATTTGGTTTGTCATGTCTGTGGCATAGACGACAGCTGCATTCCAAGATATTTTCTCTATGGGCAGCTGGCGTGTGATAAAATTACAGCTGGCTGACAACAGCTGACGATCACAGAAGCATGTAAGTAAACCATGAAGGAATTGGATATGGATCTGACATCTTTGGGAACACATAGCTGAAGAACAATTCAAATGGAGATGCAACCTGAAGAGCCACCTCAGACTCGGGAAATAAGATGTTGTGAATATAGCGATGCAAATAAAAATAAACAACAACCCCGCAACGAAAAAGAAAATCAAGTAGAGAGTTGTTACTCCATGGTCTCATCATACGATATCCAGACATGGCTTAAAATGAGGTACTTTATTCTTTAATCGCTGTATTAGGGCACTTAAACGAGCAACAAAGACGTCTTTGGTCTGCTGTATTCGTTACGTTTAAACGTTAAGTTCAATATATTCATCATTAGCAACACGTGCATTATGATTTAGGCTAAACCATGTGAACAGAACATAGTAACTACTACCAAATATATCGTTACTCGCATGTCGAATTGAATTATTTTCTTAACAGATGCACATAGAAAATAATAACCTCCACGTGGTACCCGCGCGACAATAAAAGACCTCGATGATGAGCCCCAGCACTCTGGAAAGATTCACTAGAAAAGCACAACACACGACTCCACAACAGACAGACTTCAATTCCACTGGACGAGACGCGCCCGCGACAGAAACGACTAGATCCTGAGTTTAACCTTCCCAAAGGTGACCTCTCCTTGGCGAAGAACTGGTCCAACTAAGAAATAAGAACAACTGCACATATGCTTACTATTCAATCTGATCAGGGTTAACTATATCATAGATTTTTGAGCGCCAATGAAGAGTAAGGCGGTTCATAATTGGAAGTAAGAAAATATATAGCTACAATTATGAACCACTTTACGGTAAACACTATTTTCACAAGAAGTAGTTCCTTATGAATATCCCTTACAGAAAGTCATAATGTCGAACAACGACAACAACAGCAAAGGCACATCAGCCCACTGTTCTCTGTGTGTACGCTCTGTGAGCGCGAATGTCATTTTGAATTTGAGATGTGTACATGCATCTGTAACCTTTAGTAATAAAAAAACTGGATGTTGCTGCCTCATAATGCCAAATTTATAAACTACCAACTGCATTTTTCAGCATCGCCATGTTATTGTATGTCCTACTTTCTAACTAACCCTAGTAGCGATTTGTTTTACAACAGGATGTTCCTAGCCCCATACGCAACCCTCGTTGGTCGCATTAAACAAATGCGACATGCCTGGATGGTTGCAGTTGACCTATTGTTCATCACTATTGGGATTTCTTAATTGAGTCTGATTCATGCTGTTTCAAATACAAATGTCTCCTGGTAGACCAAAATGAAGCTTAGGTCACAAGTACATTTAGTCATCTCAAAAGAGCCAGTATGGAATCACGTACTTGCATTCTTGTAGCCTGGGTCACCGTTGCAATTGCCCTACCATGATGAGATTGCTAGCCCTATTGCTTTGCAATTGGCTGAAGTCAAGTACAAATAACTGACATTAGTGATATTTGCAACATGCGACAGCAAATGCTTACAGAGTGTGTAAAAGTTGGGACGTCTCTTCGTTTTGTCCTGAAACGAACTTTGTGACGTGTTGTAGTTCATGGCAAGGCTGCGATTTTTACGCGTATCGATCCGACACATCTGATTTCCTCTGAGTTTTTTGGAAGATTACTAGGTTATATCTTCCCACTACCATCGCTTTATTCGTTGTTAGGCTATACTAGGCCAGTCTGTTTCCGGCCACGTCTTGAAGACAAAATAGCGTCTGTGTCCGCTTGGGTTATCTGACACTGATGAACAAAGACAGCTAAGAGTCACTGGGTGCTGTCAGCTCATTCCGGTATCTCCATTCCCTAAAAGTTGTTACAAAAGTTATCGTTTTTACACTACAATGACATACGTAATGTAAGCCCCAACGACAAAATACACAAAGACATATGTATAAGAACAGCGATACTTTCTGCCTTGGATTAAGGTGAGGGATAGTTGTGCAATATGTTAACCTCACTCTCTCGTCCTAAGCCACCTTTGATCAGTGGCAAAACATTATCAAGACGACTGGGGATAACACGGTATGCTGATTTTTCCTCAGGGTTCACTCTCGCAGCTCTTCCCGTAAACAGGTATCCCGCAAGGCAGCGGGTATGTGACATCTAATAGGTTGGGAATGTAGCATGACCAGGACCACATCTCCATGTTCATAACGAATGGCACAGTCGTTAAAGTTCCAGATATTCACAGTGTTGTCACAAGGTGAGAGTCAAAGCCACCTACATAGTGATAAAGGTGACTATGATTAATCCGGTTTGCCTGTAACCACAGAAGGTAGCGGTGATAGTTCAGACACACTGTAGGGATGTGCGCGAACCAGAAACATGCAGCAACAATTTCACCAATGAAATAAACAGATGAAGAATGTGTTAATCGTTGGTGGTAAACCATTGCGCACCTTGACTATAAGACACGATGTACTTACTTACTTTCTTTGTTCGGCTACCTCACAATGTCTTCGCCCAAAAAACCAGCCACCGTCAGTGTTCTTTCATTTGCCACCATCAGGTCCATCAGTGCACAGGATTCCTGCATCCTAGGACATATAATCAGGTGTTCCGGGTCATAGACGGCCCCACATCCTAGGACATATAATCAGGTGTTCCGGGTCATGGACGGCCCCACATCCTAGGACATATAATCAGGTGTTCCGGGTCAGGGACGGCCCCCCCGTCCTAGGAAATATAATCAGGTGTTCCGGGTCATGGACGGCCCCACATCCTAGGACATATAATCAGGTGTTCCGGGTCATGGACGGCCCCACATCTTAGGACATATAATCAGGTGTTCCAGGTCATGGACGGCCCCACATTCTCAATATTCATTGTCTGCATATCCCCACTTTTTCAGGTTACACCCACATCTGGTAACCCCACTCGAGGCGGACACCCACATCTGGTAACCCCACTCGAGGCGGACAGCCACATCTGGACAGACTTGTTCCTAACCTGTCCAGAAATCTTTACCTAGTATTTGGTAAAACTGTCCTAGTGCTGGTTCTTATTTAATTTCCATCCAACCTTCGCCATTCTTTAGGCGCCAATTTTCAATGCGGTTTCTCTCTTGGTTCTGTTCTGCGGGATGCACATTCCGTAGAAAACGTTTCCTCTATTTCAGTTGTATTCTTTCTGTTGTATGTCCAAAAAGAGGATGTCTCTAGTCACAGGACTGCTTTTGTGTCTCAACTTCAGATTCGACATGTCTCTAATTTTCGGAGGTGTGTTACAAGCGATAGCATAGACTTTTTCCGTTGGTGTCAGTTTAAGGAATCCTGTTACAATTCAGCATGTCTCATTTACTGCCACATCAACCACCTGTTTCGTGTGTGTAGATGGATTCCATACTGATGCCGCATACTTTGTCCCTGAGAGACATCGTGCAAAGGTTTGATATAAGAATGACAAGTATCACATACAAGGTTATCAGCGTTACGGTAGATAACCCTCAAATTCACACAATTGCCACAGGAAAATAATGACATACGCATTTTTCCGGCTTGAATCTAAATGACGAAATATACAGTAACTGATATTAGCTCATTTCCAGCCATCCTACACAACAGTTGCATTTGACTATTAATAAAAAAAACGGGAAAGAGATATAGACTAGAAAGTATAATATGCGTGTACCACGTTGGAGGAGGAATCCATAAAAATACATGGATGGATACCTGAATACACACATGAATATAAGTTATTGCCCATCAAAAGCTATGATGGCCACACTATCAGACGGGGTAGTCTTAATAATGTGATGTGCGCTGTATTTGGATTATAGTGAGAAATAATATGCGTTGGTCATCGATCTTACTCTTATCCCGAGCTACCTTGGATCAGTGGCGAGACTATTGTCGAAACGACTAGAGGTAACTCGGGATGCAGACACTCTAGTCCCGTGAGATCAGGGGTCGCTTGAAACTCGTAGAAGTCGATCGGCCACCATTTCCGTTTATCACTGTGAGAGTCGAGTGACGTAACCTCTTGACTACAGTGACCCCCAGCATTTTACCATAGCAATGTTATACAAGACAACTAGAAACGAAGGAACACATCTTCATCCCACTGGTTGGTTCAAATTGGTTGTTCAAGATGTCGACCCTGCTAAATGCGATATTATTTATAACGTTGGACAATATGCGACATGCGAATGATGCTGTATTGATGGCTGAAAGTAAGTAGGACTTGGAACTGGTAGAGACAGTCGACAGTAAGTCAGTTGCCCATCAAAAGTCAAAATGGCGATATTATCAGTCGGTTTTTTGACCTGATGATGTAACTTACGCTGTAGTTGGATTATAGTGAGGAAGACAGTGCGCCGGTCATCAACCTCACTCTTTCGTTCCGAGCTACATTGGACCAGTAACAAGACGACCATTCTAGACAAATGGGGGGGGGGGTGGGATAACTTACGATGCAAGCATTCTAGTCTTACTTGTTTTGATCTTGAAACTTGTGGAACTCGATCGACCACCATTCCCGTTCATCGTTTTTAGAAGTGAGCGCCTCACGTCTCGCCTTACCGACTGCAGCGACACATATATCAACATACCACGACAGTGGAGTCACGGCCAACACTGGCTTTGATCCAATGATGCCCAGTTAACGAATATGTTGTGCTGCACGAAAGTCACCAGGGAGGAGATTTGACGAACCGGAAGTCCCGTTGCAAGCGGCATTTGTAACCCGGATGTTGTTGGTTTGACCATGGATTACTCATCCCTAGATTTGATGTTATGCTGTCTATTGTTTAAGGTCTCGTCAGTTCTTATAGACTGCTGCACTTATGTTCTCTGTGTTCAACATGATTTTGTCATTAACTTTAGGCAAAAAAAACCTTCTTTGATAATTATCTAAACAAATGTTAATCACACAGTTAACATTGCAGTAAATTGAGAGAAGATTAAAAAAGTAAAGAGAGTTGTGGATAGAGAAAAACCGTTGATTGTAGATGTGAAACGGAGGTGAAAAAGAGAAAAGGAATGGTCAAAAATACATTTTTGCATCACGAAAAATATATTTACATCCAGACAATCAACAAATACACTGAAAGTGAGAGTCGTCAGATGTTGCATACTTGTGTTTGCTCTATGGTGCGGAAGTATAGGCCACGAACCATCATATTAAAGCTGGGGATATACGGATCAATTATCAACATCTCATGGAAGGAACAGCAAACAAATAATCATGCCACGAAGAGATTGGGAATAGGAAGAGAAATACTGAAGTAGATACAAATTAGATAAATACAATAATGTGGACATATAACACGGCACGACTGGCTGCTGAAAATAGTGATGGATCGTAAGGTGGTTGGTAGGCGGACAAGACAAAGACCACGATGGGGTGATGAGGAAACGAGTGATGCAATTCTTAGATTTTGATAAGGACAGCTTGATTGGCGTAATGGTAGAACACTCGCGTTTCACTCCAATTTTATGGTCTTTATTCGCACGATCGCCACGACAAAGTTGATCAATCTAAAATGGGTACCAGGCATACGACTAGGGAAGTAAAAGGCAGCGAGGAAACGTCTACGTCAGACAAGTTGTCTCTTGCAGTAGTTTAACAAGTACGGGAAAAACCTTTATTAGTGTGGATTGGGAGGAGTGGGTGATAGAAGAAATGTGGGAAAGCGAGGGGGGGGGGGGGGGGAGAAGTTCAGACCAGACTTGTCAGATTAGATCCGACCAAAACAGGTGCCACCTGCCAAGTCAGAATACGTAGCTCTAACATCTTTCCTCTGTTGTCTTGATAGAGCAATATCAGGATCCGTTTGTCCATCTTCACTGCAGATGCTATCAAGCACATGTTATATTGTTGTCTTAGTTTTGCCCACTTGATATTTAATCTCCGGGAAGGAAGACTAACGACTGGTCAGGCAAAATATAATGATCAGACGTTTTAGTCAGGTACAGGCAAAACACACTGGACAAGACCCTCACCTTGACTTCCTCATAACCCTTCTTGGAAACGGGCTGTTTTCATGGCAGCCTGACTAACAAGGTGAGGGATCGACGTGATCCCTGTGGTAGTGAGCGACACGCAGATGAGACAAAGCATAGCACAACCGCCTGGACGACCTCGGTCCACCTTCATCAGCACGCTCGGGGTGAGAGGAAAGCTTTTGCAACCCACCACTTAACGTCCTTTTCAATGCGCACAAAAGAGTAACCTACTCATTGTGGGAATTCGCAAACAACATATTTAATCTCCCATCAAGTATAGTTTTCAGTTATATTCATACCTTTTGATTTCTTTTTATTGAAACCGAGGCCATATTTTTGCATTGAGAACTACACAATTGATCATTTCTTTAAGTCCAACTCATTCTGTGCTATCAACACATTGCCATCAGCATTATCTCCTTTTTTTATGTCCACCGACTTATATTCCTGGCATTGTCTCTATAGTTCTTAAGATAAATTCTTCAGTGGACAGCATGCATTTCTGGCTCACTCCCTTTTTGTGCTTGATATATTTGCAATTCTGGTATTCAAACAGGCATGTTAATTTCAGTTGCCATGTAACCAAATTCCTACGGCTATATGTAGTAGGTATTTTAAAACTTCCTGCGGTTTACTAGGCCTGGGAGAAGATACACATAATTTGCTAATATTTCTAACAATAATTTTGTAACTTTGTTCGGACATCGTCCGTTAAGCCTAATCTTTTCGACTTCTAACTGCCAAGGTATTTTTAACATGCTCGATACTGAACACACGGGTCCGATCCATGACCGAGACATATCACTACCCAGAGATCAGAGGTCCGATCTCCCTACCCAGAGATCAGAGGTCCGATCTCACTAACCAGAGATCAGGGAAATTGTTACCAGAACATCCACGAGAACAAAATCCCGGTCGCCTCCATCATTCGAATCACCGACATCCGGAACTCGAGCCGGACATCTTACCTCCAGACTACTGAGCGCCCCCATTCGAGGCGGAAACCTTACCTCGAGACCAGTGAGCCACAAACACTCGAGGCGGAGACCTTACCTCGAGACCACTGAGTCACCCCACTCGAATCGGACGCCTTACATCGAGACCACTGAGCGCCCCCCCCCCCCCCCACTCGAGGCGGACACCTTACACCGAGGCCACTGTATCACCCCCCTCGAGGTGGACATCTTGCATCAAGGCCACAGAGCCCACCCCCCCCCCCCCACCCTCCACTCGAGGCAGACACTTTACATCGGGACCACTGAGTCACCCCATTCGAGGCGGACACCTTACTTCGAGACCACTGAGTCACCCCATTCGATGCGGACACCTTGTCTCGAGACCACTGAGTCACCCCACTCGAGGCGGACACCTTACATCAAGACCACTGAGTTACCCCACTCGAGGCGGACACCTTACCTCGAGACCACTGAGTCGCCCCACTCGAGGCGGACACCTTACCCCGAGACCTCTGAGTCACCCCACTCGAGGCGGACACCTTACTTCGAGACTACTGAGTCACCCCACTCGAGGCCGACACCTTACCTCGAGACCTCTGAGTCACCCCACTCGAGGCGGACACCTTACCTCGAGACCACTGAGTCACCCCACTCGAGGCGGACACCTTACCTCGAGACCTCTGAGTCACCCCACTCGAGGCGGACACCTTACCTCGAGACCACTGATTCACCCCACTCGAGGCGGACACCTTACCTCGAGACCACTGAGTCACCCCACTCGAGGCGGACACCTTACCTCGAGGCCACTGAGTCACCCCACTCGAGGCGAACACCTTACCTCGAGACCACTGAGTCACCCCACTCGAGGCGGACACCTTACCTCGAGACCACTGAGTCACCCGTCTCGAGGCGAACACCTTACCTCGAGACCACTGATTCACCCCACTCGAGGCGAACACCTTACCTCGAGACCACTGAGTCACCCCACTCGAGGCGGACACCTTACCTCGAGACCACTGAGTCGCCCCACTCGAGGCGGACACCTTACCTCGAGACCACTGAGTCACCCCACTGGAGGCGGACACCTTACCTCGAGACCACTGAGTCACCCCACTCGAGGCGGACACCTTACCTCGTTGATAGCCGCAATATTTCCACAGTACTTGTTTAGATTAATGATCAGGTCCTTGCCATCGACACGCGGTTTTTTCAGCAAATGGATCATTTTACTTCTGCTTCACCTTTTCGAACGTTTTGGTATATGCTAGTTGAGTTATCACACAAATATTGTTTCAGGGTGAACAGAGACAAATGCCCACACACAAATACTTGGAAAACCAAAATGACATCTGATGGGATATACAAGCAGGAAACAATAAACAGAAAAACCCAAGCAAAATAAATCTTTCAGATAAGGCAACTCTGTGGCAGTAAAACTATTACATTGGAATTAAGGAAAATAGTTCTGGTATGATACGTGTAACCAGTCTGGCATACTGTAGCGAAACATATAATCAGCAAACACAGGGTAATTTGAGGAAACGGAAATGTGCTTTCACATGAGCATACTATGGATAGCAACGACGGTTAATACCGTGGTATTTAAAGAACCAAATACAAAAGAACAACTTATTTCAGAAATCAAAACAAGGCTGTCACCCTTTTTGGGGCATGTCATGTGAAGAATCAAATTGAAACACGCGATAACAATGAGTAGAATCGCAAGGAAGATCGACAGTTAAACACGAGGAGAGAATATTGGACAGCTTTAACGAATGACAAGGGGAGCGAACTATGACGGAACTGATAAACGATACACGGCAAAAGAGGAGGTGGAGGTTAATGATCGCCACCAGACAGAGCACAGGATGATGGTGGTAGTTTTAGCAAGGTGTATTTTTGTATAGTACTAACATATTATAACAGTCTGATTGCAAACAATGCGGCTTTGTAACAGTCTCTGAAAAACTTGATGTCGTAACGTCAAACCTGGACCTATCAATATCTTGGGCCAAGACGAAAATTCAGAATCTTGATTCCGACACTGGTCCTCACAGAACTGTTGTCCAGGGTCACGCTGTGGAGTGCATCAATGAATTAATATTCCTGGGGAGTTCTTTTTCATCAGATGGACACAGTGCGCCTGACATGTTAAGGCGGATCGGGCTTGCTGCTTCCGCTATGAACGACCTAAGCCGTGTGTAATGGCAGACATTCTCTCGGATCAAAAATTTGTATATATAATACGTGTGTGATTCATGGCCTCATGTCTGGTTTTGAGACTTGGACCCTACTGAAACAGGACATATCAAGACTCGATCGCCCTTCATATGTGCAACTAGCGACGCATACTCGGTATCCAGTGGTTCGATCACGTCCGTAATGTTGAGGTGGTGTCTGCAAAGACGAGTTTTCCATCTATCTCGGAGACCCTGGTCCTTTGCTGCTGTCTGTGTTTGGTCACGTGGTCCGACTGCATAGGGAAGTTCCGGCTTACTAGATAATGTCCAAGTCAACTTTGTGTAACAACGCTCTCGCACCGGTCGGCTAGAGGCGTAAGAGGGGGCGCCCCCGTTCTACATGGCAGTTGGACATGGCAGTGGTTGATCGACGCAGCGGCCCTAGATGCCTGGGCGAACATTATTATTATAATTGCGACTTGGATCCCATTTGTAAATTGACACTAAAATTCTACTAAAGTTTATTATTTGTTATTCTCTCTTTCACCGTGATGAACGTAATACTCATATATATTACGAAATACTACCCACGTTCGGACACATTTGTTAGTGTGTCTCGCTGGTCCAGTGCTTAACTCATTTTTCTCTTGTGGCAAGGCCCTTTCGACATCTGGAGGTCCGGTGTTAAAATTCCGGGTTGCCCATTACTTAACACTTCACTTTCTTGTCTGTTGTTCCTTTTGTTTGTTAATAGAGTGAAGATAAATACTTTTCTTGACTGGAACAAACATTCTTGGTCGACTTCTATAAAGGACAAATTTCAATTGAACTCAATTGTTTCTTCTGACAAGTTGTACATTGTCTATATTTCTAAGACACGCGGTAATCACGAACATATAAAACAATGTACGGACCTCTATAGTCGAGAGTTAAGTTTCAAGCGGCCCCTTGTCTAAGGGAAGGATAAGACCAGAAGGTTTGCATCCTGAGTTACCTCCAATCGTCAAGGCTAATCGTCTTCCCATTGGTGCAGGCAGCTCGGAACGAAAGCGTGAGGTTGATGATCTGCGCATTGTCTTTCCCACAAGTTACAAGTTACATCAACATCATGTGTCTTGCCGGTAGACGTTGGCGATCATAGCTTTTCATCCATTACTATCAAATATTTGGTTAGCTACTTTGCTGTTGATCGTCCAACGTGCCAATTCTTCAGGCTCTCTAATATTCTCCATCTCTACTTCCCTCTACCTCACTTTCTTGGTTGGGATCTTGGTTAGTATATTATGCATGAGCCTGACGCAAAGTCCTGGTCAGTATATTGTGCCTCATGATCTGACTAGTCTTAGTTTCCCAAATAAGTGCGGTAGAAGACTCTACACTGATAGCGGAAGAGCAACTAAGTAAGTAAGATAGAAGTCTCTATACCCACGATTAGAAGAGAAATAAGTTAGCAAACATAATACAATTTTGTACATCAACATTTAAAGGAGGAATGACTAACAAATAAATGCAGAACATTATTAACCCAAGGGTAGAAGAGCAGAAACTAAGTACGTTAGGTTGAAGACTCTACACAAAGTGGTAAAATAGAAGAGACTAAAATAGTAAGGTAGAAAACAATACCCAATGGAATAAGGGTAGGGACTAAGTAAGGCAGAAGAACCAATCCATGGTAATAAATGAAGTAACTAAGTAAGCTAGAAGACTACATTATGGTAATAAATGAAGTACCTAAGTTAGAAAGACTACATTATGGTAATATATGAAGTAACTAAGTTAGAAAGACTACATTATGGTAATATATGAAGTAACTAAGTAAATTAGAAGACTACATTATAGTAATATATGAAGTAACTAAGTAAGCTAGAAGACTACATTATGGTAATGAATGAAGTAACTAAGTAAGTTAGAAGACTACATTATGGTAATAAAGGAAGTAACTAAGTAAGTTAGAAGACTACATTATGGTAATATAGGAAGTAACTAAGTAAGCTAGAAGACTACAGTATGGTAATATATGAAGTAAGTAAGTAAGTTAGAAGACTACATTATGGTAATAAAGGAAGTAACTAAGTAAGCTAGAAGACACCATTATGGTAATAAAGGAAGTAACTGAGTAAGATAGAAGACTACATTATGGTAATAAAGGAAGTAACTAAGTAAGCTAGAAAGCTACATTTTGGTAATAAAGGAAGTAACTAATTAAGCTAGAAGACTACATTATGGTAATGAATGAAGTAACTAAATAAGCTAGAAGACTGCCAAAAACCTGCCGCATGTAAAAACGTTATCCTTGTTCAAAAGAAAGATGTAGGGACAAAATCTCACGCATGATGAAGACACATGAGAATACATAACTAGTTTTTCATGAGGATTTTCTGAATGTGACTCCGGCTTACAGGACACGTAAGTACACAACTGTATCTTGCCGCCAGTAAAAAGATTAGTGTGAGCTAGCTAACGAAATAACAGCTGCCCATACGGTCCACTCAGCTCTAGAGTCCCTCACCTAATGTCTTTACTAAGACCACATGAACTCTGTGGTCACTTTCATGAACCAAAATTAGTCAATATTGAATCATGTTGCGAGCGGAGTGAACTTAGATGGCACGCCACAAACGAACACACGAAGGAAGAATTTCCCACTTCGAGACGGATGTCTATAAGACAGGGTAAGGTGTGGAAAACAAAAAGCCTAAACGAGGGATGGATACGGAATTATCTGAGAACCACGATTTTTGAAAATTATCAAAGAACGTCGACTCTTGGAAATTAAGTGAGAAAATATTTGTGGAAATAATATGGAGGCGTCGTTTTGGGGAAATTATGTGAGTACGGCGATTTTTGGAAAGTATATGAGAGCATCGATTCTTTGAAATAATTACATTAACGCTGCATCTTGTAAATTTTATAAAGTTATCGACTCTTATAAATTATATTACGACGTTAATTCCTGGAATTTTATATAAAGGCATAGATTCTTGAATACTCAGAAGGAATCGATTCTTGGAATTTATCTAATGATGTAAATATATTTTTTTTAATACCTCAAGAATTTGACTCTTCTGCCTTCGATACTAGGAAAACAAACATTTAGTTCGTGTCATCTAAATATTATAATGGGTTAACGTTTTTTTTAAATTTCTGTGTAAATACTGTAAACTCAAAGTAAACAGCCCGCTATTAGTCGCTAGCTGCCGTCAACTCATTCTCTGTGCTACATGCTCGACCACGCTAGATTGATTGATTGATAGACGAATAGACAGAAGGACGAATGGAGAAGCACATTCTTCGACACCTGGATAGTTGAATATTCTCCGCCATAGAGATCATTGTGATCTGAAATATCGTGAAATTATATGTTTTTTAGACAGTGTAGTTTTACTATAACGATAAAAGCAAGAGGAGCCCCACAAATGTCTACTTAGCACGCATGAACCCGTAAACCCAATCTCCTTTGAGACACATATTCACAACGCCCCTGTTTAACAGTTAAGAATATGACAAACTCTGAATATTCTGCCACATTAGTTTATAAACTCGTGTCTTCTGTCCTTCTGAGTTTCGTTAACTTTACTCATCTATCCCCCTGCGTTGCTGAGCTATCGCTTTGAATGCAAGAATGAATGACAAAGACTAAGAAAGAAGGTCTTAAGACAAATACAGTTTAGGAAACTGTCGTTCTATCGTATAATTAGTCTCAGTGGATTAGTTTGGCCACCATGGACAGTTATCGTCTGCATACCAAAACAATAAAACAACCAATAATCGTTAGCCGCAATAAAAACGTCAGAAATTATAGCAACCTTAACATAGCTTGACCCTTTTGAGGATCGTAAGTAATTTTTGTTCTATGAATGAGGACAAAGCTAAAAAAAATGAATATTTCAGAAAAGAAATTGACTCAGTATAGATCTCGTATGCACGTTAATTCAATGGAGTGATACGACCCAGTTGTTTTTTCCCACGTGCATCAAGCACACATAAATTAGTGGCATTAACGTGTTATTTATAGCGCCATAGAGCATAGACAAAGGGCATGAATATATCCCATGAGGGTCTTGTGATAGTCATGAGTACGGGTTTGGTTAACTTACAGTTCAAGATGATAGTTAGATCTGTGGTGGAATAATTCGAGGGGCAGAAAAATAGGTAATTGTTAACGCAGTAAAAGTAATATGAAAAATGGTGGGATATGCCAAACAAGACGGTATATTCGTTATGTACACCGTGAAAACGGACTGAAGAGACCAGCACAAAGTTTACAAGCCATAAAATGACAGCATAGACAAACTTGTCAGATATGGGCAGACATAGATCTTTAGACTCAGAACGGAACATTGTAGACTCAAGGCTCACCTTCTCAAAATGGGTCTCAGAGACACCGCTTCGTGCGATTGTGGAGTACCCAAGCAAACACCAGAACATATTCTGCAGGACTGCCTTACCTATGCAGACTAAAGAACGAAAACCTGGCCTGGGGGAGAACAATTCTCGAAAAGCTGTAAGGACCGGCGAAGACCTGAAACGCACAGTCTCCTTCGTGAACCTCACTGGACTAGAAGCATAGCATAATTTGATGGATGAAAAAGAAAAAGCTATCTACAATTCCAACATTACAGTACCAGGTGGAGCACATGTCTTCCTTCACTAAATACCTATCAAGTCCTTCTGTTCATGACACCTAGTGTACGGGCATCAACTGCAGAAAATGTGTCTGAAGTAGAAGGAGTTTTCTACCCAAAAAAAAACCCACAACCTATCCAAAAACGAACCAGAAAGCGACGCATCGAGAAATGGCACGACAAACAACAGACCCCATTGATAAAGCTGCAAGAAGAGTTTGCACACCTGACACACCTACCGTAGCCAAAACGGATAATCTGAAATAGACTTCGGTCTTGGATGACTCGACACAGAACGAAACCTGAGTAAATGGGGATACAGCAACGACAATACTTGATAATGCGGTGCTGTCCTGGACCGACAACCCCTCATAACATGACCAATTCTACTACACGTATGTACAACGGAGGATCTCCGCGACAGAAACAACACGGATGTCAGTGTGGTTGCTTCTTGTTCTTCGCTCATCTTCAGACCACGACTTCAGTAACTCTAAATAAGGCAACAGTCGACTTGATGCTATATAAACTTCCGAACAACTTATCGTGGAAGGACACTGGTTGTTGCCAAATACTAATTTTGTCTGTATACGATGGGCAGGACAGAAAGATGCGTTCTGCTGTCGTGGTGCCTGTGCCACAGGTACAAAGGTCCGTAGTGTTTCTTGAACTTATTGTACAGATGACATCTCAGTCTGTTGTGTTCTGTGCGTAGCCGGAGAAAAGTCACCTGATCTCGCCTGAAGAATTGGTGGTAGGCATGATGTTCTATGTGGCCAGGATCGTCTTTTTTTACATTTTGCTCTTATACATGACCTTGATGGCTGCTTGTGTCTCAACGCGTGTGGCTGCTGTAGCACACTACTCCTCGTTGTCTGGACTGTTGCAGTGGGCTGGTATTCACTGGGCTATGCTTTTTTGAAGCACTGGGACAGGCGTTGGTTTGAGTCTGCCAGAGCGCCTAGTTCATTTGTGCGCTAGCTCAGGAGAGCCGTTCACACTGAGACAGCATCTGCGAGAATGACCACTTGCTTTCCTGCTTGGTCTTTGTGGTCTATACTAATTGCAGATGCTTGTCTCAGTGCTCTGGCTTCGGCACTGAAATTGCCACAGAGTCTCCCAGGGGTAAATTCTGCTAAGCATACTTCACAATCAGGGTGGCTGAACACTGAACTTCTGCCGTATGAAGCAATGGACACGGAAAGCAGTATTAGCCTAGAACCAATCGTTTCCTTTATATCTGTCTCGGGCTATTTTCACAGTGTGCTTTGGTCTGGCTCTATTTCTCTAGTC
Source organism: Ariolimax columbianus (assembly GCA_036924085.1). Taxonomy (NCBI): domain Eukaryota; kingdom Metazoa; phylum Mollusca; class Gastropoda; order Stylommatophora; family Arionidae; genus Ariolimax; species Ariolimax columbianus. The sequence goes on from JAVGWX010000004.1 coordinate 56,123,123, forward strand.
AGATCTATTCAGAGATCGCAAGGGGCCTACGAGCAGGTTTGGTCGCCCTCAACTCCATCAAGATAGCGGCAGATGTCACAAAAAACACCAAACTGCGTCTGGACTTATTCAAATCAACTGTCTTGTCGGTCCTGTGTTACGGCAGCGAAACATGACCACTAACGAAAGCACGTGAGAACTAATTACAAACAACGCACGCCTCACTTGAATGCAGTCTTGTAGAACTGACAATCAGACAACAGCTAAACAGAGGTATTCACAACAGCTACATCCGAAGAATATCACAAGTCAAACACATTCAGTAGCAAATAGAACATTAAAAACACCGACGGGATGGCCACATCGCAAGAAGGAAAGATGAACGCTGGAGTTCTACAACCGCTCTTTGGTATCCTTGGGAAAAGAAGAGACCCCAAGGTCGGCCAACAACGATAGAGAGGAACAACACCATCCCTAAGCCACATCGAATGAACTGCTCAGCAACTGGTCAACTCGTGTCCCCGACCGCAACGAGTCAGAGTTTGGATCCATACATAACAAGCCACCTTGTTGAGAACGGCGTCGATTAAGATTAAGATTAAGATCTACTTCTCTTGCCCTTGGGAATCATGAACCGTGGCTGTCCTATAATACTATCAGCTCAGTAGCGTGGTCTATCCAACGCCGTAGTCGTCTCTACACATTCATTCAATTGATATATGTCTGGTTTTTGCTGATCTGTTCATACCATTCCAATTTCGCTAATCTATGCATGTACAAATTTATGAAAGTCTGTACCTATTTTTTTGTTTTTTTGTTTTTTGTTTATTTTTTTGTGGGTGCTCTGCACACTTTGAGCCATACAACAGACCGGCAGTTAAGGACAGTCATTTTTGTGTTGAACACTAACTTTTGATTTCCTTGCATTCAACACGCAATCTTGCCCTTTACATTGTAATTGCGTTTTCTTTATCAGCACCTACAACTTTGTCTATATTGGTCATCAAGTGTTGTTTTTTTAAATTGTTTATTTACCAATAAAAGTAAAGTAGAAGCCTCTCCAAATATTTGACTTACACTCCACAATTTAAACGAGCAAAAAGTCTACATAGTTTTGGAGAACTCTTCTGAATTGGAAAGAAAGTTCTTGAAACAATTGACCGTAAATGACATTGGACAAAACGAATAACTATCTTATTTTCGTGCGGATTGGACATTGAATAACAAGAGAACGTTCCAGTAGCCGTCCAAATGTATCTAGATAATTTAATATTCCTGTTGACAATTAGAACTGTAGAGAAATTAGACGGCAGACAGAAAACTGCTAATGCTAACACCGTAAAGGTAATTGGACCAACTGGGGCGTCTCCACCTCAGCAAGGAGATGGTTAAGTCTTCTTGCAAAATGCATTATGTCTGGAATAGGGTTACTGTTAATATTAACGGTGTTTTGTTTTTATTTAAGAAAAAAATGCATACATTTTAAAAGATGTTTGTTTATTTTGTGTTTATGTTTGTTATTTACTAAAACATTATTTGTATTATTTTATTTTATTTATTTATTAATTATATATGTTTGTAATTCGTTTCTTTTTGTGTGGCTGTGGCGTGAGGGTGGAAGAGGAAGACGATAAACTGTAAGAGTGAGTGAATGAGAGAGGGAGTGACCGAGAGAGAGAGAGAGAGAGAAAGAGAGAGAGAGAGACAGAAGAGGCGTTTGAGTGTATCTGCTGTGAACGTAAACTTGCTGGAGTTCGAATCCATATACGATGCGTGTTGTTCTTCTTCTTCATCTTCGTTCGTTCTCAATCTCCCACTACCGAACCATGAAATGGCTTAATTAGTAGAATGTAGTCCAGAGAACGGAATGCGTTGTGTCGTAGTTTACAGCTTGGCTGCGATATTTGCACTTTTCGGTCCAACACATCCGACTTCAGCAAGCATTTTATGAGTACCGGGTTAGCATTCCCTCTTCGATCCCTTTTCCTTAGCCCGTCTGCCCTGCTGCAGCCTGTTATCCAGGATCACCGCGTGGAGGTGTAGAAGGGTCTTGGCAGCTATGGTTCGCTAACCACTGCAGCTCATGTGCTGCTCAGCATCTTGATCCCCGAGGCGTGTTCAAATGAATCCAGACCAAACTGCAAACAATAAACATACGTGCGGTGCTCATGATGACGTCACTTATAGTGTAAACAGAACATACCAAACGTCAAGTTTGCAAAATTGTATTATCCTTCAACTCATAGTTTCCTCGGCAGACCGTTGAAAACATGGCGAGTGTGATACGTCGATCAGGCGAGCGGTGATTCGGTTACTAACAGCTGAAGAATGTCGACCAGTTGACATTCATCGCAGAAATGCAGGCAGTGGATGGGGACAAAAGTGTGGCGAACATAAACTCTGGCGACCGTCCACAAGAATTGCTGCATCAATCCTGGCGATGGCATTTTCTGACGCAACAATATGCGCCTTACCTGGTCTCGGAAGATCGTTTGTTAACTCACGTCCTTCTCTAAACATCGTTGGCCAGTTCTTCACCTTTGCCTTCTACACAGTTTTATCACCATACACAGACTCCATTTTGGGATGAATGTCAACCTGTTTACATCCTTCAGCTGTTAGAAAGCGAATGACCACTCGCTCATCAAATCTGGACGGATTTCGTATCTCACTTCCGATGTTATCAACGGTCAGCTGAGGAAACTATGAGTTGGACGTTTGGTATGTCCTTTTTACATTAGAAGTGACGTCATCATGTGCAGCGTACATATGTTCACTTGGTGCAGTTAGGTTCGGTTTTCATTTGAACACACCTTGTATATATATATATATATATATATATATATATATACACATATATATATATATATATTTATAAATTTATATATATATATATATATATATATATATATATATATATATATATATATATATATATATATACGAAGGACAGTCTTTGTAGTATACATTTTACTAAAATTTTTTACAAGACTGCGTTCCAGAAATTTATTGGTACTTGTTTTTCAACTTAGCCTCCGTGCCCGGAAACCCACTCTGTCCAACTGTTTGCTACCTTGAGGATGATCTCTTCTAAAAAAAAGTTTGGTGGTGTGACCATTAATCAATTTTACAGCGCCTCCATTACCTCATTGTCAGCTGCCTTGGAACCTACCTGCTAGATTCTTTTCAATAACCGAGACCATCATGCACAATTGTAGGCGCAGAGTCGTGACTAATGTTAAAATCTATTTATATTACATCACTAGTGACAATCAAAGTCATGGATCCACAGGCATGCAACAATGGACTGTCTTCCTGTTGATGCAAGCACTGGTTTTGTCTGTCCTGGACTTCGGTCTTGGGCTGCTCACGCTATCACAGGCACAGGTAGATAGATTGGAGAGAATCCAGAGCGGTTCTGTGAGGCACTAGACATACTCCCGTTTCTGCCATGAAATTCCTGCTTGATTAGCCAAGCATTAAGGTGCGACATCAGGTAGCGCAGGTAAAGGCGTATGTCAACGTTACCAACAACGAACACCACCTTTTGCACCAAAAATTGGATACACTCAAAGCCAGACGTATTAAACGAAGAAGGTCATGGATGGCAGAGACAGAAGACTCCCTGATGAGGGTCTGTGCATTGGAAGAAGTGGGAAGAGGTAGTGAACGGTTAGAAGTGGGAAACAAGAGCTCCCTGACAAGGATGGTGAAACAACTGAGCAGAAGACAATAGCTTCAACACATGAGCTGATCTAGCAACACTCAGGACCGCAAGACCCAATTATGTACACAGATGGCTCCACCGGCAAACACGCAAACAAGTGCGGTTGAGGTTTCGTCGGCCACCAAAATGACAAGGAGGTGGTGGAGATATCAGCTACCTACTCCACTGTCACATCGAGTATTAGGATGGAGATTGAGACGATAACAGCAGCCACGACGCAACCGGTGACACAGACAGTGATGCTGCCACATACAGAGCATGCTTCGTTAGATAGAAAGATGCATATGGGAAGGACGTGGGCCTCTCTTCTGAACAACTCTGCTGTACAGGGCGTCACATGGATCTACTGCCAGGTACATGCAGGCGTATGGGGCAACGAAAGAGTTGATGCAGTGGCAGGACGAGCTGTGGTGAACGACCCGTTGATGACGAGAGACAGACGAGTTGAAAAGGGCAGTCATGGACAGTCTACAGAATGATGAAGAGACAGAGGGTCGCAAAAATGAATATGTGCAGTGATGATAGATTTGGGATTGACTTTTGGAGAAGGGAGAAAGTGTGTTCTGTCTGGAAAGATCAGAAGAACACGAAATCAACACCTGACTGGGATTATGAGTATATATACGCTTGGCTGGATGCGTGCATGGAGAACGGGGCACTTATGGGAATGTCTCCTGTGTGATGATGTTGGTTCTATAATCAAGAACCAAGAATCGAGAATAATTTCCAATAATCGATGCCTTAATAATAAATCAAAGTCTCAATGCAATTTTCAAGAATGGACGTTCTTGGATAATTTCCGAAAATCGGGGTTCTCAGATACGTCCATGTCCATTCCTCTTTTAACATTCTGTTTTCTACACCTTATCATGTCTTATAGCCATTTCGAAGTGAGACATTATTCCTTCGTGTGTTTTTTTTTTTGCGTGCATTCTGAATTCACTCCTCTCACAACATGATTCAATAAGGACTAATTTTGGTTCAAGAAAGTGACCACAAAGTTCATGTATGTCTTAGAAAAGACGTTAGGTGAGGAATTCTAGAGCTGATTGGACCGTATTGTGCAGCTGTTATTTCATAAGCTAGCTCACATTAATTTTTCTACTGGCGGCAAAATACAGTTGTGGACTTACGGGCCCTGTATGACGGAGTCACATTCTGGCGATCTGCAGGAAAAAAAAAAGTTTTGCTTCATTTTTTCGTTTTCATCATTTGTGGGTTTCTGTCTCTAAAGATTCTCTCGGACATAGATACTGCCTTTACCATGTTTATTGATATGTGTGAATGTGAGGTGTGGGGATCATACAATGAGCTAGAGTGAATTCCTAGATGAGTTGTTGTTGTTTTGAATGATCATAATGCGTAAGTTTACTTTTTTGTGCGTCGTGAAAAGGGCATTAAGTGGAGTATTGCAGTACCTCTCCTCACATCCCCATTTAAAGGTGGACCGTGGTTCTTCGTGCACTTGTGCTATGCTTGGCTTCCTCTGTGTGTCTACTATCACGTCGTTCCCCACCTCGTTAGCATATAAGCCAAGAAGAATACCCAGTTTCAAGGAAGGATTACGTGTAAGTTGAGGTGAATATCTTACCAGAAAATGTTCCATGAACTTGACTAACATGTCTGATCAGTATGCTTTGCCTGACCAAGCGTTACTCTTCCTGACCATAGACGCAGCTGGTAATCGTCTTTTACGACAAGCTTCCAAATAAGCAGAAAGTACTATTGCCGACTCTGTCCCACAAAGAGCTATCCCAACACCATTTGTGAGAGAGTTGGAGAGTTGGAGAGTTGGAGAGTGTGGCAAATGTCAAAGAGTAATGTTCGCGTTATTGTTCCGATTCACTGAAACCATTCACTAGAGGATGGACATTGCCCTTCTGCCAGGTTCAACGACTGGGTCGCAGATACTTGATAAGATTGACGCGTACTAAAGCTGACTGTGCCATAAAGGATGACGTTGTACACATATCATTATAATATTAATCCGGTTATTATGAGGATTGACGGTCAGGTTCCGTAGCCGCAGCATTTCCTTCACTAAGAGTTAACAAGTTAACCATTTAAAGCTGGGTTGACTGCTGCAATTCGGCCACTCTGATGCTAAGGTTAGTGGATTTGAAGGTAAGCTTTGACTATTGAAATTATAAGCTGTGATCAAAAATAAAGTATCCCCTCCACCACGCAAGGACAGAACAGATCAAGCTCAGGCTTACCTTAGAATATGATGTCAAATTAAACGTCTAACCCAAAATATGCATGCGAGCGAAAATGCAAGAGATGATGACACGCTGCGCCTTCAGTACATTAACTTGGCAAAAGCAATAGACGTGAATACAGATCAATATGACTAAAAACTAATTAGTGGGAATTGCCAGCATCAGAAATACGACAAAGGGAATAGTGATAAAAAAATTGTTAAAATACTAATTCAGTTCAGTTCAGTTCAAGTGTCATCTCCGCATCGTTGGTCGACTACAATGGATCTCAAATGTACCTTATCTCTTGCCTTAACGGTCCAATCTGACATGATGTTATCCATCCAGGTAAAACGTTGTTGACTCTCCAAAGACTTCCTTCCACCCTACCCAATAGTATGATCTTCAAGAAGGATGCATGTCTTGTTATATGACCAATAAAAAGTAGGTGTCTAACAATGATTTCGGTGATTTTTTTTTTCTTTTTACTCCAACTTTTTAAATACATTCACATTTGTTTCATTCTCTTTCCGAGAAATGCGTCCTAATCTTCAGATTGCCCACACTTTGAAGGCTTCAATATTCTTTTCCAGCTTGTTTAGTGTCCATGTTTCTGATTTATAAAGTAGTGACGAATAAATATAACACCTGACAATTCTCATTTTCAAATTATGATTTAAATGTTTGAATGTCATATGCTACTGAATGCCATTTTGGTCATACCAATTATTTTTCTGATTTTCTTTTTTACAGCATTTTATTTCCGTTATTATGTGACCTAAATAGGAAAAACTAGCTGATCTTGTATTTATATCTGCATTCATGGATTACTTGTCACTTTTCCTAATTATCAAAGTATTCATTTTCTTTATGTTCTTGTCTAAACCACACTTTTGAATTATTTTGTATATTTATTGCCACAAACTCCTGTTTATTCATTTTTTGCCGTAAATCTTAGCTTATCCATGGCCACTCCTCCAATAACAAGCACTGGCATCCTTTTTATTTGTTTGAATATTTGTTCTGTGTAGATATTACACAGACAATATGATAATACACGCCCATGTCTTACTCCTTGAAGAGAATAACTTTCCTGATTTTGCTGTGGCAATTTGTTACCAGAATAGTTTACTGAGCAGTCTTTATGCCTGTACCATCTAGACCTATTTCTTGGAAACATTTAAATAAGTTCCCAGGTGGGTAGCCTTTTAAGCAAATATACATGTCATTATGTATTTTAATATATTTCTTTCTCATTTCTCATATATACATATAGGGGACTGCGTGGGCTAGTGGTAAAGTGGCACGGCTCACGACCTGAAGGTGCTGGGTTCGATCCCCATCACATGACCGCCCTGGAAAGAAAACCGTTAGACAATGCAGGAGGAAGCAGACCCATTAATAAAATGCATGTTGAAGTCGGATGCACTGGACCAACAGGCGCAAAATAAAAACCACAAAGCAACGCACAAAGATGTGTGGATTAGAGCAATAAGGCGAACGCAAAAAAAAAAAAATTTAAATAAATTAATGTATACTTATAATTACAATTATTAATTAATGGACGCAGAAGTGCATATATTTAATTAATGACATGAGACCATTTATGAAGGATGTTGAAGCAAGAACTATCATTTAGCAAATCTAAATTTCTCTTATTCTTCTTCTTGTTTTTTTTCTTATTCTCCTTCTTCTTCTCCTTCTTCTTCTTCTTCTTCTTCTTCTTTTTCTTTGTCTCGTAGTTTACAGAGAGGTTGCGATATCAGCTCCTATCGGCCAATATTTTCCATTTCAGCGCTGAAATTTTGCATCCTCTTTGAGTTCCATCTTTTATCCTTAATCTCCAAGCCAAGCTGCATTGCTGTTTCCGAGGTCGGCACTTGCAGGCAGTAAATGGTCTTGGTCATGTGTCACTGACCTTGAAGAGAAAACCAGCTGTAAGTCACTGGCTGTTGTCAACCTTTCACTGCTGGAGTTTCTGAGGTGCAGATTCGCTAAAGACCACAGTGTGATGCCTCCATTGTATGTGTCCTCTTGGTAGTCACTTGCGTCGGACCGCTCAGTCTTGCGCTCTGAAATAACATAAGGTGTTCGTCTAGTCGGCAGAAAATCGCAGATACAGTGAGGATGCCGGACTGGTCGCCACGTAGGACGTCCTGGCTACCAATGCCGTCCACGTGTGTCTCTTGTATAGTAGGGTGTGAAAATTATGAATATGACTGCAAGAGCACATGCAGACCCATATGCTGTCATGTATGTCCACGCCAATTTAACACGCTGTCGCAATCTTCGTTGACGACTACTACTACTACTGCACCTACTACTACTTCTACTACTACTACTACTACTACTACTACTACTACTACTACTACTACTTCTACTACTACTACTACTAGTACTACTACTACTACTACTGCTACTGCTGCTACTACTACTACTACTACTACGACTATTGCTGCTACTGCTGCTACTACTACTACTACTACTACTACTTCTACTACTGCTGCTGCTGCTGCTGCAGTTACTACTACTACTACTACTACTACTACTACTACTACAGCTATTACTACTGGTACTGGTACTACTTACTACTATTGACACTTTTGATACTACAACTTCTACTGTTACTACGTTTACTACTAATACTACTGCCAAAACTTTTACAACTATTACTATTATTATTACTGCTACTACTACTAATTCTACTACTACTGCCGAAACTAATACTACTACTACTACTACCAGTATCACTATAACCACTACTACAGCTTCTACTACTACTACTATACGTCTGCAAAACATGGACAGTTTATGTCTAGACAGACGTGTCTAAACTCAACCCTTACGACGTCATTTGTCTGTCAAATATGATCATATTCAGCTGGTAAGATCAAGTACCAAACATTGACGTCCTGAGCACGGCAGAGTACTCGAGCATGTATACCCTTCAGTAAAGAATCCAGGCCAGATGCACTGGATATGCTGTTGACATGCCTAATCACGCCTCCATAAAGCAGGTACTGTACAGTTATGTCAGTCATGCGATCATTAGAAGTTTAGGGAGTGGACGTATCAAATGATACAAAGAGTAATTGAAACAGTCACTAAACAGTTTTCGCATTGATAACGTCTTCTGTCAAATGATTGCGTCCAACTGCAATGACTGACGCACTGTCATCACACATTTAGCTCGCATCAGCACAAATAAAGCAAGCTCCAGAAAGGAAATAACGCAAGACATACCATCTACAGGTGCTGTTCCCACATATCCAAAGTGCTGTAAAGTTGTCACCGTAAGATAGAGCTGTACAATCAAATGTAATCATATCTGACATCGTTAACTGCCACTGTGGCAATCTTAGCTTGCGATCCGCTTAGAATATTGTTATTACACCAGAAAGAATGCGATTGAAATCGAGGAAAAGTTTTCTTCGGACTGTACAGCCCTCACAACAGAACCCCAATATAAACCGCATAGAAAAGTGGTGCCAAATGAACAGTGAAGGTTGGATGCAGATCAAAGAAGAACCTGCACAAGGAAATGATTTCCCATATGCTACGTGGGGATCTCTGAACAAGTTAAGAGCAGGTATACCCAGATGTGAGTCTGACCTGAAACAGTGGGAATATGCAGATAATGAATACTGCGAATGTGGGGCCGATCAGGACCTGGAATACCTGATTATCTGTCAAAGTATGCTGGAATTCTATGCAGTTGAGGACCTAGGGGTGTCAAATGAAAAAAGCACTGACGAATGTATGAACGAAAACTATGTGACACGGAAAGAAAGTATGTAGAAAGTAAGTTAGTAAGGAGTAATATTTATATTATTATTGGTATTATTATTATTATTATTTTTATTATTATTATTTCTTCCAGACATGGAGTTTTCGCCCACAATATCACATCAAATAGGATCGTTCCCTATTTACAGATTGAAAGAAATCAAATAATTATAAGAAATAAAGAATGAACAGCTATTGCAGCTGAAGATATAAATGAAATAATTTCAAAAAAATTAACTTCCAACACATCCTAGCAATATAATCAAATAAACGCTGGATTGATACATACAGCGCAAGAAAACTCCCCAGATGCCGTACTTTCTGCAACGAAAAAATAGTAGTAACAAAGGAACCCAGTGACAATGGAGCATCACGATTCACTCAAGTCAGTGAAGAATGTATAGCCCTAGGTGAAGGATATGTGCGAAAACCTATAGCCGACAAGACATCTTGTCATGTCCCATCCGTTGATGACTTATGTCATCAGGGGGTACTTATGTAATCCGGTCAAGGCCGAGTCCGATGCGTCAGTTGTCGTAAAGCCCGTATCGATGCGAGATTGTATCCGAGCGGCTGCCCTCGTGTCCTAAAGTCAGATAGTTTTGTGTTGTAAGGCATCAGAGGAAGTCCGTCACAGTGTATTTTCATGACATGACTAAAACATCATACTTCATGTTTAGAAATGTTCCTAGTGCAAAGTGCAGATAGTCTCTATCTCCCTCTCTGTGTGTCTCTCTCCCTCTGTCTCTGTCTTTCTCTCTCTCTCTTTATGCGTATCCACTTGTGCCGTGAGGTTTTGGAGTGAGATGCAGGTGTCTGTGAAGGACCAGGTGCGATGTACGGTTAAGATTATCCCTTCCATTTCCTATCTACCTTTCTTGTCTCGTGCATATATGGGTAGCAGATTACTTTCGGCGTTTTCTAAAACAAATGTTTACGGTAGTTACGTAATCAGATACTGCTGGCAGGGATGAAGTGGTAGAGACCGTGACAGCATTATTTGTAAAGGATTGGCCAGATCCATTTCCTGCTGTCATGCCATCTATTACCGCAATACCGATTGGTCACGTGTGGCTGTGTAGATAGGACTGTAGCGTATCGAACTCTTTTCTTTTGAGAACAATATTCTTGATAAATGGGGCGAGTAATATTATTAATCTAAGGTGAGCAATCAAAGAAGATATTGGAAAAGAAAATTGAGATTCTGATGAAGAACATCGCGTATTTGAGAAGAAAAATGATAGAGAGTAGCGTAATTCTGCACCACTAATATAGCTTATATAATGTTAGATACCTCTGTGTACGGAGATGTGTGTACTCAAGTGGTCTCAGTGGTGACGTGGTCAAGCCACTTGGCTTGTATTTTCAAGGTCATGGTTCGAATTTGAGCTACGGCGATGAGTTCATTATAGCAATTTATTCTTCCTCAGATCCCATTGGTCAGCACTGGAGACATAGAGTTCGTGCGTTGAGCGATGCTGATGGTATAGGGATTGTGAGCTTGGTTTAAAATCACTGTGTGCCAGGTTCGAAAATAATCGTACTCAGTTTGAAAGACTAGGAAGTCGTGGATTTTGTCATGGAATGACCGCTTCTTACAGTCGACCAAGCTGCAAATGGGAACCTGACAAAATCAGAAAAAAAACATTTCGGACCCGCCGTAGGAGCTGAAGAGTTGGTGTTCTGTCGTCGGCAGGGTGAACAATGAAAGAAACTGAGCATTTGGGAGGGCGCCCATTTGCACTGAAGACTGTTCTACGAATCCTTATTTATTTCTCCAATTATTTGTAATATGCCTAAGCTTATCCTGAGTCGGGGTAGCCAGTTACCTTTCTCTCAGGAATAAGGGACGCAAGTTCAAACAGGCACAACATACTGACCAGGACGCCGCGTCAGCGTAGGACATAATATACATACCGTGACCACTATCTCTCTTCCTTGATCTCTCTTCCATGTATCGTTCCCTAGAAACATACTGTTTTGAAGGCACTCTGGCTGACGAGATGTAGATCGACATGATTCCCACAGTAGTGAAAGTCACGCAGATGAAGCCAAGCATAGCACAATCGCCTAGAGGACCGTGGTTCACCTTCATCAGCACGATATGGATGCGAAGAAAGCTACTAAAAACAGCCACTTAACGTCCTTTTCAGGCACACGAAAGAGTGAACATACTCTTTGTGAGCATTAATACAAACAAACAAATCATCCTCTCTGTCTTAAATTCTGTATATGTAAACCAGGAACCCATACGCAACATGTCGATAGTTTGGATTAAACCTAGTTTCTTTACTGCGAGAAGTAGACACCCAACCACTCTGTCACAGACACAAAAACCATGACATGGCGTAACACCAAACATGGCTTGGCGGTTTCTGAAGACCAGCATAGATGTCATCTAAAAGTCTGCGAGGTTGCTTTGTTTTAGTGTTTGAATATATTAATATGTGTTCTCTGTCCTAACATAGCGGGGCAATAAGCTTCTCGGGCCAAGCCCGTTAAGCAGGAAATCCTAATACAGGCTACATCCAGCTTACGTCAGAGCTGAGACCTCCACAGGGGCATCTGGCCCTGTAGAAGTACAGGTCGACTAAGACTAAGAATTAAACGGAAAACAAAACATACATTTAGATGTGTACAATAAGGGAAATATGTGGGACGTTCAGAAAGTAATGCACCACATCCTTTTTATCAGTTAGTAATGTCAATTGAAGCATGGCATTTTTCACACTTCAATTATGACATGCGTCGAGTGTGTGTACCAAATTGCACGGTAATCGACCAAATAATACGTCTGCACTAAACCGTTGAAATGGGGCATATTTGCAACTTACTTTAAAAGCAGCGAATTGTGATAGAATGTCATGTTACAGAGAAGGAAACCGTTGTTAACATTCACAGTCTATTTAATATGTACGGGCGTTTTGTAGTCGACAGGAGTTCAGTTAATCGCTGGATTCAGAGAACCAAACAATCAGTAGTGTATATACGGAGCTGCCTGATCGGCCGCTCAGTGGGCGTGCTGTCACAGCCATGAAATGTTGAATTCGCTGAGGGCATTATTCTTACTGAAATCACTACCAAACAGCTGGTCTTACAGCTGTCAATCAGCATTGGTAGTGCAAATGCAGTTATAAAACTACTCGGATTTTCTCAGGTTTGCGCAAAATGGTTTCCTCGAAGTCTCACAAATGACCACCGATTGCAAATAGAAAACAATGTCTTCTGAATTATTGGAGCGTTTCAATGCTGATGAAGGGAACCTTTTGGCTAATATTGTTATAGATGACGAAACCTGGGCACATCATTTTTGACCTAAGACAAAAAGACAGTCCATGGAGTGGCATTGCCCGTAATCGTCACGAAGAAAAGAATTATAGACAGACAACTCTATCAGCTGGAAAGATCATGATCACTGTCTTTTGGGACATTGAAGGGGTGATTCTTGTGGATGTGATGCCAAGAGGACAGACAATCAATTCGCAAGCTTACATTAAGTCATTGAACACATTCAGTCGTGATTTTCGCAGCGTTCGGCCACACAAGAATCCAGCAGACCTGCTTCTCCTTGACCACAATGCGCGCCCTAAAGTCTAGCAACACGGAAAGCAATCACCAAATTGAGTTGGACTGCACTAAACCGTCCACGCTATAGTCCCGATTTGGCACCTTCTGATTTTCATCTGTTTGGTCTACTCAAAGATGCACTCCGTGGGTCAAGGTATGACGATGACGAAGAAGTGATCAATGCAGCCAAGTCATGGTTACATGATCAAGAAAAAAATCTGGTACGGGCTAGGAATATATGAACTTGTTTCGCGCTGGCATAAAGCTGTACACGTTTATTGGGATTATGTTGAATAAAAAAGCTGTTTACAAGACATATCAATGTATATAGTGTAGAAATGTCACGACTTTTCAATAAGTAGCTCCTGAGAAAAATGGGGAGGTGCATTACTCGCCCAACGTACATAATGGAGTCCAGATGTGGTCATAGTTGAGTATCGTTACACGATAACAATACGGGAAACATTTCAATAAAACGCTAAGAGACGTACGAACACCAAACAAGACAGTCAAGCGTCAGTTGAGTTTAGAAAGGAACAACAAAACTCGAAAAGCCCAAACTACGTTTAGACTGGGACAGATCAATCCGCCATGGGGCAGACAGTTCGACCTCTCGTGCTCAGGTCACGCGTTGCACGCCGGGACTTGTTAAGTCATCTTTCAAATTAGTCTAGAAAAATCAATGAACGACGAGCAGTCGATATTCGTCCTCTTAATCCTATTCTGATTCCTGAGATGACGGAACATCCATCGTTTGTCATGTATCATATGAGACATTACATAATATATTGGAAACCTTGCGACAACATACAAAGAAATTGCTGTTTTAACTTATTCACTCTGGAGTAATTTGACCTTCAAAACACACTGACTTTAGAAATGTAAAACTAACGATAAGACGAAAAGATACATTTATACATTCAGGAATTGGTGAAATTGAGAAACTTTCTAATATAAATATAGTAATAGTTTCAGCCAATTCATGGCATTTCAAAATGATTTGGATGATTTAAGCTTGCTATATTGTATTCATAAATTGTGAAATGAAGATTAATTTCACACGTATATAATGTCACTGTCGAAGTTTAATTAGCTGGTTATTCCAAAGTGACATCACAACTATTCAATTTGAGCGCCTTTTGTTACTTTACAGATACCATTGTGGTAATCTAACTCCTCCAGCCTCCCTATCCATCGATGTGCCAGTCTCTCATTAAATAAGTTAATTACATTTTGATGGTAGCGGCATGGGGCTCAATCGAAATTCAAGATGAAATCGTCACTGCCATGTTCTAGTTGTGATATAATCCACCTAATTAGCATGGTCAGGAATGTTTGACAATTTACAGTTGAAGCACTAAATAAGAAATTACATCTTTCGATCTAAAGTGTATAAGAAATGTTCGTAGAAAACTATGGACAGCCAATAGATGCCTATAGATCTGAATTGAAGAAGAAGAAGATGGGAATACGTCATTAGAGATGTTCTGAAAGTGACGGAAGAAGAAGAACTAGCTAGCAGCATGTGTTACATGGCGGCTGTGACGAGAACAAGATTATGCAAATAAAATGTTAAATAATGATTAGCGTCTTTATTTGTGACAAGTCCCAGGCAACCATGCAAATTCAGAGAATAAGGGCAAACCAGTCTCATAACAGAAAGCTGCTATGAGAGTAGATGGACATATCTATTACTATAGCGCGAACCAAACTCATAACAGAAAGCTGCAATGAGAGTAGATGGACATAGCTATTACTATAGGGCGAACCAGCCTCATAACAGAAAGCTGCTATGAGAGTAGATGTACATATCTTTTAGTATCATTTGTGTAATGATATGTATAAGCTAGTCCCCATGTGTGAGTTGTTGTTTCGAAAGCTATCAAACTCCGAAAGCGTTTCCACATTATTGAACTTTTGACGTCTATAGGTGGCAGTGTGTGTAGTATCATACATTGGATTGCCGATGTTAAACTGTGTTAGCATAATACTAATCTGTTAAAATACGATTCCAATATTTACAGTTACATGTATATGCACATAAAAAATATACGCACACGGAAACATACTTAGCGCATACTCATACACGCATATAATAACACTCAAGCACATACTTGCAAACATATACTTAAACACATACTTAACCACACACTTAAGCACATACTTAACCACATACTCAAACACATATCAACACACAAATACAGTCAAATATATTCATCTACAAATATACGCACTGTCGAAAGGTGCAAATATCGCAGTCAAGCTGTAAACTAGCAACACAACCCATTTCGTTCTCCGGACTACATCCTGCTACTTGCAAAACCATATTCATGGCTTATTAATGGTAGTTTGATAACGAAAACAGAAGAATAAGAAGAACAAATCTACACAGCTACACACAAAAACATACACTCACGTATATAAAGGCATAAATATATATATACACATTCACGGACATAAAATTACAAAATAGCACACTGTTACACATACTCACACACACCTGAGTGTGTAGGTACTGAGTGGGAGTATGTAAGCCTCGGTTGCTGAAGGTCGCGGGTTCCAACCACGGTTGAGACCGGGATTTTGTCACGTGAACTTTCTTTTATTTCCTTTTATCTCTGGATGGTAGAGATCGGACTCCCGTGCGTAGTGTCGCGCACATTAAAAATCCCCCTCCAGTTGGAAATCGAAAAGAATAGGTTTATCGGCAGCTGTCAGGAAAAAATTCGAAATTATGTAAACAAATCTATCTAATCTATTACGGGATCCTCGCCGAAGTACATGCATTGTGCTGAGATTCTCAACAAGAAAAAAACAAAACAAAAAAAGGAGGAAACTGAGCACTAATGGGTTAAACCGTGTTGAATGACGTTTATTATTCGACTAAACTAAATTAAACTAAACTAAACACACACCTAACGTATTTGGATTTCCACGTTATAGTGTTCCATTGCTCGTGACGACAAGTTGTGAACTTGAGAACTAAACTTGATTTTACAAGTTTTTACTCAACTTTACCTGAACGTTGTACGCTTGGACTTCTATTTCTCATATTTTAACCAACTTCTCCATCACATATAGAGCTGAACGTTTGTTTCCGCCTCTACTTGTGAGACCTGTTAATCTATCAAATGCTGACGGATCCTGTAACGGTCATTTGAAAGGTTGTACTAAAAAACGCAAATTGTGTATAATTACTTGCATGGATAGTGAGATCAGCAGCTTCAAGTTGCATTCAAATAAGCACACTTGTTCATTGAGCTAGCAACCAGTCAAAGAAGACATAGAAGATGACACAGGTAAATGAATAGGTATGAAGAACAGTTATTTTCAAAGATTAAAGTCAGTAAAGGATGTTGACCAACACCAATAAATAATTTTGAAAAAGGCCAACACATCAATTCACGAAAGAAAAACAAAATACATTTATTAAATAAAAGCTTATACAGAAACAACACATTAAAAAAAATGTCATTGTTTTCATGTTTACTTGGAGGCCTAGATGTGAAACGTCCGTTTCATAATCCATCCGCACCCGATTCGAATCCCACTGGTGTCCAGTTTGGCAGACATGGTTTTTATCAGCTCCTCCACGTAGGGAAAGTCATGGCAAGCTCCCATACTGCACACTTTGCCAAGAAATGTGTTACAGCCAAAAAGGCTGACGGTTGTAAAAAGCAACGTTCTGCAAGGGATATGCTATTTACTTGACGTGTTTACTAACTGCAAGGGACATGCTATTCACTTGAGTTGTTTACTAACTGCAAGGGGTATGCTATTTACTTGACTTGTTTACTAACTGCAAGGGATATGCTATTTACTTGACTTGTTTACTAACTGCAAGGGATATGCTATTTACTTGAGTTGTTTACTAACTGCAAGGGATATGCTATTTACTTGACTTGTTTACTAACTGCAAGGGATATGCTATTCACTTGACTTGTTTACTAACTGCAAGGGATATGCTATTTACTTGACTTGTTTACTAACTGCAAGGGATATGCTATTTACTTGACTTGTTTACTAACTGCAAGGGATATGCTATTTACTTGACTTGTTTACTAACTGCAAGGGATATGCTATTTACTTGACTAGTTTACTATCTGCAATACTTCACTTTGATATAGTGAATCTCATTTCTGATCAATAACTAATTTTCAGTTTCCGAAAAAAATAGTTTTTTGCTGTGTTCTCGAACATTTAACTGTGCCGATCACAAAATTATTGTGTGTGTGTTACAGACGATTTTCTCTACTTATTTGTCTGCTTCATAGTTGATGATGTAATGGCCACAATGAGTAAGTTTACTCGTTTGTGCGCCTTGAAAAAGGCGGTAAATGGTCGGTTGTAGTAGCTTTCCTCACATCCTGAGCATGCTGATGAACGTGCACCGTTGTAGTCCTTACGGTTGTGCTTCATCTGCGTGACAATCACTTCTACAGGGATCATGTCGATTTATCCACACTAACATGAAAACAGCCTTTTTCCAGGGAAAGCTGCATAGAAAATATCTAGTGGTCCTCATTAGTATATTGTGTCTGATCCTGACGCGACGTTCTGACTAGTATGCTGTGCATCGCCGGACTAGCGTCTCAGTCCCCCATCTGCTACATAGTTTATAATAACAACTAAAGAGAGGACTGCTCTACACCTAATAACATTTTCATTTACTTCACACCAGTTTGCATTGGTTTGTGATAGAACTACGGTACATCAAACACAATTTATAGAGCGCTCTTAATAGTCAGCCTTCCATAGATAAATGACATATACAGTCAGAAAATGATAGATCATTTTACTACTAATTGTAATTTATATAAAAATCTTCCCGCCCATCTGATATCGAACTGCAGGTTTAGTTATTTAGATAGAAGGCGACACGAAAGAATAGGCATGTAGTTTTATCAACCCATGGATAAAATATATACACCTTAAGCCTTCACAGCGTGAAAAGAGGGGGTTGATAAATACACGTGATAGATATGCGATATCCAATAATGGAAACAAAACCAAGGTGCTAAATCGCGGACTACAGAAAAGCAAAACGACGGCTAGCTAGGCCGAAGTATTGCATACAGTTTACTATGTTTGTATATATGTATATGTGTATGTGTGTATGTGTATGTGTGTGTGAGTGTGTGTGCATGCATGTGTGACATGTATGTGTGTGTGTATCTATGTATGTATGTATGTATGTATGTATGTATGTATGTATGTATATGTGTTTTCGTGCATGCAAATGTGACATGTATGTGTGTATGTATGTTTGTCTGTATGAATGCATGTATGTAAGTATATTTGTATGTGTCCGTGTGTGCGTGTGTGTGTATGTGTTCGTGCCAGCGTGTGTGTCTGTCTGTATGTATGTATGTACATATGTATGTATGTATGCAGGTTTTCATGTATGTATGCATGTATGCATGGGTGTATGTATGTATATATGTATGTATGTATGCATGTATGTATGCATGTATGTATGTATGCACATATATATTTAAATTAAGGCTTTCAATGAAGTAATATGGGCTGACCAACAACGCACGATTCTTCAAATGAACAGATGTAATCCAGAGATGATACTCAATAGACTGGCTGTTCTGTTCTCCTTTAGACCCCCACCCTTCCTCATTCCACACTCGCGTCACCCCAATCAGCAAAAACACTGGAATGTTGCGTGACTGCGCAGCCTTGACATTGCGTTCAAGCTCGAGCCATTACACTCCACGTAAAAACATGTGTAACGTGATATGTTTCAATAAAAATATAATGTGTTTTTCTTAATCTTTATTATCATCGTTGTCATCCTCGCAGCCGGCATCGTTTCTTCTATACTTTAACTCTTTTAATCTCCAAACACTTATCGTCTTTCAGGAATTAACAATTAGCATTATCTGAACGGATTGGCTGTACAAATATTGTTCTCACAGTAAGGTATATCAAATTCCAGATCCTCAATGTGCGATTCTACATCATTAAACTTTACCATGATCTAATATGACGCTTTCGAAATTAGCAGATGGTGTTTCTTGTTTTTTTAAACCATAATTGGTGCATACAATTAAAAGTCCTTTTACGTTGTTACGCTTTATAATGTTCTAATGAGTTACAACTACATGTCACCAGTGTGCATTCTTGTGATGATCTTCGTGTGATATTTCAAATTATTGTCTTCTGACGCATATATATATATATATATGGGTGTGTGTTCTCTAGACTAGATAAAAGGTGTATGGGTGTGACCTTTAACACATTTTTAACCCTCATTGACCAAGAATCCCATCTAACTTCCACGAAGTGCGCCTGGACATGGACTGTCTTGGACCAGTCTGGTCAATAGACATTGTACACTCCATAATGTTAAGCCTGTTGATAGGCTTTGCATTGTACTGCAGCGATTAGCACTCGTTTCCGTCTTCTTCAGTACGCTTCAAGATATAAGGCGAGATGATTTAATTATGTACAATAGAACAATAGCAATAATGAATAGTTCAGCATATTTCGTTCGATCAACAACAGCAGCCCCATCAATCATCCCTGTGATCTCCAACTATGTGCATGCTTCCATGCCTGTTTCATTCTTAAACATTTGTTTATAATTAATTACTTGGTTGTGATATATGTATGTTATTTTACAATACACACCAACAACTCCAAGGACAACAGTCTGCGCCAGTCTGGAAAAAACTCTGCCCATGCAAAACTAGCTGATACAGCATTAAATGAGGCGGGCCGGATAATATCAGAGTGCCTAAAACCCACACCCATTGATAAAATATACCCCATAATTGGCATAACACCACCGGTGATTTAAAGAAGCAGAAATTCATCGAGATAAACAGGAGCACGACCTAAGACACCCAATGGTTGGATATCAGGTACAGAGCACAAGACTCAAATCCAGATATAGATTCCTAAAATCAACACATATCATAAAGACAAACCCTGAAAGTCGCCGCATCTAGAGATTACACGAATTGATGCAGGCCCAGAGATAAAACTTCGAGAGGATCCTGCTACCATACACGATATGGTAGTCGCTGAACAGACTCCTAACAGGTGTATCACGGTGCAAGAGGAGTATGAAACGATATGGTGACACATGTGACTGGGCGAAAATAGGACCCAGACCACCTGATGACCTGCCTCAACCTCCAGGAAACATGCAATAGGTGCGACATGCTAGAAGCAAATGACAAGGCAATTCATGTCGCTGAAAACTGGATGCATAATGTATAACGTGGTGCTTGGACACTTAAAGTGATTAACCAACTCCAAAAACAATCAAACAATTACTGAGAGATGGGAGCAAAGAGGTTCGGTCGAATAGATGGACAATGGGTAATACTGAGAGATAAATATGCAACCATATGGTTGTCCCAAATTTCAAAGACAATATCAACTTCCTAAAATGGAGAGAAAAAAGAACAATTGTCCAGCTTCACACTCAATATATGCAACGAAACAGTCATTTGAACTTAATCCAACCACAACAAACTTTAGAGTGCCGGCTGTGCACACAATATTTTTCAGTGTCCATCGCTTGACGGTGATAAGAAAAATCGTTTTCCTCTAAGACTAGACAAATGGAACACTCTGTGTGGAACTAAAAAACAACTTACGAGCACTTCCAGATACCATTATACTGCATTTGGTCAAAAGGCACAGGTCCACAGCTTGTTGTATCAAACACCAATCAACCAACTAATCAACTGTGTGCATGTTATTAATTACGAGATGTTTATTTATATATCAGTATCGGCGTAACACCACCTGAGATACGAAGAAGTGTTGCATCAGATACTGACAGACACCTGCCGATGACGGATGTGTCGGACCGAAAGGTGCAAATATCGCAGTCAAACTATAAAATTCGTTCTCCGGACTACATGCTGCTACTTGCAAAGCCCTGTTCAGGGCTTAGTAGCGGGAGATTGAGAATGAACGCAGAAGAAGAAGATATGACAGACAGAAAAAGGCACAGGACCCAAAGCACCAAATATTTAGACACCAAGCTCAGTGCACAAGACTGAAATCAAGGCAACGTTACTTAGGGTCAGCACATTACCTACAGACCAGTCTCCGAAAACTGGGGAAACTGGCGTAGGTCCCCTTCATCGGGATGCAGGAGGAACATGTGACTAGTCACCATTTGCCTTATTCAAAGGGGGGGGGGCAGGACGGGGAGGGTAGCCAGGTCTAGGCAGGACGTCTCGCTCGTTAAAGGAAAGTGAAGCGTCTGTTATAGCCTCTCCTTTCCATGTGTTAGATATCGCCGCTGTATTCACGTTTGACTTTCAGGACATGAGTTTCCTTGGCAATGGTCTCTCCAACATTTGTGTGTCCCCAACTGCACCTTCATGAGGGGCCCCCTGTTTCTTGCAAAGCCTACTGTGGGGTACGACCGGGTGGTATAACCGGACGGCTAGATTGGGCTTATCAGCCTTGGTGGACAGCCAATCTAAGAGAAGGTGAACTCTGACTCTAAACTCGTGTAGACGAAGCCCTCTTTTCTGCTCAAGCAGTTCACTTGGGAGAGGGAAACTGATTTTAAACCCACAAGTGCCAGGGAGTGCATATGTAACGTGGAAGTCACTAAATAGACTCCGAATTCATGTATGCCGATGCAGGAATAACATAAAGAGATAGTGATACAGAGATGACTAGACATGCAGCTGTGGAGAACACAAAACTAAGACCTCCTGTGATCTGCCAAAACTTTCTGGAAATATGCATTACGGAGGACATGTTGAGGGGGAACATCAAGGCGATCCATGTGATAGATAATTAGAAACATGTCTGACATTGGGGCCAATCAAGATAAATAAAGTCATGCTACCATGTTTATGACGTCACATCTTTGGTCGGATGTAAACATTGGTACCAGCAGGAATTCTATGGTGATACGTTGTTTGTTAGTGGCAACGACCACAACGACAAGTATTTTCAGCGATCGATAAATAAAAATAACGAAAAACAGAAAATAAAGTGATGTAATATACTTTATATCTGATCTATCGTGAAAAAATCATAAAGACACTATCATAGAGTGGAAATATACGTGCTAGAAACGATACACAGTAGAGCTACAACAATATTGGTGGGATTCCAGAATTACAGTTATGATTAAAGACTCAGAAAAACCTCACAAAACCCTACAGTGTCTAGAACAGACATGAGTTCGAGGTGACTTAATACGTGTTTATAAGATAATCAACGGAAAGGATAAATTAGACTTTACTTCACTGCGCCAAGTTTTTCAAAGTTCTTCTTCTTCTTCTTCTTCTTCGTACGCAGTCAGACAGTAACCATTATTTTTTCGAAAAAAGCGGCGGTCATCCTGAGGCTGTCGCCACTGCCATAGAGCTTGTCTTGCAGTTCCACTGGTGATGGCCACATCTGCTCTCTCTGATCCTCGTATGTCGGGCAGTTCTGCAGCAGATGTTCAGCGGTCATTTTACCAGTACCGCACGGGCATTCGTCGGTACCACCTATCTTCAATTTGTTGAATAGGTGGTCCCTCAGTCTATTGTGGCCAGTGCGAAGTCTGAAGACAACGACCTGCTCTCTTCGTTTTTCAAAGTTCAACTGGTTACAAGAAATAGAGGACACAGCTTCAAATTATATAAAGACAGGTCCAGATTAGATATTAGGAAATATTTTTTTAACCAGAGAGTGGATAATGATTGGAATGCATTGCCACAAAACGTGGTGGAGCAGAGTCAGTTAATGCATTAAAAAATAGATTGGATGATCTCAGTCATTATCGGTGGAATGTAATAAACTGGTTGTTTACAGACTACGTAGATCAGCCTTCTAAAACAGTATAATGAAAGTTGTTAAATTATGACTGAAAGAAGCTAATATTATTAATATTAGGCATATCATAATTATTAACAAATATCAGATTCAGAATTCCTGTATTTTTCTTGCAGTTCCCCAGTCACCTTTTGGGTGTTTCCTTTGGGTAATAGTTTATTTGTTCTTCACATAGTTATTTAGTAATATGTTCGCCATTGTTGATATCACAGTATCAGAACAATCAATAACACTAGTACGAAACACAAAATAATTGGGATTACCAATATCTACATATATGATTGCAAAAAATGGCTCGATAACTGCATTAGTGTTTTCCACTGTAGTTGTCCATCACAAGTGATGAAGACCACTCTCTTTGTTCAGCCATGTGGACAGTCGTATCTCTTGCTGTGTCCGCTGAAATGGGTGACTTGCGCGGTGATTTGGATTAAAGTGAGGAAGAAACTGCGCCTTTTGTCAACCTCACTCACAGAGCCTAAGCTACCTTTTGCCAGTGGCAAGACATTCATCGAGACGACTGAAGATAGCATAGGATGCAGATTTTGCCTCAGGGTTACAACCAAAGCCTTTCCGTAAACATGTAACCCTTAGAGTAGAAAGGTGGGATGGCATCTAACGCAGTTTGTCGTGCCTTTTCGATAACCACAAGAGGTCGTACGACAACACTCTGAGTGTTGTCCATTTCCACTGTATCATCTAAGTTATCAAACAGTTTCATAAAGTTCATATAGCCATTTGTAAGCGTTAAGACGTTGTGAACACGTAGCATTATATCAGATTCATATAAATTTTGCAGTGCGATATGATAGCTGCCTCCTGACATTTGTCTATATTCAAGAAATCGTTCTTCTAAATTATATGTCTGGACTTTTCCTAACATATTTGCTTTTTTCTTCAGTAAGAAGGTATGTGATAACTTCTACCAATGCCATGCTGGAATGTCGAAGGGCAACAAAAAAGTTTCTTTATGTTAATTTATTTATGTGCAGTTTCCTCTGCTTTTCTCAGACATCAAGCCATGTGCATATATTTTTAAGAAATTCTAGTCTACTGTCTTTAACTGATGTGAACGGTTGCTTGTCTTTGTTCTTTTCTCTGATTCCCAGTGATGGAGTATGTGCATTTATCATGTTCCACCACTTTACAATTATTGATACAAATTCCACAGTGTCCTCCCATCCAAACAATCAAATTGTGGTCATTCTATTGATAATTCTGCTATAGAGCTCTCATCAAACATCTTTAGAGCTCGAGAAACTTTCTGCCTATCAAATGTTGATGGATACAAGGACTTCAGTGACAACTTATATGTGGATTTAACTATTTTCTCACAGTGTAGGTCAAGTAATGTTCGGAAGTGAGTAAAAAGTGCTTTCTGTAAATAGGTCATGCTTGGAAATGTGGATACAAGAAAGTCAGTTGGTAATCTTTTTAATTGATCCAGTTGTTCCTCACTGACTTCAGAATATGAACTGTATCAATAATAAGAAATAAGGGCCGTTCCGGACATTCAAGTTTGGGAACCTTCGTTTTAATGGGATTTGACTGTTATCATGTTTGTTAATGTTTTCCTATTTATAGAGTTATTGTCTGTTATGTATTTTAAAACCAATGCTCTCTAAATATATTATCAAACTGTGCAATATTATTTGAATTTCATCTGAATATATTTGCTACATGATGAAAACACAATAGATATAGTACTACATGCACATATTTTGCAGCTTCATCTAATTTGTTTGATGCTCCACTAACAACTTGACTTCCCTTGTAGGAAATCTGTGGTTTTATTTGAACTTCATCCAACTACATGTTCACAAGTTTCTCATGGTCTTGTGGGAAAGCTACATTCTTCTTGACATAGTCCAGAACATGTTCTTTAACAGAAATCAGTGAAATGTTTTCATGTAGATTTTGTAGTCGTCTAAAGTGTGGATTTCTGAGAACTGCAGAGTTATAACGATATTTATATACAGCTGATGACTTCACAAACAACATCAATGACCAGAGGAATCTCTCTGATGTGTACCTGTGTTGTCGTTTTGGAACACACATCAATTTCAATAGTTTTTTTATAAACAGCAGTTTGTTTTCTGTTCAGCAAGAGAAGAGATCCCCAAATTTACAAATATTGTTATTTTTTTCTGCAGCACTGTCAACATAAATTGTATAAGTATATGTTTAATGTTGTTAGGTAAAGGAAGCAGCGAATTTAGATCTCCTCTTTGCTAATTGATGCGCATTTAAAACGTGCTCAGAACAGGATATGCAGACCACGACGGGTGAGTTTTCAACTGCGTACACTAACTATGGTCTTACGGCCAACACTAAGTAAACGGAGAAATGATTACTACCTGCTCCCGGGTGAGTCTTACCACGAAACAAACGTTACTGCACAGGACCAACGTCCACAAGTAGTTGATAACTTTTACCTATCTTAGTAATAGTCTCACAGGTGAAGCAATTTTAGACATTGAGGTCCACAACAGGTTGCCAAGGCGAATGCTACTTTCGTAAAACTGCGAGTAAACGTGTGTGACTGGCAAGAAATCGATGATGCCTCCACGATCAATGTGTGCTGTGATAACCATCATTCTATATGCATGCGAAACAGACAGTCTATAGCAGGTATGGCAGACGACGCAACCTTTCACACGTAAGCTGCCTCCACACGCTGCTCATAGTCAGTTGGCAGGATAGAGTGCCCAACTATGTGGTCATCAGCACGACAAGAATCTCCATATGAAGTAGCAGATAGAACAGATCAGATGGACTAGACATGTTGTTCGCATGCCGGATGAGTGCCTCCCTAAACAACTGCAATACGGTGAGCTCAGGACAGGCCTGCGCAAGTCGGGGGGACAGATAAAACGATACAAAGACTCTCTGAAGGTTTCTTTGAAAAGTTTCTTAATTAATGTCGCCTCCTGAGTGCTGCTTGCTCAGAACCGCTCAGGCTGGTGCACTGTAAAAATACTATGAGCCTGCATCGCTGAGAAAATAAAATATACTAAGCTGCAGAAAAAGCGAGCAGTAGGAAATTACAGAACACAAGACGGCCAAATTACCAACACTATCCACGTGTGCCCCACATGCAGTAAAGTTTGTCACCCTCAAATTGTGATGTTGTCATAAAAGGTCTAATCGGAAAACACATGTCTGACGCTGTCGCCATCGTCGCTTACCATTGGCAACTATTCGTATTTAGCTGGCTTGGCTTCGTTCGTTCTCAATCTCCCGCTACCAAACCCTGATAGGGCTTAAGTAGCATAATGTAGTCCAGAGAACGGAATGAGTTGTGTCGTAGTTTAGAGCTTGACTGCGATATTTGCACTTTTCGATCCAACACATCCGACTTCAGCAAGCATTTATTTCAGTACCGGGTTAGCATTCCCTCTTCGATCCCTTCTCCTTAGCCAGTCTGCCCTGCTGCAGCCTGTTATCCAGGATAACCGCATGGAGGTGTAGAAGGGTCTTGGCAGCTCTGGTTAGCTGGGCCTGACGCTAGCAGTCAGCTATGGGTCGCTGACCACTGCAGCTCATGTGCTGCTCAGCATCTTGATCCCAATTGATTTAATATCAATAACATTGCCCAAAATATATATAACGTTCACCAAGCTAGTTTTCAACTACCTCTAAAAAACTAATATTTTGAGAACCAATGGCATATATGTATGCATGTACACTTAGCACGGAGCTTAACTCTCAAGCAGTAATCATATCGACTGTTTCCGCCAAGCCCCCACATATTTATTACTATCAATAAAACGTGGGCACTTCCACTAAAAGCATTCGATGAATTATTCAATATTAGTGCGACGTGGTCAACATTTATTCAATGTACTTCTCCCACACGGAATATGAGACGCCATCAACGGTTTTTGACTGCCAGAAGAGAACACAATAGTATTGGGAGAATGCTTATTCCGGTCTTGTAAAAAATTATTTTCTGTAGATCGACGTGTCCGAGGTGTCGTAACAGTACATTTATCATTATATTCTTTGGTGTAGGAGGTATCGAGGTCTGGGCTGGACGTCCCGCTCGTTAAAGGAAAGTGAAGCGTCTGATATAGCATCTCCTTTCCAGGTGTAGAGATCGTCGCTGGATTCACTGTTCGGCTTGCCGTTCAGGAGTTTCTATGCCGATGACCTCTCCTACATTATTGTGTCCCTTGCAGCACCATCATGAGGGGCCACCTTTTTCTTACAGGGTCTGCTGTGTGGCTCGGCCGATGACCCGGTGGTATAACCGTGCATAGCCGGAGAATGATCACCTGGTCTCGCCTGGAGAGTAGATAGTTTGCCTCGTTCTATATGTGGCCAGGGTGGTCTTTTCTTCCATTTTGCACTGTACGTTGCACTGATGAATGCGTTAGTCTCATATTATATGTGATTTCTGGATCACTCTGCTGCAGCCTTCCCTCCCTCCCTGGCCAGTCTGTCCACATCATTGTTACCAGTGAGCTGGTATCAACTGAACTATGCTTTTTTTGAAGCACTAGGACAGGCGTTAGAGCGAGTCTGCCAGGGCACACAGTTCATTTTTCTGCTGGTTCTTGGGCGCCATTAACACTGCGAGAGGGGTGGGGGGTCTGTGAAAAGGACCACTTGCTTTTCAGCCTGCTTCTCATTGTCTATACAGATCTAAGCTGCTTGTCTGCCTGCTCCGTATGGTCTATACAGGTCTCAGCTGCTTGTCTGTTTGCTCCTTATGGTCTATTAAGGTCTCAGCTGCTTGTCTTCCTGCTCCTTATGGTCTATAAAGGTCTCAGCTGTGTGTCTGCCTGCTCTTTATGGTGTATAAAGGTATCAGCTGCTTGTCTGCCTGCTTCTTATGGTCTATATAGGTATCATGTGCATGTCTGCCTGCTCCTTATGGTCTATAAAGGTCTCAGCTGCTTGTCTGCCTGCTCCTTATAGTCAAAAAGGGTTTCAGCTGCTTGTCTCAAGGCACTGTCTATGGCACCGAATCACGTCGCTCTCCTTTTTACATACTAGACATGTAGTTGGTTTTATTTTCACGGCCTCACCGCTTCAGTCAAACCATCCAGCTGTAAAACAGGAACCTGGTTGAAGTCTTTGAAAAATTTCTTTTCCGCCGTGGGAACTAAAGAGTTCGTGCTTTTTGTCGTAGATAATTCATTGGACTGAGCACAAATGGAGCCGACCAGGTGTAAAAAGCCATTTTCTATTTTCAGTTCATCTTGTCTGTTGTGTGTCTTATAGTCTCTCTGTCTGAAAGACCAAGCACTAATAGAAACCTCAGAAAAAACATATGAAGGAGCATATCACCAATCTTAATGAGGTATGTACGGATTATAGTATTAAAATCAACATAGAGAAAACCGAAGTTCTGATCATTGCAAGAAAAGAAATAGAAACAACAATATTCATTCAAAACAACAAGTAAAACAGATGAACAATTGCAAGTGTCTGTGTAACATAATCCCAGCAGATAGCAAAGACAGCAGCATC
This sequence comes from Ariolimax columbianus, assembly GCA_036924085.1. NCBI lineage: Eukaryota > Metazoa > Mollusca > Gastropoda > Stylommatophora > Arionidae > Ariolimax > Ariolimax columbianus. Next base: position 56,151,674 of record JAVGWX010000004.1, read on the forward strand.
ACATACAGATGGTATAAAGCAAGTCAAATCATTGGGCAATTGTATCCGATTTTACAATGTAAGCACGTGACAATGAATACAAAAATAACACTGTACAACATAATATGTGCATACCGCTTGATGGTGACAATACCCGGCACGGGGTCTCGCTAGAGAGCCATTTGGTATTCTTAAATATAATTGTCCGTTATACCTACTTTTCCATGCACTTTATAATAACATTGCTGTTACTTATTGACTGTCCCTCGTATTTCACTGTGCCATCTGTTCCAGATTTGAACATCAGCAAACACAGATAAGACACATCGTAACAACATCGTAACAACATCGTAAAAACATCGTAACTTCCCTGTACAAGGCAAAGTGGCGCCTTAGGCAATTTATTTCGGCGAGCATAGCTACAGCTATTCAACCCTGTGTTCTCAGCACATGTGGGCTAAATGTATAACTGATAACTAAATATTTCTTATAGTTTATTTACCCTTCACATTAAAAAACTGTGGAATGTTCGAACATTGAGAGAATTTCTGTTTGAGGAAAAGGACGCGCTTTTTTTAAATTTATGATTACTACTTTATATTTTTGTCTTGTTAAATGTTGCTCTTCTAAAGATGTTCTGCACAGGGCAACGCCCCTGTGGCACAACAACACCCCCCTCCCCTGTTTCACGGTTCTCCACGGCGTATAATATAATAGACATACTTTATTATATATTAGATATGTTCAGGAAAATCAGAATATTGACAAGCTAATTCAGACCATATTTGCATGTTATTAACGATAAAGAGGAGAATAGATTGACGATGAGTAAGGACATACTACAAATAGGGACTGCAACACTGTATAAAGTTGTACAAAGACCTCACAGAGAAACTAGTCGCATCATTTGTGGAGGCAGAATATCAAACACCACCTAGGTACAACTATATTGTTGATTTCCTCTTTTGTTAACAGAATGAGGTCACATCTCTTTGTGTGACAATGCGTGTTTGTGAAAAGTTGAAACTTACAAATAAAACGAAGAATATGGTTTACAATGTATGCGTTTTCAGAAAGTTCATGCATGTTAGGCAAACTTTGGTTTCCTATATCAAACAATCGCAAGTATTAACATGCTACATCTACGGAGCCTGAGATCCATCTTCTGAATTACAAGGAGGGGCAAAGTGACAAATGCAAACGTGCATTCATGTACTGGTCTCCGAAGCATGTAAATTGTTGTGGCAGTTTCATTAGCAAAGGATCTATAATTATGGTTGCCAGCCTACGCAATTGACCTTGTCCTAGATACTACATTATGTGTGTGACTTCAAGCAAGCTAATTTGAGGTGAAGGTCAATAGGAACTTCAGGATAAAGAAGCGTTAAAAATTATCTTTATAAATGTCGATACTGATTTTTACATGTGTTGTTGTAATTTTTGACAAAACTTTTAAACCATCCATACTTTCTGTTGTATCAAGAATCAGTAATCTTTCGATCTAAGTCGACCCAGTCAAATTTTAATTCAGGCTGCGAAGCGGTTATCGAGGGCTTGAGTATCACATATTGTGTAGATTAAAGATCGAGCACACTGACAGGCAATCGGATGCAGGAACAAACAAACAATTGAACGTATCTCTCATGTCTGTTTGTACGGCGGGAGTGAACAGATTGAAGTCTCGAACTTCTTTCATCCATTAGACAGTTTACAGTATGCAGTGAAGAGAGAACATGCAGACATATTCTTAGTTCATCATCATTATAGGCGTCTCAGTTTATTTTGATCATGTACATGGCGACCTGTGAGTAGCCTCTCCAGGGAATTTCCATATATATATATATATATATATATATAAATGTTCGTGAAGTAGATATTTTTCTTCATCGAATTGGGACAGGATTTGAGTCCCGTGGGCACCGTTACGAACTGTTAAGAGAGTAAGAGACAGTCGATGCGATGAAGCACCTATTTTCTCAATCTAGGAAAAGTATCAAAATACAAGTTGCAGCTTGGAAAGTCATGATGTTCATAGTTTGCAATGTTAATGTCTCTAAATTGGGGCATTTCCATGAAGAGGGTGTGACTACTGCTCAATACAGTGACATGCTATTTAACAGACTGAAGACGGCGGTACGATCGAAACGCCGTGGACGTCAGTCATAACGCTGAGTACAACATTTTCCTCGATAATCTCGGTTGTAAAGAAGAGTGTAGCAGATGAGTCCCAAAGCAGATGGCAAAAAGTTAATGGAGGTTGTACAAAAATGGTAAGAGTTTACACCAAAAGACTTTTTTTTCTAGAAAGGCAGGCAGCCGTCCATCGTAGACGATGATAGCATAATTAATTTTACTAGCGTAATTTTTAGCAAGGATTAGCAGCGCTACTTTTTATCCTCACTCTCTCGTCTCGAACCGCCCGCCCCCAGTGGCAAGTCAAGGACAAGACGATTAGGAGGCGACTACTAGATGCAGGAGACTCCGCATCAAGCACCCGTGAAAAAGACGCCGGAGTTGAACCCCCATCACCTGAACACGAGGCCGACGGCTTGACGGAGACTATGTTGAAAAATAAAGCACACATACAATTTCTGAATCGCATTCTTGTAAAAATGTTTTTAATAAAATTATTGTTACTTAATAACTGTCAGTAGTAGTTCAGTTCAATTCAAGAGGTAGCTTCCCATGTAATGTTGGTTGTAATGAATCTTCAAAGTCCTCTGTAGCTTGATAGACAGGAACAATTTGATAAACTTTTCCCCATCTATTTTTTTATGCCGTTCTCCGACATCTGACGTTATTGACATCTGGCATATTTGTCCTAAACCTTTCATTCCCGTATTGTTTTCAGCAAAGTATTGTCTTTTTATGCGACGAAAGTGTTTTAGCTATCGGACACTTATATAATTGATTCATTTTCCGTCCATCCGTAATGTTATGCTTTATTTTATTTCTGATACGCCACGCTTTGCCGCATATCCACATTTAAAATGCGTCAATTCTCTTTGACAACTGCTTTCTTATTTCTTACATATCAACGCGACGAGTATACACACATATATATGTATATTTATAGTTCGTCCGTCGTTGTTGATGAGGACCGCCAACAGCATCATACTGCTTCTTATATAATGTATGAGCGCGTGTTACTGATCAAGCCAATAGAAGCGTGCAATGGTCTATGACACGACTGGCAAATAGTTCGCAGCTGCCTCTAGTATTTCCTCTGTTCTAGACTCACTAATTGAGTGTCTATCCTGGGCTGCCTGAACACGCCGATCTGGCAGATTTCAACACCGTTTGGGACCACACTCATCCTGGTACAACGACTTTGAGCCAGGTTTTCTTGAGTATTAATGTCTATTTGACAGCACTTAACGAACTCATTCAGACCCCCATTGAAACTTTTGTTCTGGACGCCCATGTGATCGTTCTCGTTCACTCAGCTGACTATACATGAGCCACTTTGGAAGTATTTTGCCTGACACTCGAACTAGATGGCCAGTACATCTCAGCTGACTATACATAAGCCACTTTGGAAGTATTTTGTCTGACACTCGAACTAGATGGCCAGTACATCTCAGCTGACTATACATGAGCCACTTTGGAAGTATTTTGTCTGACACTCGAACTAGATGGCCAGTACATCTCAGCTGACTATACATAAGCCACTTTGGAAGTATTTTGTCTGACACTCGAACTAGATGGCCAGTACATCTCAGCTGACTATACATGAGCCACTTTGGAAGAATTTTGTCTGACACTCGAACTAGATGGCCAGTACATCTCATCTGACTATACATAAGCCACTTTGGAAGAATTTTGTCTGACGCGGGAGAAATATATGCGTATTTTAAAGAACAATGTATTGTGAGTGAACAGACTAATAATTACAGTAAGATATATGCGAATTATGTACGAACAAAATGTATGAGTCAGTGAGATAAGTTTTAGACACACTATACATTTAAAATGATAATATAAATGGTTGTTTTTGTAAGAGATAAACTTTTTGGCGACTAGATAAACATGAGAGAGACAACCACTTTATGAGGGAAATAGCTGTGGATATTTTAGATCAAAAGACAAAAGTACAAAAAGACGACGTAGAAGAAACGACAACCTACAATCGCTGACTGCCCGGAACAATCAAAAGAGCACTGCCTCATTGTTTTGTTAGAGAGGTTATTTGCACGTCACAATCACCACCAGGGAAGATGGGATGACGATAGAGCTGCAACGTCCCTTGGGACACCGGAAGCGTCAAGCAAGAAGGGGGAGTAATCATGGAGGTAAGGAGCAGCAATTATTGTAATGTAGTCGCTCTAGCGATGGAGAAATTATTGCTGCTGTATGTTTGCGGAAAGTGGTTCGCGAAAGTAGTAACAAGAACTAAGAATACATCACTTTTTCTTATATTTACAGAATATCATCAAAGGCAAGGCTTTTATGCTTTTATGTAGCAAAACAAACACAAGCCTTGTTGATCAATACGCCATTTTATGTCGTGAAGCCAGACATCAAATGATTCGCCTCGGTTCCATCAAATCCGGTGAACGTGTCCCCATTTTTGTAACCATGGATCAAAAGTCTAAGACAGACAAAAGTGTAAACGAGTCTAGACTTGTTTCTTTGTTTCAGTGTCAATTGTTAGAATCGAATGGTGCCATCATTAGTCCCACTATATACATCGTAATGTGTTTTATTTAATTCCTCGTGTAAAATCAAAATGGTGTCGTTTTTATTTGATTGATTTCCCATTACTGTCGTCTTTCAATTCTACAAAATACCTCACGGATATCAAAGCCAATCTCCGAAGTCAGTATGGCCATTTCAGCAATCCTCATTCGTCTTATGGATACGGTTCAGATGACCATGTGATGGTAATGAACACGTCTGAAAGGTACGCAAGGTACCGTAATACACGGGGATTTGTTTTGAGCTTCTTAATTATACCAGCAGATATAATGGCTATAAACAACTCAACCTAGACCTAAGATATCATGAATATAGACAAGTCAACTAAGAACTAAGATATCATGGCTACAGACAAGTCAACTAAGAACTAAGATAGCATGACTACAGACAACTCAACTAAGAACTAAGATATCATGTCTGTTTTCCAATAAAATAGAATAAATAATATTACCAATGAACATCATCGTCCCTAATGATCAACTTTCACTCATTATCACCATTATTGTTTTTTTCTATCTCTGTAAGTCATGCGCGTGATTTTGTCCAGCTCTGTGTCCTGAATTTCCACGCCGTGTGCTTTGACTGTAAAGGGTGATCAGCGAGTGACAATCACTGCCACAGATCTCGTACAACCACGCTGAGGAGTTGTCTTTCCCGGGTGTCTCCTGATATCTTTGCAGGCATAATGCGTCTAAAAGTGTCGGCAGCAACTATTTCCCTTTCAACTGACTGTCTCCAAACAGCTCGATCCTTAGCAATCGTATCAAAGCCCACGAATGGGATGTCGCAAGACTTCATGGCCCTCTTTTATACGCCCTTGATCGCAGTGTGGGACGGCCGATTCTTCTAGCTGTCGAGAGAGGATTTCCTTTGGCAGCGTCTCATCTTCTATCTTTTAAACATGCCCAAGCCATCGAAGACGTCTTTGGCTCAACATAAATGTACAATAAATGATGGGAGTCTTTGCTCACTGTAAGACCACATTATGTGGCACTCTTGCAACCCAATACTCAATATATGCATAGACACCGCACATGAACGGCGTTAAGGAGCCACTACTGCAGAGTGTAATGGCCTAAAGTCTGGCATATATACACGAGAGTACCATTCACTACAGGGACAGTTTCATCCCACTTCACATTGGTTATCAATCTAGAATATCTTGCAATATCGTAAATGTGCAGTTTTACAGATATGAAGTAGAGAAATACAGACCTAAGATCAGTATTCTGTTAATTATGAAAGTAGCTCAAACTCAGAAGTCTTAGAACATTGAAATCCCTCCCACTGTAACATTCAAGGCAACGAGGAAACAAACAGACTGGCGAAAGAATGTGGACGGATACCACAACAAGATTCTTCTGTGAAATACAAACAGTTCTAAAGGTTTGTTCGGGTCAGATACATGAACGCATGGGAAACATAGTATAGTGGCTACACAGGAAATAATGTATATTACCAGTAGTAGAGAAAAAAGCAGGTGGTGGTCTGCAGACTCCGACAGACCACAAGAAGCTATTTAATAAATTTAGATAGGTGATACTGACGAAAGACCTGTTATACTTTGACAATGACCCCTGAATAAAGCTTCACGACATGCGAGGACCAGAAAAAGCATATGTGGCCATCACTAGTGCTAATACTAGACAAACTATATGGTAGTGTCGATAGTCTTAGGATGACTGCTGCTTTCTTTGAACACATTTAAGTCGACGTCCGACAGCGTAAGAAGAAGAACAGATGTACAAGAAAACAACTCGATTCCATTTGTGCAGTTTGCTTCAAATATTTGTTTCAGTCCAGTGAGGGCTTCGTATTAGATAAACAAGAATGACAACTATCCTGTGTCGATACCGGTGGCTCATGTTAGGTTAAATGTAGTTCCATGGTAGACACTGATGTCTCGGATGAAGTGTTAGGTTAAAGATAGTTCCATGGTAGACACTGATGTCTTGGATGAAGTGTTAGATTAAAGGTCGTTACATGGTAGACACTTATGTCTTGGATGAAGTGTTATGTTAAAGGTAGTTCCATGGTAGACACTGATGTTTTGGATGAAGTGTTAGAAGTGTCAATACTAAACCCCTACATTTTATGACGTGTAGTCCTCAGGCCCCTTCCTCGCTGTCTTTCGTTTCAAAACATTAAATAAGAACCCTTGTTAGAGATTGATCAATTAGAGCGTATCAATAACGGGGATTAAACCCGAAAACTTTGTTGTGAGAAGAAAGTGCTCCTATCATGATCAAGTATTCTCTCCGTATCGGAGGCTGACAGTAATGGATCACCAGCTGTCTCTGTTTGTTGGCAGGCTCGTACACTCAATCAAACTATGTCCCGACCATGTATTGATGTTGTCTGTCCATCTGTACCTCTGCCGTCCTCTGGCTCTCTTGCCCTCTACTTGTCCGTCCAATATAATCTTAAGCAGTCTATCATGTCTCTTGCCATGACCAAAATATTATGTTTTTCTGTTTTGTATTTTCTTCAGAATGATCTCCTTTACCTAAAGTTGTTCTACAGGGATCAAGATGATGAGCAGTGCATGAGCTGCACAGGAGTCAGCGATCAAAGGTGTACTGCCATCGATAGGGCCAGCGAAGTAGAGCTGCCAAGACTCTTCTACCCCTCCATGCGGTGGTCATGAATAACATGCTTCAACAGAACAGACTGGCTAAGGAAAAGGGATCGAAGAGAGATTGCTAATCATTTTCTCAAAAATGCCTGCTCAAGTCGGACGTGTCGGATCTAAAGGTTAAAATATCGCAGTCAAGCTGTAAACTACGACATAACGCCTTCCGTCTGTGAAAAACATAATGCTACTTGCAAATCTATTTTCAAGGATTAGAAGCGGGAGATTGAGAACTAACGATGAAGAAAACGAAGACGAATAAAACGTTCTACAACTCTTCTACTCAGACGTTATATAGCAAGAGATTAAGAACTAATAGATCACTGCTCATTTCCGATAGCAGAAGCACAAGATCAGATGCTTCGCGGTGATTTCGATTTAAAAAAGAATACATTAGTTCTAATGGAGGCATATTGGAAGATCCTAATCAGGTCCACTTCCGATGGGCTGATCATAAAGACCAATGAATAAATAATAGCTATGTCGATAATCCGAGTGTGTGTTTCTTCTTCTTCTTTGCGTTCAGGATCTTTTTTGGTCCTGCTATATCTGCAGGCCAGTCGTCATGATGAAGTGTGTAGTCTTCACCAGGTCGGAGCGGCTGCCGCACAGCTTCTGTCTCAGCTCCGCACCCTCTGGCCAGGTCTAGCATCTCATTTCCCTATAGATTGGGCATTCTAGTAGAATATGCTCAGGGTTCTGACATCCTGTTCCACATGGGCACTCATCGGTGTGTGAGATCTTCAGTCGGTACAAATGTTCTAGTAGTCTGCAGTGTCCAGTTCGCAGGCAAAATAAGATAGTTTGTTGATTTCTTTTGAGAAAGTGAATTGGGCCTGGTGTACTGCTTATGTTTCTGTCTTCTCTCCATTGGTGTGTATACTGATTTCTGATGATGTTCTTGATTTCTCTGTATGGTACTCGATGATTAAATTGTGCCTTTTTGCTGCCATCTTTTGCCAGAGCATCAGCTCTCTCGTTTCCCGTGATTCCGCAATGGGTAGGTAGCCACTGGAGCGCTTTTGTTGAGGATCTCTAGAGTTTTCCCAATTCTGATCTGATCTCCGATAACAGTGGTTGGTTGTGTGTTTTTTGTATTGTCTCTAATAGTTCTCTGCAGTCCGTGAATACATCTATTTTTTGTTGGTGGTTGCCTTTCTGTTTGAAGTATTCTCAGTGCTCGCAGGAGGGCCATCGATTCTGCTCTAAGGTTTGTGGACAACTTTCCTGTTGGGAGGGTCTCTTCAGTTATATTTCCTCTTTTGTGTCTAATGATTATGCCTCCTCCCCCGTTTCGGCCTGCCCCCTCTGCTGAACCATCTGTGTACACCTGTGTCCATTCCTTGGTATTATATTTCTCCTCAATCATTGTTTGTGCTAACATTTTCAACTCGTGGACACTGTGTTGGAATTTTCTTCTTATCCCTGGGATCTCTGTACTTATTTTGATGTTGTTTATGTTGCAGCTTGGTTCTTCATAGTTAATACGCATTTCTATTTATTTAGGTTGGTTGGGAATTAGTTCTCTATATTTTTGGTGTAGGTGGATTTGATATATGAATGAAGCTGGTTCTCTTTAGCCTTTTTTTAACTGGGTGTTTTAGTTTGATATGTATGGGATGATCAGGCATGCGAAGCATCTTTTAACTATGTGTCAGCACTCTTTCCTCTCGTCTAGTATTTAGGGGTCTTATATTTGTGTATGTTTCCATTTTCTGGATTGGTGTAGTCTTCATTCCTCCTGTTATTATCCTTAAGCTTGAATTTTGGTTAGGCGTTCCATGTTTGTTTTTGATGCTGTGGTCTTCTTCTTCTTCTTACGCTGTCAGACGTCGACCTTTATTTTTTCAAAAAAAGCAGCGGTCATCATGAGGCTGTCGACACTGCCGTAGAGCTTGTCTAGTGTTGCCACTGGTGATGCTGTGGTCCAGGCTGTCATGCCGTATTCAAGTACTGGCCTGACTGTGCCAGTGTATACATTTTTGAGGATGTTGCTATTTGCACCCCAGCTTGTTCCGACCAGCTTCTTCATGAGGGATAGTTTTTTGGTTGCTTTTTGTTCTATCTCCTGTATGCGTTCCCTCCATGTGCGTCTCTTGTCCATTTTAACTCCGATATACACAGGGGTATTTCCTTTTACAAGCTCTTTGCCATTTAGAATAAGTTTTGTTACTTACTTGGTGTTGGACAGTGAGAAGCATGTTATAACTGTCTTTGAGATGTTAATCTGCAATCATCAATCTGTAGCTCATTTTCCAACAGTGTCCAGTGCTGTCTGCATTCTATTTTTAGCTGTTGGTAGTTTTTCTGCAGCACTCCACATTGCGAAGTCGTCAGCGTGTAGGGCACTGGATACTTTCTTTGGGAGTTTTCCCGCTATGTCGTTTCTGAAAAGGATACAGATGGTAGGAGAGATGACGCCTCCCTGGGGTACGTCTTGTTTGAGAGTTATTCTATGGCTCAGTGATCCATCTAATTTCATCCTGCAGACTGTGTGTATCAATTAGAATGTCGATGATCAGAGTGGGTATATCAATTAGAATGTCGAGGATAATAGTGTGTGTATCAATAATTAAAATGTCGATTACTAGAGTGTGCGTATCAATTAGAATGTTGATGATTGGTTGTGTATACATAATTAAAATGTCGACGACCAGAGTGTGCGTTTCAATAAGAATATTGATGACCAGAGTGTGTATCAATTAAAATGCCGATGAACAGAGTATGTATATAAATGTTACTGTCGACGATCAGAGTATGTGTATTAATTTAAATATCGATGATCAGATTCTGTGTATCAATAAAAATGTCGATGATCATAGAGTATGTATTAATTACAATGTCAATGATCAGTGTGTGCGTGTGTGTGTGTGTGTGTGTGTGAATTAAAATCTAGATGATCATAGTGTATGTATCAATTATAATATCGATAATGATAGTGTATGTATCAATTAGAATGTCGATGATCAGAGTGTATGTATCAATTAGAATATCGATAATAATAGTGTATGTATCAATTAGAATATCGATAATTATAGTGTATGTATCAATTAGAATATCGATAATAATAGCGTTGGTATCAATTAGAATATCGATATATAATAATGTATATATCAATTAGTATGTCGATGATCAGAGTGTATGTCTCAATTAGAATGTCGAGGATCATAGTCTGTGTATCAATAAAAATGGGGAGGATCATAGTGTATGTTTAAAAAAAAAAGTCGATGATCATAGTTAATGTATGAATAAAAATGTCGGTGTTCAGAGTGTATGTATCAATTTTAATGTCAATGACCAGAGTGTATCAATTATAATTTAGATGATGAAAATGATTGTAGGTCGATGAATATTTTTGTTTAGATAATATTGATGAGAATGAATGTCTATAGTATGATAGTGTTCATGCAGATGATAATAATGTTTGAGTAGATGATAAGGATGTTTCTGTAGATGATACAAATATTTGTGGAAAAGATAAGCATGCATGTATTGATGATAAGAATGTATGTGCACATGATAAGAATATTTGTGTAGATTATAAGAGTGTTAGTGTAGATGATAAGAGTGTTTGTGTAGATGATAAGAGTGTTTGTGTAGATGATAAGAGTGTGTGTGTAGATGATAAGAGTGTGTGTGTACACGACAACAATTCTTGTGCAAATGTTAAAAATCTTTGTGTAGATGATAAGAATGTATGTGTAGATGGTAAGAATGTTTGTGTAGATGGTAAGAATGTTTGTGTAGATGTCAGAACGTTTGTGTAGCAAGCATATCTACACTGCGATCATTAATTGCTTTGTCGATGAAATTAGATCTACACCATAAAACAAGAATACTGCTCTATATCTCTCTTAAAAGTATGTCTTTATGAAACACACAGCATATCGTCTGCTCAGTGTTGATATACGAATCATCAAATTAGCACAGAAATAACAGAATAACAGTACAGTATTGATATCAGATTCCCCAAATATTATTTTGTAGATAATGAAAATGCTTCCATGACCTTAAAGAACATGAGGAAGGAAAAGGAATGCCCCCTGAAATTTGTTACAGATAAACAAGGTGCGCTGTTGACCGCCCCAGAAAAGGTAATGAACAGATGGAAAGAATATTTTTCAGATCCTCTTGGAGTGGAGGAAAACCAAGCTCTGGAAGTAACAGTCCCAATTCAAGAAGAGGGAGCCATGGAGGGAAACGATAATATCACAATGGAAGAACTAAAGGCAGCATTGGAGAAAATTTAGATTTGTAAAGCAGCCGGACATGATGGTATAACACCAGAAATGGTTAAATACAGGAGAGATGCTATTCGTGAAGATTCTCAAGGCAGCTTGGCGCCACAAGAAGATACCAAGAGACTGGGAGTTTGCAATAAAAATACCAATATTTAAAAAGGGCGACAATCGACAATGTGAAAATCATAGAGGTATTTTCCTTCTCAGTGTCCCCGGGAAAGTCTACTCTAGGATTCTAGAACGGCGATTAAGAGGTCTAGCAGAGCCAAATATGGATGAAACTCAATGTGGGTTTAGGGTAAACAGAAGTACTCAAGACCTTATCTTTACACTCAGACAGCTAAGTGAAAAGGTTATTGAATATGATAAAGAGATGCATCTCTACTTTTTGGATTTGGAGAAAGCATTTGATAAAGTTCCTTGGGACAAACTCTGGGAGTGCCTGACAAGGAAGAACATCCCAGGACCCCTTTTCTCTGCAATACAGAGTTTCTATAAAACATGCAGAAATTATGTGCGGACATCAAATCAAAAGTCACGAGAGTTCAAGAACACTAGCGGAGTAAGACAGGAGGACATTCTATCACCGTACCTTTTCATACTCCTCATGGAGGAAGTCATCAAAGCCTGCAAGGAGCGGACAAAAAAGTATGAAGTAGGGTACTGGACGATGAGACCAAGTTACATATCGGAACTAGCATTTGTAGACGATGTGGCCCTGATCACGAAAACCGAAGCACATCTCCAGATCAACTTGCAGGTCTAGGAAGAAGAGTTAAAGAAGAGAGGAATGCACATCAGCAACTCCAAAACAAAAACTATGGTGATCGCCAGAGATAAACAGAGACATCAGATAACCCTGGGAACACGAGCACTGGAGCAGGTCAGCAACTTTAAATATCTAGGAGTGGTAATAGACAGCAGGGGAGGAATCAAAGAGGAGTTAACTGCACGAAGGGCAGCAGCAGGTAGATTTTCCATGCAATAAATAGAGTAGAAGAGAAATAAGAAGGAAACATCGACCTATGTGCCTGTCCTGACATATGGATGTGAGTCATGGACAATGACTACATCCCAAGAAAGGCAATTACAAACTTCAGAAATGAGGTAACTAAGAAAGGCGGTTCAGGGGACGAAAATGGATAAGATCCGTAACCAGACAATATGTAGCAATCTTGAAGTTCAACCCCTACAGACACGAGTGGGGCAGTCCCAACTACAGTGGTTTGGCCATGTCTGTAGAATGGAAGAAGATCGGATACCAAAGCGGTCATGGGAGATCAAAAGTCAAGGATGCAGACCCCGAGGACGTCCTAAAGTACGTTGGGAAGACAACATACGACAGTCCCTAAGTGATAGAAGGCTGGATTGGAAAGAGGCCAAGAAAAAGACGGCGGATAGAGCAGTGTGGCGTTCTCTTTGGCAAACCTCTACACCTCACGGTAGAAGAGGCGCGACTAAGTAAATAAGATTGTTTAATTCCTACACAATTCAATTTAATTTGACCTTAGAAGAAGAAGAATGAACTTTTCTAAAATATTTTAGAGACAGATATTAAAGAGATGATCGTTGGTTTTGTATGAAAGTGTTGAACACAGCTTACGCTCTGGTGTGTTAAACACAGCTAGTACTCTGGTGTTTTGAACACAGCTGGTATTCTAGTGTGTTGAGCACAGCTGGTACTCTGGTGTATTGAGCACAGCTAGTACTATGGTGTGTTGAACACAGATGGTAATCTAGTGTGTTGAATACAGCTGGTTATATGGTGTGTGTTCTAGTTAGATTATGTTGAGGCGATTGTTTAATGTAATGTATTGAATTCCTATGGTGGAAATTGAACTAAGAATTCAGCTTGCAAGTAAATTGACACTGTACTTAAACACCTGTCTCTTTCTTTGTCTGGTCAATCAGGGAAGAAGAGAGACGACTAAAGTATTGATTAGACATCTTAGTCAGGGTCAGGTCAAAAATACTGGTCAAGACCTGACACCCTTTCCCCTCAAACTCACTTCTTCGTAGCTCTCTCAGGAAGCGGGTTGTTTTCATAGCAACCTGAATAACGAGGTGACGGATCGACTCGATCACCGTAAGAGTGAGCGACTCGCAGATGAAGCTAAAACACCATATTTTTTTTTTGGTGGGGGAGAGAGGGGGGAGGACGACGGTCAATTTTCATTTAGCATTCTCGGGGTGTGAGGAAAGCTACAGCTGCCGGACATGTATCGCCCTTTTCAGGGCTCTTAAAGCAGTAAACGTGCTCATCGTTGGCATTAAATAACAGCAACAGCAACACCAACAACAACAATAGCAACAAAAACGACCAGGTCAATCTTATCAGTCAAATGTCGGTGTTTGTTCTTTTTACGAGGTGTCGAACAGTTTGAAGTGTTGTTGCTGCTTATAGTACTTCCTTTCTTGATCCATTGCTTGTCATTATGCCACCTTCCCTAAAACAAGAATAATTTTGAAGATTGTGAGAACCAAAATGTTAATAATAACGCCGATGATAGTAGTGATGTGGAGGACGATTGATGCGAATAGGGCCTGCTAACGTCTCACAGACCGCCTTTGTAAGGATCACGGTGGAAACTCTAGTCAGTTTGATGCGTGATCTTTTTCCCATTCGCGCCAGTTTCCTGATTAAAGCCAATAATTTACAAGGGGGAATGGCCAAAAACGTAAACAGAGAGGGATACTGATATGTTCCGTATTCTAGTTGTCATTATAAAACCGTCCTATTCTATCAAACTGAATCAAGAATTGACGTCTACTCGTTCATGTGAAAACAATACTTGACATTACACACACACTCACCCAAACACACACAGACTCACACAAATGTATATATATATATATATATATATATATATATATATATATATATATATATATGTATATATGTTGTTGTTTCGTATGCCCGCAATGGGTAATTTTACTCTTTTGTGCCCCGAAAAGGACGCAAAGTGGCGAGTTGCACCAGCTTTCCTCACATCCGGAGCGTGGTAATGAAGGTGGATTGGGATCCTTCAGTCGGTTATGCTATGCTTTGCTTCATTTGCGTATCTCTCACTACTACGGGGACCACGTTGATTCCTCGCCTTCTTAGCCAGACTGTAATGAAAACTGCCCGTAATTAGGGATGGCTGCGAGGAAGTCGAGGTGAGGGTTTTGGACAGTATATTTTGCCTGACCAGAAGTTAGTCTTCCTCCTCATTTATATGAGTGTGTGTGTGTGTGTGTGTGTGGGTGTGTTTACATTTTAAACACACACACACTCTGAAACACATTGATTCCAGATGATATGTTGCGCAGAAGGACCAAGGCGACAGAGTTGCCCAAACGGACCATGGCAACAGAGATGCCCAGACGGACAAATGCGCCGGAGGTGTCCACAGACAAAGGCGACATAAATGCTGAAACACATTTTGAAACACGCACATATCATATGAGAATGCGTGCTTTTTGCCATTGTCAATAGATCTTTGTATTGGCCCATGTGCTTCTTAACTGTGTCCTAAACTGCCTTATTCGTCTAGATGGTATTGATTCAAAATGCGGAGTATTTGAAGCAGACATCGTATTTCCATTGCACACATTCTTCGCTTTAGAACCACTGTCCTAGTCCATGTTTCGCATGCGCGAAGGTTTACGGAAGTGGCAAGTGCATATATTAAACTCAACTTGGATTTCATGTTGATGCTTTTTGTCTCACCATAACGGGCTCATTTTGGTCAAAGCTGTTCTTGCTTGAATCTCAGTTCTGGAACCTTTTCCATCTTTCAGTGCTCCCAGGTATTAAACTGCTTAACAATTTGCAATGATTCGCCTTTTATTGTAATCGTACTTGTTAGACCATCTGGGACGTTGACCATGACTTTACTTTTCTATCCACTAATTTTGGTTTCGAATTTTTAAGCGTCATTGTCAAGGTTTAAGATTAGACTCGCAAGTGCTAGCTCCGTTCCAGTCAGCTCGGTAATGTCATCAACAAACCTATGGCTGAGTCTGAGTTTTGCTGAGTATAGCTTATCTAAAGTGTTTCAGCATGTATCCACGCCACGACACGACTACACACAGTAGTTAATACAGTAAACCCTTTCCAAGTAAAAGGGTGTATATTTAATTTTGTTTTAAACTGGCAGAAACAATGTTATTGAAATTCAACAGATAACAATATAATTTAAGAGAACAAAATGCATATGTGTTAAATAATCATATATGTATATAAATATTAACTACAACGGAAGTCTTAAGCACTAGCATTTGAATATTTCCCCCAGCTCATGCAACCCAGTTCTAGCGGCTACACTTCCCTCTTCTTATCTGTACATTCTACACACTCACAAACTCGTCTTCACGATCGTATTATGTACTCTGCCGTTCTGTGCACCGACACACACTCAGATACCTTCAAACAGGTGTTCTATATATTCACAAGTACTTCCCATTCACATTGACTAACATATCATAAACCACCTGACCATATGTGCATTTACAAATACTTCGATTACGTCCTTCTAGTCGGAATCACATATTCATGTATGGTCACACTCAATCGATCTGTGCATACACATACTTCACAACTAACATCGTTCACTTGATGTCCTGCACGCACCCATGTGCTGTGGAGTCAAGGCACAAGGTGATGGGGCAAAAACTATTGACCAAAAACCCAAGACCCTCAGAATACTACAGTGGAATACGGAGGGAGTCATTAACAAAAAGCTTTCCCTAACACATCACCTGCATGAAGGCAAGATTGACGTGGCATGTATCCAATAAACGCATCTCAACAACAACTACAGATTCTCAATGAGAGGATATCAGACCTTCCGTCTTGATAGAGAGGGTCACAAAGGAAGGGTTCTGATACTGACACGTAACTGCATACCGAGTAGCGCGGTAGCTGTCAATCACACTGGACAAGCAGAAATTGTAGGAGTCGACATAATGACACAAGAAACGAAGATCCTCAACTTCAATCTGTAGGGCTCACCCAACAAAGACCTGTCGCTCTCGAGTATGGAAATCAAGGACTCCAGCTGCCTAGTAGTTGGAGACTTCAACAGCCAGTCGGAGAGATAGGGATATTCGGACACAGACAACAGAGGTGATGAAGTGGAAGACTGGGATATAGACACAAATCTCTATCTTATCAATAGGCTGGAGGACAGCCCTAGCTTCTATTCTAGAACATGGATTACCACCTCTACGCCAGAATTGGCCTTTTCAACGGTGGATATTCACCACAAAATAGACCGCCAGGTGCTTAACCAATTGGCAGGTAGCGACCATAGGCCAATTAGGCTAGACATTGATATGGAAGTAGGCCCACAGGAAATAAAACCGCTTCCACGTTGGAACTATAAAGAGCCGACTGGGACAGATTTGCAATACTGACATATGGGCTGTGTGAAACCATCAACACCCGGAATAACAATATGAAACCTATGGTGGAAAGCCTAAGCAAAGCAATTATGCAAGGTGCTTCCGAAACCATCCCGAGAGAGGCAAGGAAAAACTACAAGCCATTTTGGAATAATGAATTGCAGAAAGCGGAAGACGAAGTCTCAAATGCTATGAACATGGCAGAGAGAGAACAATCTATGGAGGCAAATATCGCCATCAAGGCCATCATGGAGAAACACAAAAGAACACTAAACTAAATAACAAGAGACAGCTGGAAAAACAAAACAGAAAGCCTCAATTTAGATAAAGATGGGAACAAACTATGGAAGTTAGTCAGAGCCATGAATGACGAAACATCATTAAATAAACAAATTACCATCAAGCAGGGCGACAGCATGCTTACTGGAAAAAAAGCAGCAAATGCCTTTATAGAACATTATGCCAAAGCAAACAACATTGATGTTTCTACAGACAGGCATACAGACATTAGTGAAGAAAAAAAGAGCCACGACAACATCAATATGGCAGAAGAGGAGCTCATGATGGCAAAACTAACAATGAATGAAATGGAAGAGGCCATGAGAACTTTAAAGAAAAAGAAATCGCCCGGAAAAGATGGGGGAACAAACGAAATGCTGATGGGGTTGGGCCAAACAGCAAAGAGGAAGTTACTATCAGTCCTGAACCAAGGCTGGAAAAGGGGAATGTACCGCAGGCATGGAAAGACGCTGTACTTATACCAGTACCAAAGAAAAAAAAAGATAGAACAGATCCAAATGGATACAGGCCTATCAGTCTACTGAGCTGTGTAGGAAAACTAAGGGAGCGTATGATAAACACTAGACTGATGTGGCATCTGTAAGAAAAACACATACTAATTCCACAGCAATCCGGTTTTAGACGGCACAGATCCACTGAGGACCAGATCACTCTCATAGCCCAGGAAATAGAGGATGCTTACCAGGAGAAAAAACACACAGTAGCGGTTTTGGTGGATTTAGAGAAGGCATTTGACAAGGTGTGGAAAGAGGGACTTAAAGTCAAGCTACGAAGAAGTGAAGTTCGTGGGAAAATGTACAGATGGATCAACTCTACATCGCTAACAGAAAAGCCAGAGTTCAAGTACAAGGGCAGATGAGCAAAAAGGTGACACGAGCAGGGTGTACCCCAAGGGGGAGTACTGTCACCCACACTTTTACTAATGTATATAAACAACATAAGAGAATATACTAAGAAGAGTCCACAGCTCCAAGTTTGCAGACGATCTGGCTATGTGGACCTCAGAAAAAAATCTCACCGTAGCAAACAACCGGATGCAGCAGGCCCTAACATCGTTGGAGGAGTGGGCGAACTCATAGCTGGTTAAAATAAATGAGGAAAAAACAACATGTACGATATTCTCGCTTTCAAATAAACACCAGAACAAAAAAATAAGTCTTAACGGCAAATATCTGCGGCCAAACGATAACCCAAACTACCTGGGAGTCACATTTTATCGGCGCATGACATGGAAAAGTCAGATCGAGAGAAACCGAATGAGAGCCAGACAAAGAATGCAATCATGAGAAAACTTGCTGGCACAAACTGTGGAGCAGACGAAGGAATACTAAAGACACTGTACACTGGAAGAGTGAGACCAGTTCTTAAGTATGGCATTGCGGCATGGGCAACAGCAGCAAAGGCGAACTTTGATAAAATTAGCAATCTTCAAAACCAAGCCATGAGAGTTATAAAAGAAGGCATGAAGTCAACGCCAATAGTAGAACTTGAAAAGATTACAAATCTGCAATCCATGACCAACAGAAGAGACTGCAGAGCCCAGCAGTAAGCAGAGAAACTCAGAAGGCTGACAGACCATCCAATGCATCAGATACTAAATAGATTTGGAAATAGGAAACTAAAGCGGAGAAACTTTGCAGAAATTGCCAAAGCAAAGATGAACGAAGACCCTATGAACACATTAACAATACCAAAGCCCATCCCTACTGTACGCAAACCTACCCGGAAGAAGCATGTGATTTCGGAGATGGTAGAAAATATACCAGGTATTGGAAACAAGAACATCCAGACTGAAAAAGAAAGAAGAGACATAACCATGAGGTACATAACGAAAAACTACCCAAGCATTGACTGAACCCATGCATACACCGACGGTTCTGTAACAAACACAACACAGAACGGAGGGGCAAAGGTATTCCTGAGCCTACCAAATGGTAGAAAAATAATACTGTCAGTGGCAACTGGAAAATTCTCAAGCGATTTCAGAGCGGAGGCAGACGTACTGAGGGCTGCAGTAGAAGCAGTGCTGACAGGCGATAGCAATGAAAGCCAGGTAGTTCTGTTTACAGATGCCCTGGCCGTAGTCACAACACTAAAAAGCCAGAATAATACTGAACTTAATGATTTAAGAGCAATACTCTGTCAACTATACCAGCAGTCCACACCAAAAAGAGTAGTGGTACAATGGGTTCCATCCCACTGTAACATCCAAGGCAACGAGGAGGCAGACAGACTGGCAAAAGAAGGTGCAAGACTACCACAACCAGATTATAGTGTGACCTACGAAGAGTTCAAAAGCCTTAATAGGGCCAGATACATGGCCAAATGGGAAGCAGAACATACTGGCTACATAAAAAATGATGCCTATTACCAGTTGATCAGAAGAGAGCAGGTCGTGGTCTTCAGAATCCGCACAGGCCACATTTTTTGAAAAAATACAGGTTGACGTTTGACAGAGTACGAAGAAGAAAAAGAAGAAGAAGATATAGTCTCAAGGAAATTCATTGCTGTCCAATGGCTTCTGTTGATTGTCTGACTTAGCCATCACACTAGATTGGATCTAACTCCAACTAGTTGCTATTGGACAAATCACTCATAATTCATGTCACTCTAAATGGTGCAGCAGAATGTGACGACCTCTCACTGCCACCTGCCGCCTACAACCTAAATCTTAACGCCAGAGTGGTCAGATCCTAATCCTCCCCTGTACCAGATTCATTTCTCCCCTAACTCCTCGTTACCTTTGTCGTCTTAGTGTCGAGACCGTGATTAACCTTGGCACCTTTGCTCCCAGAGTCGGTAGCAACATCACTCCTGCCCTTAATGCCCATGCTCTAGCTGGAATTGTTACAAACCGGAAATGTGTGAGTGTATGCCCATCTATGCTGACATCACTCACGTGATCATCCATAGCTTCGGACATGATCTTGTCATGTCTAAATAACAATTGTAAAAAACCTTTACAAAAAATTAGAAAAACAACAAGACAAAGTGTACTCCATTACTGACAAAACCGAAGCTGATTTGTGGCGCTGGATAATAAAGACCGCCTACCTGTACAATCATCAGACAGTGTACATTAGTTTCTGCTTTCATATGGTTCGCTACTCACGCCTAATACACACACGGGAATATGTAAATATAACCAGACTCGTTGGTATATACTTAAAAAGTAAAAGTGGTCCGAAGGAAGACACTGCTGTAGGAGATGAAGAAATAAATAGAACGAAGCTGCAGCGGACTGAAGGCTAACAGAAACAAGGTCAATAAGAAAACGTAACCTACGCTACGAGTGTCTCTTTATATCTTAGTTCTTAATTCTTAGCTGACCTGTACTTCTACAGGGGCAGATGCCCCTATGCAGGTCTCAGCTTTGGTATGAGCCGGATGTAGCCTGAAGAATGGTTTTCCTGCTTAGCGGGCTAGGCTCGAGCAGCTTAATACTCCGCTACGTTGGGACGAGTGCTTACGGAGGCTAGTTAACCGATGTGCGAGTCCAGCTCAATAGACTCAAACACTAGAGCAAAGTAGACCCGCAGCCTATGCTGCTCTTAACAAACTACCTAAAAATGGCCGGTGTTATGCCACGTCACAGATAGTTGCCTCTTACGACATGCTCTCTGTGAGGCAGTGGTGCTATTCTTGTCTTTGTCAAACACAGAGACCCCGGCTGACCACTCGGGCTCTTGATATTTGTTTTGTTTATTGCGGTTTCTTTTCTGTTATTTGTTTTCCTTCCTTCTAGTTTTGCATGTGGGCATAATCATCACTTCTTGTTTTAAAAGAATGAAAGTAGATAGCCACACATGACACGTCGGTGCGGCATATTGGAAATGTGTTGTTAGGTTCATCATTTTCTTGTCGAAGTGAGGTGATCAACATTTCAATCGTCGCGTTTACTTTCCCTGATTATTCTGGTACCCTGTTTATTTTTTAGCGATTTGGGGATCGGCAAAAATCCCGCAAAACCTGGGGACCGAACCATTATGAAGCCACCAGACTAACCACTGCGATACCTCGGGTCTCCATTTCTAGTTTCTCCCACTCTATTTCATAACTGGAAACCGTTGTCCCACCCTATCTTGGCACATCCTCGAAGGGCGGCTTAAACCGCTAATTGTACCCCATCTTTGCTTTTTTTTATGTGATTTGTAAGTTCTTTATGTTTATTTGTTGTATATGCCGTAGGTTTTGTTATTTAAGTGTCGTTTTGTTTTTGTTCTGGTTTGGTCCTTCATTCGTATATAAATAAATTTGTTTCGAATGTAGAAGAGGACGATTTAGACACTGTTCTAGGCATCACTTTTATTTGGGGCTGACCTGTTCCTTTCCCCACTGCGTTTACTTCCATAACAGTGATCTAGGTACACATATACAGATAGGTCGACTAGATGGTGTCGATACCATATATCGAACTCGGTACTGCCCGACATACGAGGATCAGATAGAGCAGATGTGGCCATCACCAGTGGAACCACTAGACAAGCTCTATGGCAGTGTCGACAGCCTCAGGATGACCGCCGCTTTTTCGAAAAAAATAATGGTTACTGTCTGACTGCGTACGATGAAGAAGAAGAAGAAGAACTCTGTACTTCTGCGAATATAAGCGACCACTCTACGTCTCTATTAATCCGAATCTCATTGTGAGTATTGTAAAGGTAGTCCCGTAGCAGACACTGTCGAATGGGATGCATTGTTAGATCCTTCATTGCACTAATCCACAGCTGGTACTTGCGTCTTAATTCACCTCAATAAATAAATATTTGTAGCACCGGATTTAAGGTAGTGACGTCATAAAACAGTGTTCTGTATATATGTTGAGAAAAAAAAGGGGGCGGGGCAAATATTTAAAACTTCTGCAAGAATAGACTAGAATGTCTGCTTCCTTTTCTGCTTACTACAGCCGTCTTGGCAATGCATTTTTCGGGTTAGCGTTTGGTTATGATTAAGTTAGGGTTAGGGTTTAATTAGGGTTAGGATATAGTTATGGTCAGGGTTAAGGTAGGATTAGGACAGGGTTAGGGCAGGGTAGGGTTAGCATCTTTTCTACACTTCTATCTTGTTCTAAACCTTTACTTATTTATTTATAATAAAACTATATCGACCTGTCTTTTACTTAGCCCGAAATGAAATATTTCGTTACAGTCATCAGTTGTCAAAAACCTACGATGGGAACCAATGGACTGTGTTTGGAGTAAATTAAAACGCAATTTACTCTCATCTTTGTGATGTAAAATGGCCAGTCCCCTTCCTCGCTGCCTTTTTAAGTCCTTAGCCATCATCCTGGCAACCATCAACAGCTAGATTGATTGTGGGTATATCGTAGCCAAAATAAGTATATGTTTAATTAAAACAACAACAAACATATCGGTATTATTCACCACAACAGAAAGATCCAGGAAGGAATAGGCTAAAGGTCAAACCTATTTTGTCTTAGACGACCCCAGTCTCAAATTCCCCATTGCGTGTCCAAAAACACACAACTCTAGAGACGGACCCCTTCTTACTTCATCTCCGGCGAAATATGTCCGCGTCTTTTCTGGAAGTGATCTGATTCCCTAGAGACGGTGCCTGCCTTTAGTATTAAAGATAGCGCATGAATCACAAATTTGCATGCAAATGAGAAGTCGCACAGTAGACGGTGAAGCACGGACACTCCGGGGACATGCAGATTTCTGAACTGTCCCCAAAGGACCAAGGACTGACCATTTATCAGAAAACAATATTGAAACAGATAGGGAAAAGCGAGTGCTGGATGAATGTAACGCTGACTGAAGATGTATGCGCCAATGGTTTTCTAGTAGGTTCTGTGCGCGACATATATGTGAATATGTCTTCTCGTACACTGACATTGTGTCGTAAAAGGCCATTAGAAATGTTGAGTATTTCCTTCAGAGATGAAGTCTTTTTAGTTTTTTTTTTCCAGATTTCACCAAAATATTATGACTAGTCCAGATCCTGCTTAGAACGAAGTGGCGTTCAGTTTAAAGTAAGGATCAAGAAACAGTAATATCTTAAACGACATTTTAAAAGAAACGTGCCCCATATACTGTGTATCAACAAATACAAATCTCCACGTATGCCGTACATAAACATGAAACAAATAATCCGTATTTACTGTACAAAAACACGAAACAAATAACCCATCTGTACTGCACAATAAACACGAAACAAATAACATATCTTTACTGTACATAAACAAGAAACAAATACCCATCTTTACTGGACAGAAACAAGAAACAAATAACCCATCTTTACTGTACATAAACAAGAAACAAATACCCATCTTTACTGGACAGAAACAAGAAACAAATAACCCATCTTTACTGGACATAAACAAGAAACAAATTACACATCATTACTGGACATAAACTAGAAACAAATAACCCATCTTTACTGTTCATAAACACGAAACAAAAGCACCCAAATGCGTTGCACACACTGGAAATAAGGACCGTAAGATATAGAATAAACATATATATATATATATATATATATATATATATATATATATATATATATATATATATATATATATATATTAAACACAAAAACATATCGGTCAAGATGGCGCCGGGCATGGCCGCAGTCGATTTCCCTCTTGATAAAACGGTGTTTTGTTTGTGTTTTTACGATAACTCTCGGACTATTAATGTGATTCCTGGATTTAAATGTGCCGACTTGTGAATTAAGCATAATAATGTGAAGGAAGTGATGCAACGAAGTATATAACAGTGTATTTTTAATCATGAAAGGTAGACTTAATGTGTACAGTTTCGATAGGACAAAGCGTGGCCGAAATTTGAACCGGTCAAAAGCCAGTGTCGCTCCGTACTGTATCGTGACCCAGATAGGATGAACACCGAAACGGAGGTTATCCTGACCCGGTCAAATAGACGGTACTCCAGAAAGGAGCTCATTGCGCTTCGATCAGCACACTACGTCCCTTCAAACTCAGATCTACATCTGTTGCGTCTGCTGGAAATACACTTAACCGAGGAGGAATCGGAACTCACAAGTAAACAATCAAGGCGAAAGACCAGAGGAAAAAGAGGTGGAAGAAGAATACATAAACAAATGCACTCAGAAACAGATATCTTAAAGCTCCACCCCAGCGATAAAAGAGAAAGGAAGGGCTACCGAGAAAATTAGGCACACGCACGCTGACACCATACTGTCTGCATCCGAACCCTTCACTAGATGTCTTGCCAATGTCTTTCCTCTAGAACATGTTGAGTCCGGACGAGAGAGTGAGAAAAATCATGCGCACATCTCCCTCACTATAAACACATTCCGCAACTCACGATATCACCCTACAGTTACAGATCACACCCTGACTAACAACTCGCAACTGGCAGGGCCCCCAAACTACAGCGACGGAAAAGGCAGAAAACGATCACGAAAACTACCCATCACGCTTGCAACATGGAATGCCGCACGCTACTAAACAACGCCAAAGCGAACAGACCCGAACGATGGACAGCACTGATCGCAAGTGAACTGGCTAGATACAACATCTGCATAGCTGCCCTGATCGAGACACGACTGGCAGAGGAAGGACAGATAACAGAAGAAGGCGATGGTTATACTTTCTTCTGGAGCGGCCGCAGCAAAGAAGAACTCCGTGAAGCTGGAGTTGGCTTTGCCATCAAGACCAACATGGTCGCAAAGCTCACAAGCATGCCCAGAAGAATTAATAACCGCCTGATTACACTGCGTCTCCTTCTAATAGGAGGGCGCCATACAACACTTATAAGTGCATACGCACCCACAATGACAAATCTTCAGGAAACAAAAGATAAGTTTTATGAGTACCTTGAGGCGCTCATCGCTGCAGTCCCCAAATATGTCAAATTGGTCATCATTGGTGATTTTCATGCTAGGTTTGGCACATACCATACAGCCTGAGAAGGGGCCATTGGCAGACATGGAATCGGAAAATGCAATAGTAACGGACTGCTCCTTCTGATGACATGTGCCGCAAATGAACTACTCATTTTAAACACAGCTTTCCAACTTCCTGTCCGTAATAGAATCACATGGATGCACCCAAGGTCCCGCCACTGGCACCTCATTGACTACATTATCATCAGACGTAGGGATCGAGCGAATGCTATGGTAACAAAGAGCATGTGCGGTGCAGAATGTTGGACCGACCATCGACTTGTCATTGCCAAGCTAAACTTCAAGATCCAGCCCAAAATGCGCCCCCAGGGAAAGAAACCACCGACGAGGTTAATGTCTCTCACGAGAGGAGGCTTCAAGGAAGAGCTTGAGGGCAGACTATCTTAGCTCCGTTTTGAAAAGAACGAAATCGAAGAGAACTGGGCATCATTGAAAAAAACACTCTACGATAAAGCTGTTAAAAACATTGGCCCACTCATGCGCAAGCATAAGGACTGGTTTGACGAGAACGATCTAGAAATACAGGGCCTTCTCGGTACAAAATATGAAGCGCACAGGTAATACTAGAGGGACACACCATCTCCGGCAGCAAAAGCTGCCTTCAATACTGCTCGCAAAGCTGTCCAGACCAGGCTTAGAGAGATGCAAGACTCCTAGCTCAGCAAAAGAGCTGACGAAATTGAGATGTTCGCCGAGCGTCATGACATCAAACGATTTTACGAGGCACTGAAAGCTCTCTACGGCCCGCAGCCCTCTAGTAATACTCCAGTTCGCAGTGCGGATGTAGCACTGCTAACCGATAAAGTTCAGATTCTAGACAGATGGGCAGACTACTTCTGCAAAATACTAAACCACCCATCGTCCATAAATGAGGAGGCCATCCGGAGAATGCCGTAGGTGGAACTGAACCTGACGTTGGATGAAATCATCACTGAGGAGGAAGTCGACAGGGCAATCAGTTCACTATCTATAGGAAGAGCTCCAGGAGCGGATGCAATACCAGCAGAGGTACATAAGACAGCTGGCCCATCTCTCACCAGAAGAATCACTGAACTCTTCTGCCACATGTGGGCTGAAGGAAAAATTCCGCAGGAATGCGACAACCATCGTGGAATATCACTACTCTCCGTATCAGGCAAGATCCTAGCGCGCTTACTGCTAAACAGGCTCAACAAACACCTTGAACAAAGCCATCATCTCCCAGAAAGCCAATGTGGGTTCAGAGCCGGAAGAGGAACAGTGGACATGATTTTTGCCGCTCGCCAAGTACAAGAGAAGTGTCGGGAACAAAATCAGGCCTTTACACCACATGTATTGATTTGACAAAGGCATTTGATACAGTAAACAGAGGTGGGGTGTGGATGATAATGTCTAAGTTTGGCTGCCCCAACAAGTTCATAACAATGGTGAAACAGCTATACGAAGGCATGTGTGCTCGTGTACTTGACAGCGGTGCAATCTCTAAAACGTTTCTTGTATCAAACGGAGTAAAACAAAGATGTTTATTCAGAACTGAACATGCAGGTTGGAATGGGACGGTTCTCTGCCGCATGCGAACATTTTGGCCTGACCATAAATGCCCAAAAAACTGAGATCATGTACCAACCAGCACCAGGCATGCCGTACACAAAACCAGAGACTACAGTCAGTGGGCAGATGCTAAATGTGGTAGACAAATTAACATATCTGGGCAGCACGCTGTCGAGATCTGTCAACCTAGACGATGGCAAGCAGAATAGCAAAGGCCAGCACAGCCTTTGGAAGAATGGGCTCGATGGTCTGGCATCAGCGTCAAGACCAAACTCAAAGTCTACCGTGCAACCATCATTCAAACCCTAATATACGCTTGCGAAAGCTGGACTGTATACTCTGGACATGCCACGAGGTTAAACCACTTCCACACAGGTTGCCTGAAGCGAATATTCCACATCCGTTGTCAAGATCGTTTCACTGACATCGAGGTTCTCTCGAGGGCTAACATGCCCAGCATCCATGAACTGCTAGCAAAGGCACGACTAGGATGGGCCGGACACCTCGTCCGTATGTCAGACGAGCGGCTCCCAAAGAAGCTTCTCTACGGCGAGCTGAGAGAGGGATGGCACGAGAGAGGGCGCCCAAAGAAACGATTTAAAGACGGTCTGAAGGACTCACTGAAAAGTTGCCAGATAGACATCGACACCTGGGAATGTCAAGCGCAGTCAAATCGGGTGTAGCTATCGGCGAAGACCACCGTGTTATGAAAGCCAAGAGTAGACGCGAGACCCAGAAATCCGGATCTGCGGGAACACTATCACCTTCTACAAACCTCGTGTGCCCGATATGTAACAGATGTTTTCGTGCCCGCATTGGGCTATTCAGCCCCCTACGCATCCACACACAGGGAAATTTGTGACAAGGATGATGTCGGCGGTCCCCATCGACAACGATGGACAGCTAATATATATATATATATATATATATATATATATATATATATATATATATATATATATATATATATATATATATATATATCAAGGTCATCTAGTTAATCAGTCCTAAGGCTGGGTGCAAAGTTGTCATCTTCATCTTTCGTAAAGATGATCAAGGTCCCAGTTTCTCTTTCAAAGATCAGGTTGTTTTTATCTCTACAGCTTTTGTATCATATCTGTCTCACATGACAGTATTTTCCGTTTCTTTCTGCCTGAGCATGGAGATTTGTAAGATGTGTTCCACGAACAGAGTGTGCTCCCTACGTGGACACTTGTCATCTACCCCAGTCATCACTTTCTTGTTAAGATGACCCTAGAACCTATTATGCCCAGTTCTCAGTCTGAGAATAATGATTTGCTGTCTGTAGTTAAATCATAGCAGCTATCTTCATTTCGGGCATTCAGCAACCCATTTCCCCTCGAAGTTAGCTTTAATTAAGTATAATCTTGGTCTCATTATACGTGATGATCAGGTATGTTTGTGTGGACGCCACTCCAAACTTTGCTAGTTTGTCTACAGCTTTATTGCCTTAAATATTGCTGTGTAAGGAGATCTACTGAATAGTCAACCATGCGTGTTCTGCTGAGAATTGGCTTGAGATATGGACGAGGCATCAATCAGGAATACTGTGTTTTCTTGAGTGACATCTTCATCTTGGATTACAAGCTCGGCAACGACCTTCAGTGCTTCTGCTTTCGCACACAAGTTATTGTAGCATGTTCCCGCTGCTAGTACCGTTTTATTCCTCCGTTACTTAGTCTGCAATTGACCCCTTCACCTTCATTGTATGTGGCTTTGTTAGCTAAGTCATCCGTATATATGATAAAGACATATGGTAGATTGTTGTGCCTTATCTGTGTACTCAGCAAAAGAAAATCAATTTTTTGGTTTGTATTGTGTGATATATTTGGACATGATTCAACTTTATTTTTCCCAATAGAGACTCTGGGCTCATGATGCTGGTGTGTAGGTTGAAGGAAAGTGTGTTATTTCTCGTTGTTGTATATTTTGTCATTTAGAGACAAGTAGGATTAATGCGTTTGTCATTATTGCCCAGTAACATTTGATATGAACATAGAGCTGTTTTCCTTGTTTGTGATACTTATCACTCAAATATCGTGGGACATTTCAGTCAAGGTGACGTAAGTAGATCCCCAGCAATGACAGACTAGTTATTCAGTTGTCATTGCTTACAAGTATATGACTTGCATCTTTAGTTCCTGCACATCATCACAATCTCGCTGGATTACCTCCGCTGGCTCCTGTTGGTTTCATGCAACCCGGATTAATTATAATGCGTTTGTCACTATGTCGGGGGCTTTAACTTTAACTCTGGGACAACACTTTGTGAAACTTGAGAAAAATATTTGGTACTTACAGTTTCCTGTGCCATTTTTTATGTACAGACCGATTTAGCACTGGTCCTGCTACATTCCCAACCTCTTGGATGTCACACCTCTGCTGCCTTGTGGGATACCTGTTTACGGGAAAAGCTTCGGGAGCGAACTCTAAGAAAAACATATATCGTGTGCTATCTCTAGTCTTTCCACTTGCAAAGGGTGGCTCAGGACGAGAGAGTTGGCTTTGACGCTGATCGTAGATCTGCCACACTTTATTCCAAATCACCGAGCGTCATTCTTTCCCCATTTCAGTGGATATAGCAAAAGGAACATATTTTTCAAGCAGCTAAATAAAGATAGTTGTCCATCAAACGTGATGACCAAACATCATCATCATATATGTGTATCCATATTTCTGGTGGGTATACCCCCTTGAATATTTTTCTGTGATCAAATTATTTCCAAATCTGTAAAAGTTCCCTTCTTCCCAATTCCCTCTATGGTTTCTACCATCTCATGAGATTTGGCTTCTTTCCATGGTGGAACTTGGGATGTTTGTTTTAGATCTCTAGCCACTGTGTGGTTTATGATTGGGTTTGCTGTTGCAAGTCTTTTGATTTTATTTAAAGTTGTTTCTCTTTAATATCCCTCTTCCCAAGCGATTTGTCCTGTCATAAATTTGATTATCTGGCATTCGTTTTAACTTCTCGCACTCTTGGAGTGCTTTTTTTTTTTAGCGTCTGTGCGTCTCCACACTTTGGATTCTTGTAATGTTCCCCATTGTGCATATCAGTGTTGTTCTCATAGCGATCGTGGTAATATGTATATCTTGATTTTGAGTTGTATCCCTTTTTTTTGGAGCTGTTTTCCATGTTGTTATCCCGCATTCTGGCACTGGTTTAACATAACATGTGTACAGTGTCGTGAAGCTGATCATGCCAGCTCCTTATGTTGAGCCATATTCTATTTTTCAGTATGGCGATTATATTCTTAGCTTTGTTGGATGCTTATTAGATCTGGTTTTTCAACGTCAGTCTTGTGTCTATTGTCATTTCTAGATCTGGCCATTTACCTGTAGGATTACTTCCTTAGAGTTTAGGAGACAGGGAAACGATTGTGTAAGTAGTTTTAGGTTTATTGATATCGATTTGCCTTTTTTTTGTCTATCCCTATATGTTTTATTCGGAACAACGCGAAACACTCTCAATGTATTGAAACAAACGAGAACAGAAGTGCAATGGGAAGGTTTATAGTGTGCAACTGACCATTGGATACAGTTATGAGAGAATATCCAAGATGCCTTCAATAATGATAACATCAGAGGCATGGATGAAGAGATTAAGAAAGCCATTGGCCCAACAGTGAAAAAGCGTGTGCCTCTAAAAACTGTATCTGGTGAGATCATCACTGATAAGAGGAAGTAGTTAGACAAATGGCTAGAGCACTATCTTGAACTTTACTTAAGTGAGACAGAGCTAACAGAAGATGCCATCGACGGCATGCCAAATCTGGACCATCTGGACTCGCTGCCACCCATGGCAGAAATTAACTGTGCTTTTGCTGACCTTCCTTCTGGCAAACCTTCAGGAAATTATGGAATCCCAATAGAGATCATCAGGAGTGGAAAAGACATACGTTCTACACAGATACACCAGTTGATAACTTTATGCTGGCATGCAGGACAGGTCCAGCAGGATTTCAAAGATTCTAGCATTGTAACCTTGTACAAGAACAAGCGGAACCAGAGTAATTGCAACAACTAGAGAGGCATCGTGTACTGTTGGGAAGATATGTGCCAGAATTGATCTGCGCATACTCCAGGTCCTAGGAAACCAGTTTTACCCGGATTCACAGTGCGGTTTTTCTGGGAATAGGTCTACCTCAGAAAAAATATTCACGTTACGAGAGTTGCAAGAGAAATGCAGAGAAGGAAAACAACTATTGAATATTGTCTTTACACACCTCGCGAAGGCATTTGACTTGGTCAGTCGTATGGGTCTGTTCAGAGCGCTCATGAGGATTGGTGGCCCACCGATTCTTCTGAGCATTATCGAATCATTCCACACTGACATTAAAGGCACTATCAACTTTGACGTTGCGTCATCAGAAGAGTTTGCAATCAAGTGCGGAGTAAATACAGGCTGAGTACTTGCTCCAGCCCTCTTAGGAATATATTTCTCACTTTTCTTGAAGGATGCATTTCGTGACCAGGAAGGTGGTATCTTCCTTCATGTTCGCACAGATGGTGACATTTTCAATTTTCAAAGGCCGAAAACAAAGACCCAATTAACAAGGTGGTGATTAGAGAACTGCTTTTTGCGGATGATGCCGCATTTACGACTCACTCAGAGAAGGAACTGAAAAGCTTACTTTGTGAATTTTCGAATGACTGCTTTGAGTTCGGGTTAACAATCAGCAAAACGAAAATACAAGTTATGGTCCAGGGTGCAAACAAACCACCACTAATCTCCATTGATGATGATTCTCTCGATGTAGTAAATCATTTTATGTACCTGGGATCCTCAGTCAATAATAAACTATCCCTGGATAAAAAGATCAATAGCAGGATAGGCAAGGCAGGAACAATCAGCAGATTAACAAAACGGGTATGGAAGAAAAAGAAGTTCATTGTTAAAACAAAAACACTTGTTTAACAGGCCTATGTCACCAGCACCCTTCTTTATGGCAGTGAGACATGGTCTACCTAAATGCACCAGGAGAGGGGGCTAAACTGCTATCACGTGAGGTGCCTGCCCAGAATCCTGAGGGTTGGGTGGCAAAACATTATCCCCAAGACATAGGTGTTGGAGAGAACAGGCAATGTCACAATCTTTTCCATCCTTAATCTTGGAAGGCTCCAATGGCTGGAACGCATTCCGAAGATGGATTATGGCAGAATACAAAATATATCATCTATGGGGAATTCAAGTTGGGGAAAAGATCTCGGGGCGGCCACTACTTCGGTACAATGGTGTATGCAAGAGGGATATACATGATGCAGGCATCGATTTGGAATCATGGGAACAGGACACCATGGATCGTGTTACATGGAGGGGTAGGATTAAACATGGCATACAGACAAAGGAGATGCTGATTGTTGATAGGCTAAAGATTCAGAAATTGTGAAAACACGACACACCATGTGATGCCGCTAACGGACCTGACATTCATTGCACACTGTGGATGACGCTTCTCTGCCAGGATTGATCTAACGAGTCACATTCATTACCGTCATGGACTGTAGTTACATATCTTGTTTTTCGAAGCACAATTACTATCGTCTGACAAAATGGAAATAGTCAATAATGATGATGATATTGTATTTATAGGCTCTAGCTTCTATATTGTTTCTAGCTACAGATGAAGACTCTGCAGATGCCTTTTTCATCAATTCATCTGCAACTGGTGCACAGTGTACCCTTTTAGGTTTTTTTTGTGATTATATATTTTATATTTATGAAAAACAGCGTGGTTGAGAGTATTCTACCATAGCGGAACTCATTCTTCCATTTGATTTATCTTTTCTCTTATGCATTCTTGGTTTGTACTATTGCTGTCATGTTATCCAAGTAATCCATGATATATGTGTACGTCTGTCTTTTTTCTCCACTTTCTCCTGCGAGAGATATTTCACCCGCTCTTTGGTCGATCTGTGTTCACGAAAACCTGCTTGCTGGAGGGAACATAAATTTGTGGATTCCAAATGCCAGGTTATTCTAATTAGAAGGTTGTCTGAGCATACCTCTGCATTTGATCGTATTCTCTGAAACTCTCTTTATAAATATCGGGCTAGGTCGGTCCATATAAGCAGCAGAATATAAGCAAATGCTTGCCTTTCTGTAAGAAACGATTCAATACCTGTATTACTTTTTTAAATTTAGCTCTTACCGATTTTTGAAATCGTAAATTAAAACACTTTGGCAGACTTAGTTGTGTTTACTGTTATTTCTGCTTTACAGCAGAAGCATACTTATGTCTTACAATTTGATTCTTCCTGCTTTTTAAACGTGACTGCTTGAAGATATACACGCATATGCATATGTTGTTGTTATTCAATGTTCGTAATGAGTGAGTTTAATTGTTGTTATCACTGAAAATGGTTTTGAGTGGCCAGTCGTTACATCCCGATCGTGCTGAAGAAGGTAGACTGTGGTCTTCCACACGGTTATGCTAGTTTCGGCTCCATCTGCATGACGTTCATTACTTCCAGGATCATGGTAATCCACATCTAATCAGCCAGACTGTCTTGAAAATCTCCTCTTTATGGGGATCATTACATGGACGAGAGATGGTGGTCTTGGTCAGTATGCTGTGCCTGTCCATGACAGAAAATCCTGGTTATATATATTTTAAAAAATAGTTGAGGCGTGTTAAAATGAAACCGGACCAAACAACAACAAGTGATCATATGTACGATGCGCATGATTACGTCACTTATGGTGAACAGCACATACCAACTGTCAAGTTTGCAAACTTTCATTATCCTCCAACTCATTGTTTCCTCAGCAGACCGTTGAAAAGATGGCGGGTGTGATACGTCCAGAGTTAATCAGCGAGCTGTGATTCAATTTCTAATCCCTGAGTGATGTCGACCATTTAACATTCATCACTTAAGTAGGCAGTGTATGGTGACAAAAATGTGCCGAAGACAACAGTAAAGAACTGCAAAACGATGTTTAAAGAAGAACGTGAGTTAACGAAAGATTTTCCTACACCAGATCAGGTGCATATTGTTGCGTTAACTCACATCCTTCTTTAAACATCGTTGCCCAGTTATTCACTGTTGTCTTCGACACACTTTTGTCACCATACACTGTTTGACTTATCTGTTGTTATATAAATATTGGTCGCTTGTTATTGAACACAGATCTGACCTTTTCTATTCTCTTCCTGGTTTCTGTCTGTGACTAAACATATCGGCACATCATCCCACTCGCTGCCCGCTCAAGCTTGGTATATGAGACATCATCTTAGTCGTCATGTCCTCCTAGCGAACGCTATATCCTGGGACATCCTTAAGTAATCACATTAGCTTAAACATATGTACCAGACTCTGGCTATGACCGGCACACTAGCGGTGCTACACGCACTCTTAAGGGAAAGTATAATGACGATAAGGGATATTTTCAAACTGATATTTAGACAGAAATGGGCGAGTGGAAATCATGTGGTATACACAGTTGCCAGTCCATGTCTTTTTAAAACAGTTTAATTCAGTTGTTCCCCTTTAAGACTCAGATTCACGATCAAACGCCAGGACAGTTTAATTAAAACCGTCAACATTCAACCCATTCTAGTTTGATTGGGCATGTCGGGGATTTTTCTCGGTATGACCACTTCTCCACTTACAGAAAGGATTGGGAAAAGTACTGTACTACAAAACTGCCATAGTGGAACACATTACATACATCCGTACACTGGCCAACATGTCTAAATTACATATACAAACATTCATCCGTACACTGGCCAGCATGTCTAAATTACACATACAAACACTGGCCAATATGCCCTGATATCGCACAAACAACTACGATCTGGTGTTAAAAGATCGTAGATTCGTGGGTAAAATCCACCCAGAAAAAGCAAACCAGAAATCGATAGAAGAATAAAGGGACAGTATGGAGACAATTGTTTGAATCAGAGGATAGTGTATGAATAGGTAGAACGATTTCAAACCGGAATACAAAACGTCATTGATGAACCGCGTCGAATGCAAACGATATGCAAGCGTGGTAACTAACACAGTAAAACAGTAGATCGACCAGCTAGTCCATGGTAACATGCGAGTCACTATTGATGAAGCAGCAGCAGAGCTCAACATGAATCATGGCGCTGCGAACGTTTTGTCAATAATGACTTCAGACATGGGTCCCAAGACAGCTGACAACAAGGTAACGGAGGCGATGCAAAATTAGTTGAAGGTGACGCCAAATCTTCTAGCGGGCATCAGCAAGTTAGTGGTAAGATGCACACATGGTGTTTCCAGGTACGGGAACTACGTCGAAAAATAATACAAAAAATTGTTCCTGAAAATGTTATATAAAAAATTGATGTTTTTTATTGACTTTCCTTCTTAAGTTTGTTTTGCCTCATTCGTCTTCAGATTGCGTCTTCAATGACTCTAACAAAGATAGCAGTCAGCTAGCATACGTGTACACTTAAGTACTGTTTTTAGAGAAAGGATATTGGTTCTTGTCACGTGCTATCACTTTCATTATTGTATTATAGGAAAAAGGTGTCCCGTGGTCATGGCGGACAGGCTGTACCAGATATATCAATATCAGTTGTGTTATTCTTAACTTTATTATCAAGATTATTCCTCAATGTTGTGTTCTGTGTAAGGGGAAGCGTACGGTAGAGGGGTGTAAGCTTGGTGCAATCCTGGCTCGAAATTACTTCGTGTTCAGTTTGACTGCTCATGTTGGGGATTTTTCTCGGTATGACCACATCTCCACGTACGTATTGGCAACATTAGTGTAATGCAAAACTGCCATAGTGGAACGCGCACAACAGCACAACAGCACATTACAAACAGATACACACACACACGCATTCATGCACTGGTCAATATGTCGACATTACAAACAGATACACACACACACTCATTCATGCACTGGTCAATATGTCCACATTACAAACAGATACACACACATACTCATTCATGCGCTGGTCAATATGTCCACATTATAAACAGATACACACACATACTCATTCATGCACTGGTCAATATGTCCACATTTCAAACAGATACACACGCACACACTCATTCATGCGCTGGTCAATATGTCCACATTATAAACAGATACACACACACACGCAATCATGCACTGGTCAATATGTCCATATTACAAACAGATACACACACACACGCATTCATGCGCTAGTCAATATGTCCACATTACAAACAGATACACACACCCACGCATTAATGCACTGGTCAATATATCCACATTAAAAACAGATACACACACGCATTCATGCGCTGGTCAATACGTCTACATTACAAACAGATACATACATGCATTCAGAAAATGGTCAGTATGTCCTGATATAACCTAACACACTCTGGTCTCGGGTTGAATAGATTGGGCCTTCGGCAATGGAATCCAGAAAAGTAAACCTAAAAATACAAAACAATGGTGTTCTTTATGTTGCCAGAAAATGATCATCGGATGTGTTGATGGTAGGCTGCCGTTTCTTTTTCATGTTGTTCTATACATTGTCTGGACAATTGAAGAAGGAGGAGGAGAAGAAGAAGACGAAGAAGAAGAAGAAGAAGAAGAAGAAGAAGAAGAAGAAGAAGAAAGTGTACCACTCCACAATTTTTGTAAAAGGCGAGATGGTCTTTACCCTTACATGCTTCCTTTATGTCATTAACAGAAAATCAAGTCCCCATTTATAGATGGGTACACTGGAGATTGGTAATAATGAGAATCGAACCCTATACTTTTTCGGTGAAAATAGAGCGCTCTACCATACGCTAGTGGAGTGGAAATTAATTTTCGGTCAGACGTAACAATATTATCCGACTATGTTAGTCAGGGTCAGATGAAACATAATGGGCCGGCTTTGTTAGTCTGGGTCAGGTGAAACATACTGATCAGACTATGTTAGTCAGGGTCAGATGGAAAATACTGATCAGACTATGTTAGCGGTAGGTGAAACATGCTGATCAGACAATGTTAGGATTAGGTGAAACATGCTGATCAGACAATGTTAGTCAGGATCAAATGAAACAAACTGATCGAGACTCAATCGAAGTAGTTCACCCTTGAAACAGTCTGTTTCATGGCAGTTTGTCTAACAAGGTGTGGATCGACACTATGATCCCCATAATGTTGATTTTACTGGGAAGTCTAGCATTGCACTACATCCAGGAACACCTTTGTCCACTTTCTTTAGGATGTGAAGCAAACCACTGTAACTAACCACAAACGAATGTTGGTATGAGTGCCTAACTCACGTTCCAGTGGTATTAACCACAACACCCGCCACTACGTTAATCAGACGGTCAGGAGTGAAAATTATTCTATTCATGTCTCCGTAACAAATAGACCCTTCCTGGACACCACTCGCTCAAATTTCGTTGAATTAAGAGTAAGAGTGTCAGGGCCAACACACGCACATCCCACAACCCCTCTTGATAGGCTCAGAGCCCACTTCTCAGTAGAACTGACACACTGTCCTCAGAGACACTCGTGGTTTGGAACATAGAAATGGACAGAGGGAGAGAGGGTGACATTTTGTAGTTGATTTAACGGCTGTCTCTTGGATCAGAACATTGCAATCGGTGAGCCGCAATGGGTGGGTAAAACATAAATGGGGGTCTGAAAGTAAGAATTAGCAGTTTGCATAACCAGCGGACTACAAGAATCGTCAGTAACTACTACGATTGGCCAAACTATCACTACGATTTCAATTTCCATTGCTTATGTCTACCGTTCGGATTTATAAGGCTGGGGAATAAAGACCTCTAACCCATGCAGTCTCCGCTCATTGCAAACACTAGATTCTTTTTTTTTTCCTTTCGGTTTTCAAAAACTATTTAACGAGAATGTGAACCCCTGCCGCATGTTAATAGGCCGACATTCGAACTGCTATTTAAGCCGCTCATCCAAAACAGTTTCTTCACCATTTTCCATTTTATGACAGAGCCTGTTAACCCATGCATCTAGCGGAGTGCATTGACGTCGTCTCTTAGCATAACAGAATAGGACCGTTGAGAGGCAGGGGTGGGGGTATATGTGACGCAATAGTTAGTTGTGCAGCTCCCATCCCAAACTTGCATGTGTCCAGAACCATGAAACAGCTAGATCGTGCCGCTGTGTGAAGTAATCCAGTTAAAATAATTCGTCCTGTGTTCGGAAACACTGGGTCGACAGGCGCAAACCACAGTTCAACCTGTAACAAGATGATAGAGGGTGGAATGTTAAATACGACTGGATAACAGTTAATTGTGTATGAAAAGTGCGATTCCTGGCTTTCCCTGCTGTTTAAAAATATGAACAAAATATAAATTTATATGTGGGAAATTAGAAAGTGCTGACATCGAAGATTTGAACCCTGTCTCTTTCCCATGAGAATGACGCTCCAATCGCCATGTCCCTCAGACGCTCACCCACTGCCATCAATCATTTACTGCCGTACAACTCTATTCTAATTGTTGGCGTAGTCGTGTGGTCTTTTAGGCTGAGGATTATAGGCCGCTTCGCATCTGATGTCGCCACGTCGTGTGATAGTCATTTATTTCACTTCAATATAAAAAAAGAACAGATGCCTTACCGGTGATGC
This sequence comes from Ariolimax columbianus, assembly GCA_036924085.1. NCBI lineage: Eukaryota > Metazoa > Mollusca > Gastropoda > Stylommatophora > Arionidae > Ariolimax > Ariolimax columbianus. The sequence continues at coordinate 56,189,920 of JAVGWX010000004.1, forward strand.
GATCTGCTGCCCTCCTTATTGGCAGGCAGATATCTAAACCGATCGGCCACGCATTTCCATCAATCATTAATCAATCAAATGGTTTAGGCTCCGCGCGGAGTATAGGTCTCCAAGAATAAATATATGTAAAATCGTCAAACGCTGACCTGTCTATATACGATACATGTTCTTCTTCTTCTTCTGCGTACACAGTCAGACAGTAACCATTATTTTCTCGAAAAAAGCGGCGGTCATCCTGAGACTCTCGCCACTACCATAGAGCTTGTCTTGCAGTTCCACTGGCAATGGCCACATCTGCTCTCTCTGATCCTCGTATGTTGGGCAGTTCTGCAGCAGATGTTCAGTGGTCATTTTACCAGTACCGCACGGGCATTCGTCGGTACACCCTATCTTCAATTTGTTGAAGAGGTGGTACCTCAGTCTGTTGTGGCCAGTGCGAAGTCTGAAGACAACGACCTGCTCTCTTCGGTTCAACTGGTAATAGGCATCGTTTTTGGTGTAACCAGTATGTTCGGTTTCCCATTTGGACATGTACCTGGCTTTGATAAGCCGTTTTGACTCTTCGTACGTCATTCTGGTATCTATTTGTGGTAGCCTTGCACCTTCTTTTGCCAGTCTGTCTGCTTCCTCGTTGCCTTGGATGTTGCAGTGTGACGGAACCCACTGTACCACTACCCTTTTTGGTGCGGACTGTTGGCACAGTTTGCAGAGTGCTGCTCTTAAGTCATTAAGCTCAGTGTTTTTCTGGCTTTTTAGCGCTGTGACTACTTCGAGAGCATCTGTCAGCAGGACTATATGGCTCTCATTTTCACTGTGTGTTACCATTTCTTCCACTGCCGCCCTCAGTGCCTCTGCCTCTGCTCTGAAATTGCTCGTGTACTTACCAGTAGCGAATGACAGTGTTATTTTTCTGCCATTTGGTAGGTTCAGGAATGCTCCTGCCCCTCCGTTCTGTGTAGTGTTTGTTACAGAACCGTCGGTGTATGCATGGGTCCAGTCCATGCTTGGGTAGCTTTTCGTTATGAAGCTTAAGGTAGTGTCTCTCCTTTCTTTTTCGGTCTGGCAGTTTTTGTTTGCAATACCTGGTATATTTTCTACCACCTCTGGAAATATATCCTGCCTCCAAGTAGGTTTTCGTACAGTAGTGATGGGTTTTGGTGTTGTTAGTGCGTTTATGGGATCTTCGTGCATCTTTGCTTTGGCTATTTCTGCAAAGTTTCTCCGCTTTAGTTTCCCAGTTCCCAAATTGTTTAGCCTCTGGTACATTGGATGGTCCGTCAGTCTTCGGAGTTTCTCTGACTGCAGCTGGGCTCTGCAGTCTCTTCTGTCGGTCATGGATTGCAGTTTTGTAATCTTTTCAAGTTCTACAATTGGCGTTGACTTCATTCCACCAGTTATGATTCTCATAGCTTGGTTTTGAAGTTTGTTAACTTTGTCGAAGTTCGCCTTCGCTGCTGTTGTCCATGCCGCGATGCCATACTCGAGAACTGGTCTCACTCTTCCAGTGTACAGTTTCTTTAGTATGCCTTCGTCTGCTCCCCAGCTTGTGCCAGCAAGTTTCCTCATGATCGCCATTCTTTCTCTGGCTTTCATTCGGTTTCTCTCAATCTGACTTTTCCATGTCATGCGCCGATCAAATGTGACTCCCAGATAGGTTGGGTTGTCGTTTGGCTGCAGGATTTTGCCATTTAGGCTTAATTTGGTACTTTGGGGTTTTAATGAGAGCGAGAATATTGTGCACGTGGTTTTCTCCTCGTTTATTTTGACCAGCCATGAGTTCGCCCACTCTTCCAGCGATGTTAGGGCCGTTTGCATCCGATTTCTTGCTATGGTGAGATTCTTTTCAGAGGTCCACATAGCCAGATCGTCTGCAAACATTGAGCTATGGACTCTTCTTGGTATATTCTCTGTAATATCGTTTATATATACCAGGAAGAGTGTGGGTGACAGTACTCCCCCTTGGGGTACTCCCTGCTCGAGTGTCACCTTTTTGCTCATCTGCCCTTGTACTTGGACTCTGGCCGTTCTTTGTTTGAGGTAGTGGTTGATCCACTTGTACATCTTCCCACAAACATCACTTCTTCTTAGCTTGACTCTAAGTCCATCCTTCCAGACTTTGTCAAATGCCTTTTCCAGATCCACCCAAACAGCTACTGTGTGTTTCTGTGCCTGGTAGGCATCTTCTATCTCCTGGGCTATGAGGATGACCTGGTCCTCAGTGGATCTGTGCTGTCTAAAGCCGGCTTGCTGTGGAATTAGTATTCGTTTTTCTTCCAGATGCCACATCAGTCTGGTGTTTATCATCCGTTCCATCAGCTTGCCGACACAGCTCAGTAGGCTTATGGGCCTGTATCCATTCGGATCTGTTTTGTCCTTTCCTGTTTTTGGTACTGGTACCAGTATTGCATCTTTCCATGCCTGGGGTACAATACCCCTTTTCCAGCTTTGGTTCAGGACTGATAGTAGTTTTTCCTTCGCTGTTTGGCCCAGCCCCATCAGCATTTCGTTTGTTATCCCGTCTTTTCCGGGAGATTTCCTTCTCTTTAGTGTTCTCATAGCCTCTTCCATTTCGCGCATTCTTCTTATCTTTCTTCGTCTTCGTCTTCTCCTTTTTCATCATCTTCTTGTTCTTGTCTTTTTTCTTCCTCTTTGTGGTCATGATCTTCTTTTTTTTCATCATCTTCTTCCTCTTATTATTGTCATGCGTAAGCATTAAGATGAAACTTACTGCTTGCGTCAGGGCCAGCGAACCAAAGCTGTCAAGACCCTTCTACACTTCCACGCGGTGATCATGGATAACAGACTGAAGCAGTGCAGACTGGCTAAGGAGAAGGGATCAAAGAGAGAATGCTAACCCAGTACTAAAAAAATGCTTGCTGAAATCGGATGTGTTGGACCGAAAGGTGCAAATATCGCAGTCAAGCTGTAAACTACGACACAACGCATTCCGTTCTCTGGACTACATTCTGCAACTTAAGCCCTTTCGGTGTTTGGTAGTGGGAGATTGAGAATAAACGACGTCAAGCTAAGATGTCAACTTGAAGACATCTACAGAAAACAACTATCAGCATGAGGTCATTAAAAAGTTGAGTTTGTCGAAGAACTATCCTGCTGGCGCCGATATGTGTGTTATTTTATCCTCGTAGGCAACAGACGTCGTGCAGTCATTTTTGTTCAATGTCTCAGACACATTCATTTGTACGCTCTGCCTTTAGCTTATACAATAGATGTATCTATCAGTGATGGCATAATATCACCCTATCAACTCTGATCGGTGATAATGGGAGACAGAATTGTAAATGAGTACTGTTCTATCCGGTGATGACCATGATAACTATAAAAGCAGGTGAATTATATATTTATCAATTATATATATATATATATTTAAATCAGGTAATAGTGGGGGACGGCGTGGCCTAGTGGATAAGTGGCACGGCTAACAATCCGAAGGTGCTGGGTTCAATCAACATCACAGCACCGGCCGTTACCCCGGGGAAGCAAACCCTTAGAAAATGCAGGAGGAAGCAGACCCTTACATAAAATGCATGCTGAAGTCGGATGCATTGGGCCGACAGGCGCAAAATAAAAACCACAGTTGCAACGCACACCGCCTTGGGGATTAGAGAAATAAGGCGAACGCAAAAAAAAAAAAAAAAAAAAAAAATTAATAAATAAAAAAAAATAAAAAATAAAAAAAAAAAAATAAAAAAATCAGGTAATAAATAGGGGTCCGAACCAAGTATGTAGGAAAATAAATATACTCATTCCCAAAATAATCTCAGAAAAACAATTGACATATTTTTCCTCAGAAACTTGACTAGGTAAACAGAGGAACACAAGAAAATGAAAATGGCAACCAAATACCGACGAATGACCACGAGAGGATCATAAAAAGCGACGAAAAACGGGAGGAACATCACGGATACACCAGGCTAGGTACAAACAGATACACACACCCATTCTAGCACTGGTTTATGCGTCTTAATATCGCCCAAATTGACTACGGTCTGGGGTGGAATAGGTACGCCTCCGCCAGTAGAAACTACTGAGGCAAGCACATACAATAAAATAAAAATTTAAAACAAAACACAACCCATCCGTTACAACCCTATCGCCCTACTATACCGTCCTCTAACACGTCATCGCTTCGCCACTTACCCTTCCCATCTCTGCCCAGTTATCCCCTTCTCATTTCGCTTATATATATGTACCGTGTGTCAATTTTCCTCACCCTTCCCATTAAACCGGCAATCTTGACCCTTTCAACTTACCAGCTCTTCCTCCCCTTAGTCCGCCAATATCTATCCACCATCCTCCATCAACTTCCATACCAAACCTACAATCTAATCTCCTTTCAACCTGCCGATCTCTATACTATAAGCTCAAATATCCATTTTCGCAAAAACTATTTTTTTTTAACACACAATTATGTAGTACATGTCAAATGTTTCGAGGGATAATCATGTTTATTTTATTTTTTATCTACTTTATTTGTCATTGTCCTATCTAGACTTGAAATATGGTGCACTTATCTACAAATCGGCCGTAACAGACTGGTCAGTGACAATGTCAACTCCAAACACCTTTTCGTTTGCGTTTTCGACAATATACATATATATATATATATACATATACATATATATATATATATATATATATATATATATATATATATATGTATATATATATGTACACACATACACATGTAAATACATAAATGTAAAATATCAGCTGATCAGACATGTCACATAGTTTAGATTATTTTGTTATATTGTGTTCTATTCAGTGGACAAGCTCAGAAAAGTCCATGTAACGAGCATGTCACATTGCTGTTAATAGTTAGAAACTAGAACTACTGTGACTGTAAATGAATGGTAATACAGGTAAAGCGAGTGAGCATGTCCATGTAGCAGTGCAAACGCAAAATGCATTGTTAAGAATGATAAAAAGTAATATTTAACACAGGAGCAAGGAACCGATTGTCCTATTGTATAAAGCAATAGTTAGACTTAGATTGGAGTCCTGTGTACAGGTGTAGATTCCTTATCGTAGAGTACGTATAACCATGCTGGAAAGAATAGAATGAAGACCGACAAAGCTGATAGTGGGATTCCAGAATTACAGGTATAAGAAGAGACCCAGAACAACCGGCCTACAGTGTTTAGAAGAATTCGAGGTGACTTAAATACATGTTTATAAGATCATAAAATGAAAGGATGTATTAGACAATAACAATATTTTTTTCTCAAAAATACAACTACCTGCAAGAACAATAGAGCTTTGTTTCAAATTAACTAAAGAAGAATCCAGATTAGATCATTTGAAATATTTTGTTAGTCTTAGAGTAGTGATAGCGTGAAATGCATTGCCACAGCAAATAGTGAAGGCACGGACAATTAATGCATTCAAGAATAGATTGGATGCGCATACAGGTTAGATGTAAATTAAACTGATTGTATACAGACTCTGCAGAGTCTACTAAACCAGTATAAAGACGTTACGTTAAGTTAAGTTAAGAATTGAGTGTGTTTTGTTAGGTATAAAGAAAACTGTCATTTTTATGAAAAACAAGTCAGTTTCGGTAATACAGTCAAAGACATTGAACTCTAAAAAATCTTGCAGTGCAATTCTTATAAACACATCACTTCTATAGATGTGTCCCTAATAATATATTACTTAATCCTACTATTCGCAAACACTGTTCTTAAATATAGTGTGTGTTGTTCAGATTGATTACTAACTTCCCGTGTCCTAGGCACTACGTCACAGTTCATTCTTCCAGAATTCAGCAACGTGGATTGCCTTGTCACTGGCACTCAGTAAGTCATTCATCCTACACGTCTCCGGGAGGTTTGGGAAGATCATCAGATGGTCCTGGTTTTGTGTTATTCTACATTCTCATGTTGCATCATCCCTGTATCCCCATCTTTTTAGGTTTTCCTGCATCGTGATACACCACTTGGAAGTCTATTTGGTGACTTCCATATTGTGTAGGGCAGGAGATGTCCAGACACCAGGAGATGTTCAGGAGCAGGTTCTTCCCGTAACTCGATCAAGTGTAAGCTGTTTCCAACTTTCGATGCGTCGATTTCCTGAACTAGTCTGCAGGGGCTGGGTTGGCTGTAATAAACTTCGTCTTGATTAGTGTTGGACGCTGGACCTGGTATCCGAACATAGAGTGTCTTGGGTCATTTACATGTTCCTCTCTTTCTATCTCCGACTCGACAGTTCTTCGTATCTCTGGTGGCGCTATGCCGATTATGGGGTATATATTTTTCAGATTTTCGTTGGTTTTAGGCATCCAGTAACTATACGGTCAATCTCAGTTATTACTGCATCTACATGTTGCACATGTGCAGAGTTCTTCCACACCGGTCCCACGTACTTATCTAGAGGGAAACACAGAGCGAGTGCTGATGTTCTGAAGACATCTGGTTTTGTTCCACATGTTGTGCCAGTCAGTTTTCGTATGGTATTATTTCTCGAATGTATTTTCCTTTTTGTCTCCTGACAATGTGCGGCATAGGAAAGTGTGCGGTCTAACTTTAAAAAGTAATCCATATCATTACTGCCATAGAGGTGTGAGATGTTAGCGATCTCACATTTCAAAGGCACATATGAGGGCGGTAGTCATCTCCTCTCCCTCGCCGCTTTTACTTATCAGACTGAACCGGTACCCATTTAAGGCTGGGTCGACCATGGAAGTCGTTGCGGTCTGAAAAAACATTTCCACCTCAACTGTTGAATGAGCCCAGGAACACTTAGATGTGAAGCTAGCTTGCTAATCACTGCGCTACGCGGCTCCCTACGCGCTAAGCGGCTCCCTACGCGCTACGCGGTCCAACTTTAATCCCAAGTATTTGGAGAGGGGGTGAGGGGGGGGGGGGGCGTGCTGTGTTGTAGATCATATCCTTGCCATTTGATTTGTAACTTTCTGTTCGGCTCGGTTCTGAGATGATAAGCACATACTTGAGTTTTGCTAGGGTTTGGTTTGAGGAGGGGATTTTTTTGTGGTAAAATAGAGCAAGGGCATCAACGGCGCTTGTCAGTTTCTGTTCGCCTACTTCGAAGCCTTTCCCTGGATTGCTACTGCTGGGTCATCGGCATATATGGATATTGCCCCCACTGTATCTATAGGTTGATCGTTGGTGTATATATTATACAGCATAGGTGCCAGGACACTTCCTTGTGCCAGCTCATTTATTTGGTTTCGAAATCGACTGCAAAGTGAGATAGAATCGCCTATTCTGCGGGATACATTTAATTAGGTTTGTTAGACGCCAGATCTTTGTCATAGATTATAGTTCAGCAACTTCTGGTGGTTTATGGTGCCATATGAAGCGCTTAAGTCAATACACGTTTCTTCTGTGATCTGTTTACGTTCGTACCCGTCCTCGATCAGTTCTTTCAGGTTAACAATCTGGCAGCAACATGATCTTCGTGGCATGAAGCTTGCTTGCTCCTTGGTGAGTTTCTTGTCTATGAGGGAAGGGAAATGGTTCAGGATCATTGTTTCAAAGACTTTATACAGATGGCACAGCAGTGAAACCGTTCGGAAGTTCTTAGGTTCTGATGAGGTTTTTCCTGGTTTTTAGCAGAGCAACCACATGGGATTTTCTCCAAATTTTAGGAATTTGCATAGAACCGATCCATGTGTTGAAAAGCTTCAGCAGCCATTTCATGGTTTCTGGTCCAAAGTTGTTAATTTGGTCTGTCCTCAAGATATCTAGGCCAGCTGCGTTGTTGAATGTTTATATAAAGTATATGTTTTATCTAGCAGCGCATGAGCTGCAGCGGTCAGCGACCCATAGCAGACTGCAAGGTTTAAGGCCAGCGAACAAGAGATACCAAGATCCTTCTAAACCTCAACTCGGGGATTCTGGATAACAGGCTGCAATAGAGCAGACGGGCTAAGAAGAAGGGATCGAAGAGGAAATGCTAACCCGTTACTGAAAAAAATGCCTTCTGAAGTTGGATGTGTCGGACCAAAATGTACAAATATCGTAGTCAAGCTGTAAACTACGACAAAACGCATTCCGTTCTCTGAACTACATTCTGTTACTTAAGTCCTTTTCAGGGCTTGATAGCGGGAAATTGAGAACGAACGAAGCCAATCAAAATGTGTAATCTAGGATAAGATAAAAGTGTAAAAATGAAGAATGTTTTGATCTTGTGAATGGATATTAACTTTTAATGTTCAATAATTACATACAATATTTAAATAGAGATTTAATTAAGTTCACCAATTTATTTGCAAAATGTATTTCTTTTATACGGAATTGGGTTGTAATAAGCAACACTTACACAGTTTTAAGTTTGCTCATTGATATATTGACAATTAAACTACATTTATTACAGGGTAATTGACTAAACAGTAAATTTATCACAAAATCAGTTTGTCTGACAGCAAATATAGAAATAACCAAATGTGCACATTGACAATGAAAATATAGAACATATTTTTTAATGTCGTGTCAAGTAAATAAAGCAATTTGAATGTTTCTGATACGCATGCCAAAATGGAAATACATTTCTCTTAATACTATTTCATGAGTTGGTATTTATTGATATATTGTTATTACATGTTTGAAATATGATGTTATCTTGACTTACACAGTGAAACTTCTTCTTCTTCTTCGTACTCTGTCAGACGTCAACTTGAATTTGTTCGAAAAAAGCAGCTGTCATCCTGAGGCTGACGACACTACCATAGAGCTTGTCTAGTGTTGGCACTGGTGATGGGGACATGTGCTTTCTCTGGTCCTCGTATTTCGGGCAGTTTTGCAGCAGATGTTCAGCGGTCATTTTCCCTGTACCACAGGTGCATTCGTCAGTGCCACCTATCTTCAGTTTATTGAATAGATGGTACCTCAGTCTGTTGTGGTCAGCAAGTTTCCTCATGATTGCCATTCTTCCGTCTGCTCCGCAGCTTGTGCCAGCAAGTATCCGCATGATTGTCATTCTTCCGTCTGCTCCCCAGCTTGTACCAGCAAGTTTCCTCATGATTGTCATTCTTCCGTCTGCTCCCCAGCTTGTGCCAGCAAGTTTCCTCATGATTGCTATTCTTCCGTCTGCTCCCCAGCTTGTGCCAGCAAGTTTCGTCATGATTGTCATTCTTCCGTCTGCTCCCCAGCTTGTGCCAGCAAGTGTCCTCATGATTGCCATTCTTCTATCTGCTCCCCAGCTTGTGCCAGCAAGTGTCCTCATGATTGTCATTCTTCCATCTGCTCCCCAGCTTGTGCCAGCAAGTTTCCTCATGATTGTCATTCTTCCGTCTGCTCCCCAGCTTGTGCCAGCAAGTTTCCTCATGATTGCTATTCTTCCGTCTGCTCCCCAGCTTGTGCCAGCAAGTTTTGTCATGATTGCCATTCTTCCGTCTGCTACCCAGCTTGTGCCAGCAAGTGTCCTCATGATTGCCATTCTTCCATCTGCTCCCCAGCTTGTGCCAGCAAGTTTCCTCATGATTGTCATTCTTCCGTCTGCTCCCCAGCTTGTGCCAGCAAGTTTCCTCATGATTGCCATTCTTCGGTCTGCTACCCAGCTTGTGCCAGCAAGTTTCCTCATGATTGCTATTCTTCTGTCTGCTCCCCAGCTTGTGCCAGCAAGTTTCCTCATGATTGCCATTCTTCCGTTTGCTCCCCAGCTTGTGCCAGCAAGTTTCCTCATGATTGCCATTCTTCCGTTTGCTCCCCAGCTTGTGCCAGCAAGTGTCCTCAAGATTGTCTTCTTCCGGGTGCACCCCAGCTTGTGCCAGCAAGTGTCCTCATGATTGCCATTCTTCCGTCTGCTCCCCAGCTTCTGCCAGAAAGTTTTCTCATGAATTCCATACTTCCGTCTGCTCCCCAGCTTGTGCCAGCAAGTTTCCTCATTATTGCCATTCTTCCGTCTGCTGCCCAGATTGTGCCAGCAAGTTTCCTCATGATTGCCATTCTTCCGTCTACTCCCCAGCTTGTGCCAGCATGTTTCCTCATGATTGCCATTCTTCGGTCTGCTCCCGAGCTTGTGCCAGCAAGTTTCCTCTTGATTGCCATTCTTCCGTCTGCTCCCCAGCTTGTGCCAGCAAGTTTCCTCATGATTGCCATTCTTCGGTCTGCTCCCGAGCTTGTGCCAGCAAGTTTCCTCTTGATTGCCATTCTTCCGTTTGCTCCCCAGCTTGTGCCAGCAAGTTTCCTCATGATTGCCTTTCTTCCGTCTGCTCCCAAGCTTGTGCCAGCAAGTTTCCTCACGATTGCCATTCTTCCGTCTGCTCCCAAGCTTGTGCCAGCAAATTTCCTCATGATTGCCATTCTTCCGTTTGCTCCCCAGCTTGTGCCAGCAAGTTTCCTCATGATTGCCATTCTTCCGTCTGCTCCAAAGCTTGTGCCAGCAAGTTTCCTCATGATTGCCATTCTTCCGTTGGCTCCCCAGCTTGTGCCAGCAAGTTTCCTCATGATTGCCATTCTTCCGTCTGCTCCCCAGCTTGTGCCAGCAAGTTGTCTCATGATTGCCATTCTTCCGTCTGCTCCCCAGCTTGTGCCATCAAGTTTCCTCATGATTGCCATTTTTCGTCTGCTCCCCAGCTACACTGTGAAACAATTGCCCATACATAACTAACGTGTGAGATTTCTCAAATGTTAAGACCAACTTCACAGAGTCATGTTGCAGCTTCCTTGAGTGTTTCTCTTTTCTGTCACTTAACTTCATATTGTTACTGAGTTTACTCGCCTGCAGACGTTTACACTCCGTCCAAACAAGTTGTGGTCTTCTTAAATCGTAGTCGTAGTCTTAGTCGACCTGTACTTCTATAGGGACAGAAACCCCTGTGTAGGCCTCAGTTCTGGTATGATCTGTAAGTAGCCGAGAAACGGATTTTCTGCTTAACTGAACGTCTTTATACTGGTTTAGAACACTCGGCAGAGTCTTATACAATCAGTTTAATTTACATTACGTTGCTCTAAAAGCTTGCGCATCCATTTTATTCGTAAATGCATTATTTTTCCCTGCCTCCACTATCTCTTGTGACAATGCACTTCAAGCATTCACGACTCTCTGACTAAAATAATATCTAATCTGGACCTCTCTTTAGTTAATTTGTAGCTATGCTCTCTTGTTCTTGTAGATGGCTGTAGTTTGAAAAAAAACTTGTTATAGTCTAGCTTATCGATTCCTCTAATCATCTTACAAACCTTTATTAACTCACCTCGAATTCTTCTCTCTTCTAGACACGGTAGACCGATTTTCTGAGTCTTTCCTCATAACTGTTATTCTGGAATCTGACTATCAGCCTTATTGCTTATTTTTTATATTCTATCCAGCAAGTGTATGTCCCCTCTATGATAAGGATTCCACACCTATACAATACTCCAATCTAGGACTAACTAATGATTTATAAAGTTTGACTACCACTTCCTTGCTCCTATGTTTAATATTTCTTTTTATGATAACTAACATTGCATTTGCCTTTTTCACTGCTACCTGAACTATTTCACTTACCTTACATGTAACATCTATTAAAACCCCTAGGTCCCTTTCCTTATATATCTTTCTAATATGGTTCTCTCGCATTCTGTAATTATGTTCCTAATTGGATCTATACATGTGGATGACTGTACATTTATCTACATTAAACTCCATTTGCCAGCTTACAGACCATTCTCGAATTTTATCTAAATCTGACTTCAATATATCCACTTCTGCTTTAGAGGAGACATTACTGAATAGTTTTGTGTCATCAACACATTTGCAATTATGGATCCCATATCAATGTCCAAATCGCTTATATGTATATCAAGAACAAAATTGGTTCCAAAACCGAGCCCTGTGGCACTGCACCTTTCACACCACTCAGAGTGCTCCTAATTTATGCCCACCTACTACTTTTGAAATTTTCCAACTGTTAAAACCAAGTTCACTGAGTCATATCTCAGCTTTCTTGAGTGTTTCTCGGTTCTGTCACATAACTAGCGCGCTAGACTCGAGCAGCTTATTACTCAGCTGCGTTGGGACAAGTGCTTCTGAAGGTGGTGAACCGATGGGCGAATCCATCTTAATTGACTCAAACAATAAATCAAAGTAGACCCGTATCCTGTTAGGCGCCATCTATGCTGCTCTAAACAGACCACCTAACCATGGCCGCTGTTGTGACATGTGACAAAGTTAGTCGCCTCTTACGACATGCTCTCAGTGGTGCCATTCTTGACCATATCATACACAAAGACCCCGGCAGACCACTCAGGAAGTTGTGACCTTAACTCGAATATTTGGAAACATTAACATATTATCTCCATTACTAGATTTATGTTCATGGTATAATTTATCATATTTTTAGACCTGTATTGTTTTATCACACTGTACATACATAGATATCACAGATTTTGGGAGACGCGTAGCGCAGTGGTTCGCGCATTGGTTTCGCATCTGAGTGGTCTTGGGCTCATTTCCCAGTTGAGACGGTAATGTTTTTTCAGACCGCAATGGCCCTTGGGTCGACCCAGCCTTAAGTGGGTACCGGCTCAGTCCGGGAAGTAAAAGCGGCTAAGGAGAGGAGATGGCTACCGCCCTCATATAGCCGAGCCTTTGAAATGTGAGATCGCTAACACCTTACACCCCTACGGCAGTAATGCTATGGATTACTATCAAAAAATATGGCAAAGATGGCGCCATAACTGGCTGCGAGTCTACATTTCTCTACTGTTTTGGATCATTATGGATGCCGCCAGACCACGGATTTGCCTGGAATTCACACTAGTCGACGACTTACACTTGTGTTCACGGAAACGTGGTGTTGTTTTCCGTCGGGACTTGTTATTTCCTTCTTTTTTGTGATTTCTTCCATCCGTTTATCCTGGTCTGGACGCCGGCTGAATGGAACTACGCTTATACCTGTGTCGTATTTCACGGACAGTGAAAATGAGAGCCACATAGTCTTGTTGACAGATGCTCTCGCCGTAGTCACAGCGCTAAAAAGCCAGAAAAACACTGAGCTTAATGACTTAAGAGCAGCACTCTGCAAACTGTGCCAGCTGTCCGCACCAAAAAGGGTAGTGGTACAGTGGGTTCCGTCACACTGCAACATCCAAGGCAACGAGGAGGCAGACAGACTGGCAAAAGAAGGTGCAAGGCTACCACAAACAGATACCAGTATGACGTACGAAGAGTCAAAACGGCTTATCAAAGCCAGGTACATTACCAAATGGGAAACCGAACATACTGGTTACACCAAAAACGATGCCTATTACCAGTTGAACCGAAGAGAGCAGGTCGTTGTCTTCAGACTTCGCACTGGCCACAATAGACTGAGGTACCACCTATTCAACAAATTGAAGATAGGGTGTACCGACGAATGCCCGTGCGGTACTGGTAAAATGACTACTGAACATCTGCTGCAGAACTGCCCGACATACGGGGATCAGAGAGAGCAGATGTGGCCATTGCCAGTGGAACTGCAAGACAAGCTCTATGGTAGTGGCGAGAGTCTCAGGACGACCGCCGCTTTTTTCGAAAAAATAATGGTTGCTGTCTGACTGTGTACGCAGAAGAAGAAGAAGAAGAAGTATTTCACGGGTTAGTTCTGCCGGTTCACCTTCACGAATTTGGCGTGTGGAAATTTTAGATGCTACTATGATGAGCTGAATACAGCTGGGGAGAGATGCCAGACTCACTCACACGATGAGTGTTGTCAATACGACCTCTTGTGGTTATCGAAAAGGCACGACAAACTGCGTTAGATGCCATCCCACCTTTCTACCCTGCGGGTTACATGTTTACGGAAAGGCTTCGGTGGTAACCCTGAGGCAAAATCTGCATCCTATGCTATCTCCAGTCGTCTCGATGAATGTCTTGCCACTGGCAAAAGGTAGCTTAGGCTCTGTGAGTGAGGTTGACAAAAGGCGCAGTTTCTTCCTCACTTTAATCCAAATCACTGCGCAAGTCACCCATTTCAGCGGACACAGCAAGAGATACGACTGTCCCCACGGCTGAACAAAGAGAGTGGTCTTCATCACTTGTGATGGACAACTATTATTATTACTATCAAGGATTTTGCATTTTTTTATTGTTCTCACAACAATCCTATTTCTATCAAATTGATGCTAACATCAATACAGATAAGGAACACATTGCAAGGAAAGGATTAGGAAATATGCATTTGGCATGGCTTGGCTTGGCTTCGTTCGTTCTCAATCTCCCACTACCAAACCCTGAAATGGGCCTATGTAGCAGAATGTAGTCCAGAGAACGGAATGCGTTGTGTCGTAGTTTACAGCTTGACTGCGATATTTTCACCTTTCGGTCCAACACATCCGACTTCAGCAAGCATTTTTTGAGTACCGGGTTAGCATTCTCTCTTCGATCCCTTCTCCTTAGCCAGTCTGCTCTGTTGCAACCTGTTATCCAAGATCACCGCTAGGAGGTGTAGAAGGGTCTTTGCAGCTCTGGTTCGCTGGTCCTGACGCTATCAGTCAGCTATGGGTCGCTGACCGCTGCAGCTCATGCGCTGCTCAGCGTCTTGATCCCAAATATGCATTTAATTAGGATATGCATGGAGAACAAGATGGTGAACTTGTGTTTTTAATAAAAGCCACTGTTGAAAAACAGACAAGGGGCATTATGAATAACTTGTAATGGTTCATATTTATAGTGGAGGCTCGTTAGTTAGAAATGTCTCCAATTATAAAATGTGCATGTTCATAGCACGATGATAAAGTGTGTCTGAGAACAGTATGAGCTAGTAAAATGTGAATGTCTAAGAACATGTCTGAGAACAGTATGAGCTAGTAAAATGTGAATGTCTAAGAACATGTCTGAGAACAGTATGAGCTAGTAAAATGTGAATGTCTAAGAACATGTCTGAGAACAGAATGAACTAGTGAAGTGTGAATGTCTAAGAACATGTCTGAGAACAGAATGAGCTAGTGAAGTGTGAATGTCTAAGAACATGTCTGAGAACAGAATGAGCTAGTGAAGTGAGAATGTCTAAGAACATGTTCTAAAATATCACTTACAACAAAAAATAGCCACTAACATTATGATACCTGTCTTTATGCACACATTTTAAAGTAATAACATTGTGTACATATATCAATAATTAACATTACTTAACTGTGTTAGGACTTAACATATGACTTCTGATATCCCATATTTTATCGAATTCATTGTTCAGCTATCAGGTTTCTGTGTAAAATTCAAATAATCTCAATTAAAATCTATTTACTTTTATAATATAACAATATATAATGCTTAAGATACAGAAAATGAACATTTCCTTTTGTTGTTCTATTATTATTCTTTTATTAAATGCAGAAAACATAAAACGAATGCAACGTTCTCCGTAACATTATATCATCCAATGGGCGTAGGCGGTTCTAATGTGTCAAGACGGATCGGCATAGGTGTATCTGCTATGCACGACCTCAGATGTGTGTGGAAAACGACAAGATCCCCCATGGGACAAAAATACACATCTTCCAGTCCTGTATGGTCCAAATCCTGCTTTGCTGTTCCGAAACCTGGACTTTGCTGAAACATGACATGACGAGTCTGGAGGCTTTCCACATGCGCAACTACCTGTGTATCATGGGCATCCAATGGTATATCCACATCCGCAATGTGAAGGATTCTTCTAACACAAACCTACACCCAATCTCAGAAATACTTTACCGACGCCGAGGTTCTTTGTTCGGTCATATTGGACTGCTGGACCAGGATATGCCGGACCACAAGATACTACACAAGTCGTTCCGCAGCGCCAAAAGTCTTCACTCGACCGGCAGGAGGCGCAGAACAGGCCATTCCCGCACAGTGTGGCTCAGACGTCTAAGCCAACATTATTATTATTATTATTATTATTATTAGAAAATATAAATATGGACTGCTAGATTTTAAATTAAATTACTTGTAAAAAATCACAATACAGTATTTTACATCATAACTGATATTTTAATTATAGTGTAATGCACGAATTTTCACATAAATTTACAGCAAGCTTTTGTTTATTATATTTAGTCATCAGTTACCTAATTAGCGGACATATTCTTCAGGCGCAGTTGCTTTTTCTACCCTTCTGTAAAGTAAACATACATTTTCTTTGATAATTACAATGTTAAGATGCGATCTACGAATCACGGTTTTTTAAATTTAGGATTGACTGTCGGCGGTAGTAAACAGCTGCGTCCCTGTGAATGATGCTAGGGTAAAATCTTGTTGCTCAATCGTTTACTAACCTAATCATCATCATCATCATGAAGCATGTCCTTTCTAGAACGTCGCTCCCATTACAGTCTGTCTGAAAGAAACTCGTTCCCTTGCCAAAACACCAGCTTCCGCCACTGTCATACTCAGGCATTCCTGGATATCTTGGTGCCATCGTCTTCTTGGTCTACCCCTTCCTCTTTTGCCTGGCACGATACCTTCCATCACCGTTCTCAAGAATTAACCTAAATCGCAAGAATTATGAGGATGAGAAATTATCAGATCTGAATGAGGGACAGCTATTAGCACTTCTTGAATTCAGGAAATCAGAACTAATGTGAGACCACTGTGTCTTCTACGAGACTGTCCCTCTCTTATAAGGAATGTACTATAGAGAAAAAACTCGAGCTAATGATTCATCAATTAAATGGACGAGTACGAAAGAATTTGAGGACCTCGTATTTGTTGACAACTTGACTTTTCTATCTCGCAACTAAAATACTCGGGTGATCAGGCGGGGTCTTTGTGTATCACAAGGACGAGAATAGTACCACTGCCCCAAAGAGAGCATGTCGTAATAGATGAGGTGACTAACTGTATGACATGGCATAACACCGACAATAGTTAGGTGGTTTGTTCAGAATAGCATAGATGGTAGCTAACAGGCTGCTGGTCTACTTTGATCTAGTTTTTTAGTCTATTAAATTATCGGTAAGCCCCCCCCCCCCCCTCCCTCGTCGGCGGAGTAAAAACCTGCTCGAGCTTACAGCGCTAAACAGGAAAAAGTCTTCCCGGCTATATCCAGCTCATACCAAAGCTGAGACCCGCACATGGGCAACCTCCCCCCCCCCAACTCCACCCACCCACCCCAACCTCGTGCCTCTCTGTAGAAGTACATGTCTACTAAGAATTAGGAACTAAGAACGGCAATAAACTGTACAATGAAATGAAGCAACTCTAGTCATGGTCGCAGAGATTGCAGCTAGAAATCAATAGAGAGAAAACTGAAATTGTGAGAACTAACGCAGTTGGCAAGATTCAAATAATTCTGGAAGACACACCACTTAAGAGATGAAATGTCTATCAACATAGACAAATTGGAGCGGTGAAATGAGGTATCAAAACGATGTACCTGGTTAGGGATTCACAAAGTAGCATATGTTTTTACAACATTGCAAAAATTGTGGAACTCCAAAGAAATCCAGTCCCTCGTGATGATTATAATTTGTAACTCGTGCACTGATATACGTTTCTTAAACTAGCAGGACAATAAAGTCGTTAACAAAGCATACTCAAACATTCACAAGCAGATGCCTGTCGGGAATATAAAGAAAGAAGTTGTACGATATGGTCAACGTTGCTGACCTGCTGGAAAGACCTATAACAGATCTCAGTAGAGCGTTTCATAAAGAGACGACGCAGGCACTGTATTTGGTATACTTGCGAAAAGAACCAGACTAGATGCAATACAGACGCAGTTCTTTCTTTAATCCGTGTGATAAGAGCATAAGAGGTGGAACAAAATACACTTTGAGAAGCGAACTCCCGCCGAAGACGGATGTGTCGGACCAAAAGGTGAAAATATCGCAGTCAAGCTGTAAACTAGCGATACAACGCATTCCGTTCTCCAGACTAAACCCTGCTACTTGCGAAGCCCTGTTCAGGGTTTGGTAGCGGGAGATTGAGAACGAGCGCAGAATAAGCAGATGAGAACTGGAGTCAAACATGAGTTACGTTGACGTCGTGGTCAACTTTGATAAAGATTGCAGAAGACAGACAGGCTTGGAGGTTTTTGGTATACACCAAGCTCTGCAGTGTGGTGAGGAGTATTGATTGATTGATTGATTGATTGAATACATTGCACTGTTTCCACTTTACGTTAGCTTCTTCGTTTTCACTATCGTTTCTTCTCGCCGATTCCACTTTAAACAAGCAAGTCTTGTCATATGTTATAATCGTATGCATCGAACAAGGTTCATGAATGATACTGGTTACAGAAAGCTGGTACGATTATACTGTTGACTATTTGTATCTTCGTCAATATTTTAATTTTTAAATGGCTTTGGATAGATGGTATGTCACCTACTTAAATGTGAAATTCATGATTAAAACTTATTTTGGAAGAGCACTATCTTTCGTTACAAACATACTGAGTTCAGCTCCTGCTAGAGTCAACTTCAGTTGACCCAGAAGTATATGAGTACCTGGCTGACGGATAGGGAAGGAGAAAGTCAGCGAGGAAGGAAGCTGACACCTATTCTTACAAAACTCTGGCTTAGTACAATGAAGTCTCTAACACTACATCCCTGACGGCAGTGCCTACTATGGGGCTAATTTGACCTTGGGAAACATACTAACCAAGACCCTCAACTCACGCCCTCGTTTGTACTCTTGGAAACAGGCTGTGTCACAACATACTTGGCGGTGACGGTGTGGTCTGGTGGTTAAGTGACACGGGTCACAATTCAAAGGTGCCGGGTTCGATCCCCATCAAAGCATCTGCCCTGACCTCAGAGGAAGCAAACCTTTAGAAAATGCCGGAGGAAGCAGATCCTTACATAGATTGTATGCCGAAGTCGGATGCACTGGGCCGACAGGTGCAAAATAAAACCAATAGTGCAGCTAACACCGCCTTGGTGAATACAGAAATAAGGCGAACGCACATACAAAAAAAATACACTGGCAGGTGAAGATCAACACAGTAATCAACATAGTAGAGAGCTTACTGACATTCCTTGCATTTCACCAGTCAGGAGGACCTAGATACACCTTCTCATGTACGCATCAAGCTGTAACAAGAGTCAATGTAACCTGCCACCTCACAAACGTTGATCAGCACGAGCACCTTCGAATGAAAAAGCACCGATGCCGTCTGAAAAATATTAATATTGCTTCTTTCTTTGTTAACAAAATAACGCGAATATCAAATCGAATAATGGAGGAAACTATTTTTGGAAGAAAATATATTAAAATATTGTACCTTGTCGTCCATATTATCTCGACTTGTTCTGCATCATTTGTGGTGGGAACAGGATTTGTTGTCTTGTTTTCTTTGCGTCCAATCAGATCAGTTGTTTTAATTACGTGGTTTGTTGTGATATTTTAGATCAAACTTTGTTTAGAGACGTTGTGCAAGCAGCGGTATCACGCAAATATCATTTGACTCGATATGTAGAAGGCATTCCTTGCAACAAATGGACCTGAAGAACAACGTTTCGGGCAGCTATATGTTTGTACACGTCCAAGGGGTCACATGCCTATGAGAGGGTCAGATGGACTGAACAAAGACCAAAGACTGCATGGGTACACCATATCAAAGGATTGGGACGCAAGTATAATATTATTAGCTTACTCGCATACGTAACATTTGCCGGAAGGAGGCAGAGGAAACTATGATGCTGTATTAATTTTAACGGAATATACAGCATTTCACTTCAGGCAGTTCATTGGTGCTAATTGTATTTCAGGAAACGGTGACCAATATGGGCTGTGATAGGTACGTGTTGAACTACTACATATTGCTACGATTGAAAAAGTTGCAGATTATATGAAGAGTAACATGACGAGTATCGGCCAATGAGGAGTAACATGGCGAGTATCGGTCAATGAGGAGTAACATGACGAGTATCGGTCAATGAGGAGTAACATGGCGAGTATCGGCCAATGAGGAGTAACATGACGAGTATCGGTCAGTGAGGTGTAACATGACGAGTATCGGTCAATGAGGTGTAACATGACGAGTATCGGTCAATGAGGAGTAACATGACGAGTATCGGTCAGTGAGGAGTAACATGGCGAGTATCGGTCAATGAGGAGTAACATGACGAGTATCGGTCAATGAGGAGTAACATGGCGAGTATCGACCAATGAGGAGTAACATGACGAGTATCGGTCAATGAGGAGTAACATGGCGAGTATCGGCCAATGAGGAGTAACATGACGAGTATCGGTCAATGAGGAGTAACATGACGAGTATCGGTCAGTGAGGAGTAACATGACGAGTATCGGTCAATGAGGAGTAACATGACGAGTATCGGTCAATGAGGAGTAACATGACGAGTATCGGTCAATGAGGAGTAACATGACGAGTATCGGTCAGTGAGGAGTAACATGACGAGTATCGGTCAGTGAGGAGTAACATGACGAGTATCGGTCAATGAGGAGTAACATGACGAGTATCAGTCAATGAGGAGTAACATGACGAGTATCGGTCAATGAGGAGTAACATGACGAGTATCAGTCAATGAGGAGTAACATGACGAGTATCAGTCAATGAGGAGTAACATGACGAGTATCGGTCAATGAGGAGTAACATGATCGGTCAATGACATTAGCAAGATTAGAGGGCAAATTAATAAACAAAACAAAATATGAAAAAAAACGAGGTTGAAGATTATGAGTAACGAGGAACATTGGCATCTGGAAAGCACACATTATAGGTCAGGTCAGGTCATCTCGTAACCGGTGAAGTCGTTAGGGGACACTTGAAGACACCCGGACAACTCCACGTTACCACTCTCTGTCAGCGACCGCTGTCTGTACCTGCTCTGGTCGGAGATTGGTATATTCTTTTATGTCGTTTTCCTACGTCTTTTGGGACGACCAATTCGTCGATCTAGTTGCACCTTTCCGTGCATGATCGTATTTGCAAGACGTTTGATCTCAATGTGTGGCCGTGCCAAGCGAGTTTCAGTCTCTTGATAGTTGCCAAGAGGTCTTGAAAAGACCTATGGAGTTGGAATTCTTTCTCGTATTTCCGTATTTATAACTCGTTCTTTGTATGTGTCATTTATACATCTTCGGAAATATCTCATATCTAAGCCTTGTATCCTCCGCTGAAGGTCAGCTGTATGTGTCCATGTCTAACACGCATATCAGAATATTGACAGGACCAATGTACGTATTGATTTGATCGTTGTGCATATGGCTAACCGTTTGTCTTTCCTGCTTATGTCAAGCTGTGCAATCGCCGCTATTGTCTGTGCTATTCTGGCCGACATCTCATATTTTGATCCTTCTTCACTGACAATCGAGCCCAAATATGTAAAACGGTCAGCCACATCGAGTTACTGACCATAGCAGTTATCCGACTGCTGAAGCCCTTGGCGTTATTGGTCATTTATTTCGTCTTTCCAGCGTTAATCTAGTTCATCATCAATTGGCGTTGGCGATCATAGACCTACATCAGCTGCTATCACGCGTGTTGTTTACCAGCTCTTTTGTTGATTGTCGCTTGTGCCATTTTCTACATCTTTTCTCTCTGCCTACTTCAGTCTCCTTTTTTCTGCCATCTTTCCCGTTGTCACAAGGTGCTGCCATTTCTCAGAACATGCTCGAAAAAGGATGCATGTCTTGATCTAACTTCTGCAGTGAATTGTCTTTGTGTTTGTGCCTCTTCGGGTACTGTATCACCAGTCTTCCTTTTAGTCCATCTGGTGTGGTTCCATTTGGCGTATCCCAGGAGTTCAGTGTCTGCCAAATCGTTGACGTCATCTACAAAACGAAGGTTGGTAATCATTAGCTTCTCTGTCTTGACAATACCAGCATTATAAACAATGTCAACATTGATAAAACCAGAGAACATCGAAACATTTTATATTTAAAAGATAAAAGGTTAATGCGTGATTTCACGACGAACGAGTCATTTTTTTTAACAATCCGGGTACTCTGAAGAGCAAGGCTACGGGAGTTTAGTTCTTGGTAGGCACTCGCATGTGTGTCATATCTGTACTAGAAAGGTTAAGCCTAGGTAGCCAAAGTTAACTTCAAGGATTTGGATTGATTAAGGGCAGAACCAAATCATTTCAAGACTATTCCAGGCAATTGATCTGGTGATTTGTTATATCCGTATCGATTATTGGAAATGCATACGCTGTTTAAGAATCATCATCATCAAGTAGAACGTCCTTTATATAACGTCGTTCCCAGCACAGCCTGTATGATAGATACACTTTCCTTTGTCAAAACTCCAGCCTCCGCCAGTCAAACCCAGACATTCCTGGATATCTTGGTCCCATCGTCTTCTTCGTCTACCCCTTTGTTCGTCTTTTGCCTGGCGCCATACCTTCTATCACTGTTCTCTCAAGACCGCTGTGTCTCTTGATGTGACCAAAGTATTCCAAGCTTCTCGCCAAAATGATATTGATAAACTAGTTCTTCTCTCTGTTGAACTCTTGCCGAATGTCTATATTTGCCATTTTCTCCTTCCAGGGTATTCTGATGATCTTTCTGTAACATTTTGCCTAGAAGAACTCGATTCTTTTTCTATATGTTTTTGTAATTGTCAATGATTCGCAGCCATATGCTTGTACAGGAAAATAATGGGATGTCAAGACGTTCACTTTTGTCGTTTTGTTTGATGCTCTGCTATAATTTCTTCAGGCTGTCCAGTCTCTGCGTTACCATGGTTAGTCTTGTTTTGATTTCTCTGAAGCAGTCGCCATTTTTGTCAATTCCGTAGCCCAGATATTCAAAATGCGTGACCTGATCTATTTCCTAGCCAACTACTGTAATTTTATGTTAATATCGTGTATTGTTGGTAGTCATTATCTTTGTGTTGTTTATAAACAGAATTTGATCTGCACTGTGTCCATATATATATATATATATATAAGGTAGCTGCTATAGTCCCTCTGTTCTTCTTGATAGTATCACTGTGTTATCTGCGTATCGTAACTCTAGAATCTCGTAACTGTCAATCGTAAATTGATCGAAACTTTCAATGTTCTCGTCATCTCTAACGTTTCTCATTATACATTCAGCATAGATGTTATACAGATGGGGTGTGAGGATAGATCTCTGTCGTACTACCTGTTGAACTGCGAGCCACTCTCCAGTGATGATCAAGATGTATCTTGTTTTTTACGATGTCTAATGTTTCTTTTAAAGTGTCATATAAAACTTCCATTTCGCAATTATCAGCTGCTGATGTTGGTGCATAAACTTGAATTAATGTTAAATTTCTTGTTTTTATCTTTAGGCTGATTACAATTATTCGGTCGTTAACTGGATTGTAACCGAGTAGTGAAGGTGCTCTTCTTTGACATGATTAAGCCGACCTGGTTTTTCCACCCTTGTCAGCCCCAAAGTATTTGAATGTTTCTCCTGGTCTGCTGATACAGTGCACTTGTCAGGACTTGTGTTGAGAGGCTTCCAGAACATTTGTCTTGATCCTCTATATCTCCTTTCCGAACCAATCATAAACAACTTGTCCTGGTATAGGCTCCTGACGTTCCCGGTGCCAATTCTTGCATTTGTTTTTAGTCGCAGTTCATAGTTTTATTCTGTAATGCAGTCGGGCCTTAGGCTGTCATCTCTATTACTTGTACTAGCTCTAAAATCGGTTACGTTAATACTCGTCGTTAATCTACTGCTGGTGAGTTCAATATCAGGTACCCTCATAAAAATAACAATTGCATTCCGCTTGGGGTACGGACCTGCGTCTATCCTTGAATACCCACTCACCCCAACCTCCCTCTCACTTGTACTGTTCTTCTTCTTCTTCTTCTTCGTACGCTGTCAGACGTCAACTTGAATTTGTTCGAAGAAAGCAGCTGTTATCTTGAGGCTGTCGACACTGCCATAGAGCTTGTCTAGTGTTGGCACTGGTGATGGCCACATGTGCTTTCTCTGGTCCTCGTATGTCGGACAATTTTGCAGCAGATGTTCAGCGGTCATTTTCCCTGTACCCCAGGTGCATTCTTCAGTGCCACCTATCTTCATTTTATTGAATATATGGTACCTCAGTCTGTTGTGGCCTGCGCGGAGTCTGAAGACAACGACCTGCTCTCTTCTGTTCAATTGGTAGGAGGCATCATTGTTTGTGTAGCCAGTATGTTCTGTTTCTCATTTGGCTATGTATCTGGCCCTAATAAACCTTTTGGACTCTTCGTCGGTCACACTAGAATCTGGTTGTGGCTGTCTTGCACCTTCTTTTGCCAGTCTGTCTGCCTCCTCGTTGCCTTGGATGGTACAGTGGGATGGAACCCACTGTACCGCTACTTTTTTGGTGCGGACTGCTAGCATAGTTGACAGAGTACTGCTCTTAAATCATTAAGTTAAGATATTTTCTGGCTTTTTAGTGCTGGAACCATGGCCAGGGCATCTGTAAACAGGACTATCTGGCTTTCATTGCTTTCGCCTGTCAGCATTGTTTTTACTGCAGCCTTCAGTGCCTTTGCCTCCGCTCTTAAATTGCTTGAGATTTTTCCAGTTGCCACTGACAGTGTTGTTTTTCTACCATTTGTTAGGCTCAGGAACTCCCTTCCCCTTCCATCCTGTGTTGTTTGTTACATAACCGTCGTTGTATGCATGGGTCCAGTTCATGCTTGGGTAGTTTTTCGTTATGTACCTCAGGGTTATATCTCTTCTTCCTTTTTCATTCTGACTGTTCTTCTTTCCAATACCTGTATATTTTCTACAACCTTCGGAATGATATGCTGCTTCCATGTGGGTTTGCGTACAGTAGGGATGGGGTTTGGTGTTGTTGTGGTGTTCATAGGGTCTTCGCTCATCTTTGCTTTGGCTATTTCTGCACTTTAGTTTCCCTTTTCCAAATCTATTTAGTCTCTGATGCATTGGATGGTCTGTTAGTCTTCTTAGTTTCTCTACTAGCTGCTGGGCTATGCAGTCTCTTCTGCCGGTCATGGATTGCAGAATTGTAATCTCTTCAAGTTCTACAATTTAATTGTACTGTTCAACATCTGTGATTTAGAAGTTACCAACTCTCATACACAGGACACACATTGACGTTATCAGATAATAATCTCTCAAACATGACTGGGTAGGCAATGCATCAAATTATGAAGGACATACAAGAGGCTTTTCATGCAAGCTCAATGTGGAGCGGGAGTGCAGCACTACCCGATCGATCCCGGCCTGCAAGATTGACATGATGGTGTGCACCTTAAACAACTTAATAGGAAACATAACTAAGGATAGATGTATCGACAGACTCGAAATATTCCACAATCGTTGAGTGGCCTTTGATCACAGAATGTCATATAACTACCACGTTAAACAAATCATTTAGACATGCAAGCGGAGTCTGCCAGCACTAACGACAATGATCGCTGTATAGAGTAGCTGCTGTTATTCGTCCTATACAATAAGTTATGGAATGAGCATCTTCGCATTGTCAATGTCACAGTGTAACAGGTCGGAACTCATGCAGAATGCAGGAATACGACTAGGGTATGAATGCGCCCATCGTGAACATGAAATTCATATCTGTATACAACCAGTTTCATTTATATATCTGGGATGGCGGAGTGGGCTTGTGGTTAAGTGACACGGCTTACAAACCGAATGTGTTCGGTTCGATCCCCATCACAGCACCGGCCGCTACCCCCTGGAAGCAAACCCTTAGAAAATGCAGAAAGAAGCAGACCCATACATAAAATACATGCTGAAGTCGGATGCATTGGGTCGACAGGGGCAAAATAAAAACCATAGTGCAACGCACGCCGCCTTGGGGATTAGAGAAATAAGACGAACGCAAAACAGAAACAAACCCAAATGTGTATTTCCTCGCTCTAAAAGCTATTCTTGAATGCATTAATTGTTCCTGCCTCCACTACTTCATGCGACAATGCATTCCAAGCAATAACCACTCGCTGACTAAAAAAATGTTTCGCAATATCTAATCTGGACGTTTCTTTAGTTACTTTGTAGCTATGCCGTCTAATTCTAGTTGGTCACTGAAATTTGTAGCTATGCCGTCTTATTCTAGTTGGTCACTGAAATGTGTAGCTATGCCGTCTTATTCTAGTTGGTCACTGAAATGTGCAGCTATGCCGTCTTATTCTAGTTGGTCACTGAAATTTGTAGCTATGCCGTCTTATTCTAGTTGGTCACTGAATTTTGAAACAAACTTGTTATAGTCTAATTCATCCTTTCCTTTGACGTATTTCTGTGAAGTCGAGGGTCGCACGAAAACATTGCAGAAATCAAGGGTGAACGAATACGAAAAGGAATGTCATGGATGACATAATCAGAGAGAACAATTGGTCCAGAATGAAGGGATACAACTGTTCGTTTGGTGCACCCATCGTGAAGATGATATTTATGGTTTGACTTCTTTCTAATAAGTATAGAGGCGCACTGGCCAAGACCAAGTGCTACTTGTAGTAGAGAAGATGCATCCACTCTTAACCACCCTTGTGTTAAGAACAATCTTATTAAGCGATGGAAACGAAAATAAGCTTTCTGGTGATCCTTCAACTGTAATTGTTCCCTCTGGCCTTGACCTTAAGATTCTTATCAGCCAAACACAACTACAAAAAAGACAGTCATTCTAACAAACTCCAGGAGCGTACTTCAAGCCATCTCAAGCCGCAAGCAAGATACACTCTTACATAACACAAATCATAACATCGGGCTGCTATCTCAACCAAAATAAAAACAACAGATGTAGTCATATGTGAATTCTGACCTACTCTGTGATTTCTGGAAAGGAGAAAGCATATGAGCTCGCAAAAGGTAATAGTGACGGCATGCGACTCACAATCCGCAAAACTATATGAGAGCAAAGCCATTCATCAAACGATCCATGATGACGGAGACCAGCACAAAGAATAGAAACCAGCAACTGACCGTATAAATACTTGTCAGAGATGAGCAGACAAAGATCTTCAAACTTAAAACAGGACATTGCAGACTCGTGACCGACTTCCACAGAATGGGTATTAGATACACCGCCAAGTTAGATTGTGCAGCACCTAAGCAAACATCGGAACATCTGCTCTACAAATGTAAATCAAAGAAAGGCCGTCTGACCCGAAACAGCTATGGGGGAAGGCGAAGACTTGAAACGCAGTCTTCTCTGTGAACCTCACCGGGCTAGAAGCATAGCATCAGTGTATTGCAGAATACGTATTTACAATTTTGATTTTTGATTTAAATATTTTGTTATTGCCTTCTCCTTATTTGTCTATTTTCCAAGACGGTGTGCGTTGCACTATGTTTTTATTTTGCGCTTGTCGGCTTAGTGCATCCGACTTCGCATGCATTTTTATGTAAGTGTCTGCGTACTTCTGCATTTTCTAAGGGTTTGCTTCCCCGGGGTAGTGGCCGGTGTTGTGATTGGGCAGGAAACCCAGCACCGTCTGTTTGTGAGCCTTGTCACTTAACCACTAGCCCCCGCCATCCCCTTGTCTTCACAATTGAAACGAAGAGATGGTTGCAGTAGCATTATTGGTCCAACATGGAAATGCAAGGCAAGAGACCGAAGTGATTATGTACATCTTTAACTTACATGGTATGAGGTAGCCGCTGCTCTGTCTGATTGAATACCAGGATTACAGATTACAAACAGAATGTTTGTGTCCAAGGTATTTGCAGTCGCGAGTTTTACAGAAATGATTATGCTTTTTGAATCTGCTAACTACTTGTACAATTCTCTTCGCGACAAACTGTGAATGTTATAGTGTACCGGTTACGTTCAACTCGTGGACCACTTGGTTAATGCTTGAATGCCACAATGGGCATTCGAAATAACGTGATTGATCTGTGAGAGAATGCCATGCACTTGAAACTGGATTTTCGTTTATAACGGAAATATTCTCTTCTGCTTCATCTTCATTTTCTTCTTCTTCTTCTTCATCTTCTTATTCTTATTCTTCTTCTTCTTGATTTCAAAATCCCGATACCAAACCCTGCAAAGGTTTTGCAAGTATCAAGATGGTGTCCAGACAACTGAGTGTCGTAGTTACAGTATGATTGCGATATTTGCAACTTTCAGTCTGGCACATCTGACTGTAGCGTGATAGTTTTGGGTACCTGATTAGCCTTCCCTCTTGAATACATTCTGCTTAGCCAGTCTTCTCTGTTGCAGCCTGTTATCCAGGATCATCATGTGGAAGTGGAGTATTGTCATGACAGCTCTAGGTCGCTGGCACTGACGATAATAGGGAGCTAAAAATCGCTGACCTCTACAGGTCATTCACTGCTCAGCATCTTGGCCCTGAACGGGAATCGAAGAAAAAAACCAACAAAACACGTCACATGAAAAAGGCGATACATAATTAATAAATACCTTAGAAATATATAACAAAAGCACATTTATGACACATCATGATGCTGATGTATTTATATATTTTATCTTCAGGGAGGAAGACGCATGGTTAAACGATCAATGAAGGAGCGACAAACAACTTGTGACATAATCTAGGCAGACACCAATATAAGTGAAGTACCAGAGACTGCTACATCGTTCTTCAACCCATCGGTTCTACTTCCCTAGTGTATGTGTGTGTCTGTGTGTGTGTGTGTATGTGGTGTGTGTGCGTGCGTGTTATGTGTGTGTGTGTGCGTGTTATTTGTGTGTGTGTGTGTGTGTGTGTGTATTGATTAGGTCCAGGAATAGCAATGACCACACACCAAAGACATAAAGAACGTCCGTCTGCGTATTTACTTCCAACATATTTCTGTTTTGTTAATCGCCACTATCTCTTTATTCACTTGACTCAGTCCATATGTTTGTACGTCACTTGACTTATTTCATCGTCTTCCTATTTACTTCACTCAATCGAAATTCTCTCTCTTTACTTGATTCATTCGATCTTCTGTCTCTTCATTTGACTCGATCGATCATTGTATCTATCTGCACTTGAATCTCAGCCAACCTTCTCCCTCGTCACTTGACTAAATTCGTCTATTTCCTCCTTACCTGACTGATTCAATCATTTATCTATCTTCACTTGACTCAAGTCATCTTCCTCTTCTACACTTGACTCAATTCGTCTTCTTCCTCTCACTTGTTTCAATTGACCATCATCTCCGTCTTCACTTGACTTAACTGTTATTTTATTTCCTTTTCACTTTACCTAATCCATAATCTTCTCCATCTTCACTTGACTAATTCAATCGTGTTCTTCTTCACGACTTACAACGAAGTTTTCCCAGGGAAATCCCAAGGGTAGCCTAGTCCCTTAAATGCTGCTAATTAGACACTACCACATGTAGAAACCTGATCCAAAATCGTTCAGCCTGGAAACACGCGTTCAAGAAGAGCCTTGCAGTCAGACAAGGGCCTACGTTTGCGGTCAGTCCAGGACAGTCAGGCATTCAGAAATGTTATAACAAAGAAAATGCGAGTACCGCCTGTATACCATTCGTGCAATACAACTGTCTGCCCTCACATTTACCTAATCAGTTGCACGCGCAACTAGTCTTAAGGACGAAAAATGACACAGGACGATTGTGATGGTCCTCAGCGATGGCAAAGGGCTAGTTATTGTTAAGTCCCCCATCGTAAAAAGCCCCAAACAGGTTATCTGCGGAAAAACATTGCGCTTTTGCAATAGTAGTTTATTTAGCAATATGTCTCAAAGTATGAGTTTTCCAGCCGCATACATAACTCTCGTTAGTTGTGCTTTACGACATGCACTCATGCAAAGTGGCTCATTTCATTCATTCAAGTTGCATGGGGGTCTAAACGAGCTAATCCCAGAGTCAAATATGGTTATTATAAAAATGCCGCGAACTTAAAGAGAGCTGTACATGTGGATAGCCCACTGAGAATGGAAAAAACGAATAACTATAAAATGTCATTACTGGAAGGCTTGTCTGTGTTTTAATGCAGGTTTTCTGTAAGAGGCCTTTGTAGGAAGGGCGTTCCTTGCTTAGTTTAATGCGCGAAGGGGACACTAAAGGCGGAATAATACGTTGTGCCCGCTGAGTGATTGGGTTTTACAATGCATTCTTCTACCAAATACGAGGCGTATTCAAATTAAAATGGATTTAACTGTACCAAGTGAACATTCGTACGATGCGCGTGATGACGTCACTTGTTGTGTAAACAGCACATTTCAACCGTTAAGTTTGCAAAATTCCATTATCCTTCGACTCATAGTTTCCTCAGGAGACCGTTGAAAACATGGTGGGTGTGATACGACACCCGTCAAGAATCTCTAACAGCTGAAGGATGTCGATCAGTTGATATTCATCACAGAATGCAGGCAGTGTATGGGGACAAAAGGGTGGCGAACGTAGGCTCCGGCGACGGTTCACCCGAATTACTGCAACAATCTTGGCGATGGCATCATCTGACACAAAAATATGTTCCTAACTTGGTCTTGGAAAATATTTCATTGACTCACGTTTTTCTTTCAACAACGTTGTCCAGTTCTTCACTGTTGTCTTTGACACACATTTGTCACCAAACACTGCTTGCGATGAATGTCAACTGGTCGACATCCTTCAGCTGTAAAAAATCGAATCACAGCTCGCTGATCAACTGTGGATGGATTCCGTATCACATCCGCATGTTTTAAACAGTCTGCTGTGGAAACTATGATTCGGAGAATAATGCATTTTTGCAAACTTGACGGTTGGTATGTGCTTATTACACCATAATGCGCATCGTACGTATGTTCACTTAGTGCAGTTAAGTCCGGTTTCATTTGAGCATGTCTCGTAGGATGGCGCCCTTTGCTCAGTTTAACGCGCGAAGGAGGCACGAAGTGCGGATGAATACGTGGTGCGTGATCAGTGAGTGAGTTTTACAATGCATTTTTCTGCTAAATTGAAGATTCAGTGGCCTGGGGATTGTGTTCCTGGTTTACACTGTAAACGTACCAGTTTGAAAACTTGTCATGTTCACTTTTCCAGAGTGGACATTACGTCAGTTATTTTTCACCGTATGACCGCTTCTGCCATTAGACTCTGCTGTAAATGGGTACCTGAAGAAGTCGAGGGCAAATTATGAAGTGCCGTGGGGGCTACAGAGTTCGAGCTCTGTCGGGGGCACATTGAGCAATGATAGGGCAATGCAGGTTCTAAGAACTATTTTCCATTTTTCATTGTTCTCTTCTTTTGCGTCTTCTTCTTCTTCTTTTTCTTCTTCTTCTTTTTCTTCTTCTTCTTTTTCTTCTTCTTCTTCCTCTGTTTATTCTTCTGAAAATTACGTTAAGCTAAGTTGTAGTATGCAGCGGAACTATAATTTGTTCGACTTTCAGCCCAAGATATCTTATTTCTACTCATAAATTGGGGAAGGCGTGGGCTAGTGGTTAAGTGACACGGCTCACAAACCGAAAGGGCTGGGTTCGATCCCCATCACAGCACAGGCCGTTACACCGGGGAAACAAAACCTTAGAAAATACAGGAGGAAGCAGACCCTTACATAAAATGCATGCCGAAGCAGGATGCACTGGGCCGACAGGCGCAAAATAAAAATACAATGCAACGCACACCGCCTTGGGAAATACAAAAATAAGGCCCACGCAATTATAAAAAAACCCACATAAATTACGTGAATGAGTTTGCCTGTTCTCTTCTATCTCTATTTTCGTAGACAGAGTGCACTGGTGCAGCCTGTATCCAGGACCACATCTATGAAACGTAAAATGGTCTTGGTCAGCCAAGATTCCCTGACCCAGACGAAAGCGAACAGCTATATGTCGCTGGCTGTTATAAAGCTAATTTACTTCTCCGTCTTCGGCCCCAAATGTGACTGATTGACTGATCGATATATGTAGTAAACGTCGTTATTTTATAGTAGGTGTTGATGGAGTTTGACTTGACAAAATGGTTAAAAAGAAAGTGAATAAAGCAACGAACAAAAGTATAGAAGAGTTAATTTAATTGTCAACAGAAACGACAATGCCTCGATCCGGACAGAGCAATTGTCGCTAAGTCTTTCTCAGTTGATGAGGGATGTTTTCTGGAGATCGTTGTTTGTACAAACTCCTTCTCTATTCACTCGTGCGGCTCTTCTTTTCTCGAACAATATTTCATTTCATTTTCTTCAATTTGTATTTTACTAATTTATTTATTGATTGGCCGAGTAACTGAATTATTTATCAATCGGTTTATTGATTACCCTGGCACGATGTCCTGGTCAGTGTATTGTTCCTGACCCTGGCGCGCATTTCTGGTCAGTGTATTGTTCCTGACTCTGGCGCGGTGCCTCCGTCAGTGTATTATTTCTCATCCCGGCGCTTTTCCGGTCAGTGTATTGTTCCTGACCCTGGCACGATGTCCTGGTCAGTGTATTGTTCCTGGCCCTAGTGCTGTCCTCGTCAGTGTATTGTTCCTGACCCTGGCACAACGTCCTGGTCAATGCCTGACCCTGTCTCGCTGTGCTGGTCAGTGCCTGATCCTGGCCCTGGTGAGACGTTCTGGTCACTATGGTGTGCCTAACCCTAACACGTCCTGGTCAGTTTGTTGTGCAGGAGTGGACTAACGTCCCAGTTCCCCTCAAATATACGGTATGCAGTCCCATGCTAGCCCTTCCTATTATTCTTTCACAACATTCCTGGTAGGTCAAAGTGCTGCTATTCTTTACTTCCCTTTCTGGTTCAGGTAAATCTGATCATTATCATGTATCTGCCATTCCAGGTATTTTCTGTTCTCTAACAGCAAGTAGTGAAATTATGTGTCTTTTTGAATGCAGTGCAGATTCAGTGACACTGGCTTTTACATAATAAAGTTGTAGGTCTCGTGAAATAAGCTACTCCTTTTTTTATTATTGTTCTGATTGTGCCTTTCAGCGTCAGGATATGAAGAGGTTTCTTGACCGGACCCTAGTATGTGCTTTGTCTGCGGGGAGTTTTACTGCTTCTGCTATTTTGTATATTCATCTTTTGAGGGCTCGGCCCTATGATTTGTATTCAATGTATCTGTTCAGGAGTAGCATTGTAGTGTTATAATCCAAGAGGCATGTCCTGGCTAATTCTTGTACGATTACCACGTTTTAAGTTTTGGGTGATAATCAATCAATCAATCAACAAACAAAAAAACAAACAAAATTAATCCATGTTCTTTAAGTGCCATACACAACACATAAGTTTGATCTGTGTGACGTCACACTTTTCAGTTCATAAATGTTGCTCAAGCCCATAGTGGAGTCCTCTCTGACGATTGCTCTGCAGAGAGTTTCTTTGGGTCTTCCCCTTTTGCTACTGCCAGATGGTGACCCATAAATGCTTACAGAGGGAGTCTGTTGCTGTCCATTCCTAGATCATGTCCGATGTATGACCACCGCTTTTTCCTGATAAGTAGTGAAACATGTTGTTATGTGATGGCGTATCTAATTGTTTTGTTGGTTATGAATTCCTCGCAGCCATTGTTCAAGAGTTTTCTTCTTAGACACTCATTCTTGAAAACTTGTATCCTCTTTTCCAATGCCTTTGTTATTTTTCAGCATTCACATCCGTATTTGAGTATTGGAGTTAAACAGCCTGAGTGGGGATCAATATGCTGAGCAGCTCATGAGCTGCAGTGGTCAACGACCCATAGCTGACTGCTACACCTCCACGCGGTGATCCTGGATAACAGACTGCAGCAGGGCAGACTGGCTATAAAGAAGGATCGAAGAGAGAATGCTAACCCGGTACTCAAAAAATGTTTGCTGAAGTCGGATGTGTTGGACCGTAAGGTGCAAATATCTCAGTCAAGCCGTAAACTACGACACAGCGCATTCCGTTCTCTGGACTACATTCTGCTACTTAAGCCCTTTTAGGGTTTGGTAGCTTTAGATTGAGAACGAACGAAGCCAAGCCAAACAACCTGAGCTTGGTCTACACTCTCAATGATTTTGATTTCCAGATGTTCGTTAGTTGGAAAAAAGACACATGCGGCTAGAGCAATGAGAATGTAGATTTTGGTTGAAGATATGCAACAATAATGCCAAATAAAACGTTTTCGTCAGTGATTAAATTTTGGCTCTGGGTGAGGCTATATTGGGGTTTCTTGCTCGTGATAATCGTTTCTGATTCTAAATCCATGCTTCAGCCGGCACAAAAGAGTGGCTTTGCAGTGAATATGGAGTGGACTAGAGGCCTCAAACCTCCGGGAATGTGTAATGATCTATGCCATGAAGAAGTTGGCATTCTATCCCCATGGATACTAGCAGTGGGGACATTGGCAATGGATAAAGGAGTCATTTTCAGGCTGGTCATCGACTACCTTCTATATGAAGACACTTCAGTCGATAAATCTTCGATGCGCACATTCGAGATTTTGAAATTACACGAAGATCCAGCTTAAACGAGCGCCTGAGAGATTGGGGCAGGGATGCGTACAACCAATGAGCTACATGAAGCATCAGTATTCACAAAAGGGATTTTTCTGATAAGTACTGAGCACCTATGGGTCTGCTAGGAGTGCAATGACGTCGATTCATAACAGTATAGAACAGAACAGAAGTCAACGTCACTGTGATAATCCTACGCTATTTCTGGGAATTTGATCAGCGTAGTTTCTCGTCGCTTGTGCTTCCTTAACTGTTAATCGGGTATCCATTTACAGCAGATTGGCACAAGCAAAGACAGGGACCGAACTCTAATCGCGATGCATGCCTTTCGACATATTGATTAACCGCCTTTAACAAGTATTTTTGTTTTCTGCGTAATTGAATAAACATTCTTAGCGTGTTTCGAAATTGGCAAACAGAAACACACACACACACACACACACACGCACACACACACACACGCACACACACACACACAAATACACATACACCCGCCCCCAACCCCACCCCCACCCCCAACCTCCTCACACACTCATCCACACACACGCACGCACATGATGCACATACACAAACCAACACACACACACACATAGACACTCATATACATGCACGCACATACATACACACCCCCACACAACCATACATACACATACGCAATTATATACACACACGCGCACACATACCCACCTAAATACATACACACGAACATACACATACACATACACACACAACAACAACATACATATATACACATGCACACATACACAAACTCCAACACATACATACACACAAACACACATACTTACACTTACACATGGACACACACACAAACCCCAACACATACATACACACATGCACACATGCATACACTTACACATGCACACATAAACACGTACATACATACACACTAACACACACATACATATACACATGCACACGCATACACATACATACACACCCACCCACACATACATACACATAGACGCACACACACGCACATACACACTTACACATAAACACATACACGCACGTACATACACATCCACACACACACACATATCCCCCCACACACATACACACTTACACATAAACACATACACACCCACATACACATGCACGCACATACTTACACATCCAAACACATATCCCCCAACCCCCACTACCGTAATGGTTTCCACATAAGCCCTCAACAAGAATGTAGAAAATGGCCGACGATTATCGTAAAATGCGACTATAGAGGGTTGTGCATGCAACTAGCAATCTCATCATGGCATGCACACGAATACAGAAATAGCTCGAGAAGTACTTTTCGCAAGTGTCCAATTCCAAGTTTTCTGTATTCCTATGCTCCGACAGAAGTAAAAAAAAATAACAAAAGTTAGAAACACGGGAAGCTATGCACTGATTACAGACCACACACTACATACCCACACAATGCGTATCTTGGAAACTGCGTGAAACCACTCCCTCCCCTGCCTGCTCAAAAATCCTCACCACCGCCATTACCCCGTCCCAGAATTCCCCATTCCAGCAAGCGACCAGAAGAAACGCCCAAACTGACGAACCAATCACGGGATTGCTAGATCTCCTTTATAAACAAAACCCTCAAGAAGGCAGTCACTGATGGTCAGAAACAACACTTGAAGAGATAGCAAGCCCTTCAGCAAGTCCGTCATACGATCATCTAAATTAACTCAAAGAAGGAGTTCGTTGTCGCCAGACCTCAAACTTCTCTTCTCATCTATACTTACAAACGGGCGCTTCTCAAGTCACATACAGGTAAGACGATCGTATTCATATTATTGGATCAAAATTGTTGTTTCTGGTTCACGCTTCAGTCTACGCAGCTGTAAATTGGTATCTCATTTGCAGTTTGGTAACGTAAACGCGGCGAAGAGGAGACGGGGTCAGCCCATCTCAGATAAAACTGAGATCTAGTGCAGTGAAGTTTCTAACACTTTATCATCGATGACGGCGTCCAATATGAGACTTATAAATGTATACTGTGTCATCAATTTTAGTTTCTCCTTATCTAAATTACACTTATTGTATCACCAATGGTAGTTTCTCTTTATCTAAATTACACTTATTGTATCACCAATGTTAGTTTCTCTTTATCTAAATTACACTTATTGTATCACCAATGGTAGTTTCTCCCTATCTAAATTACGCTTATTGTATCACCAATGTTAGTTTCTCTTTATCTAAATTACACTTATTGTATCACCAATGGTAGTTTCTCCCTATCTATATTACACTTGTATCATCAATGTTAGTTTCTCCTTATCTAAATTACACTTATTGTATCACCAATGGTAGTTTCTCCCTATCTATATTACACTTGTATCATCAATGTTAGTTTCTCCTTATCTAAATTACACTTATTGTATCACCAATGGTAGTTTCTCCCTATCTATATTACACTTGTATCATCAATGTTAGTTTCTCCTTATCTAAATTACACTTATTGTATCACCAATGGTAGTTTCTCCCTATCTATATTACACTTGTATCATCAATGTTAGTTTCTCCTTATCTAAATTACACTTATTGTATCACCAATGGTAGTTTCTCCCTATCTATATTACACTTGTATCATCAATGTTAGTTTCTCCTTATCTAAATTACACTTATTGTATCACCAATGGTAGTTTCTCCCTATCTATATTACACTTGTATCATCAATGTTAGTTTCTCCTTATCTAAATTACACTTATTGTATCACCAATGGTAGTTTCTCCCTATCTATATTACACTTGTATCATCAATGTTAGTTTCTTCTTATCTAAATTACACTTATTGTATCACCAATGGTAGTTTCTCCCTATCTATATTACACTTGTATCATCAATGTTAGTTTCTCCTTATCTAAATTACACTTATTGTATCACCAATGGTAGTTTCTCCCTATCTATATTACACTTGTATCATCAATGTTAGTTTCTCCTTATCTAAATTACACTTATTGTATCACCAATGGTAGTTTCTCCCTATCTATATTACACTTGTATCATCAATGTTAGTTTCTCCTTATCTAAATTACGCATTTTGTATACACATACACTTGTTGTATCAATACTTTTAGTTTTCCCGTATCTAAATTACACTTATTGTTTCGCCAATTTTAGTTTCTCCTTACATCAATTACACGTAATTGTGTAACAAGTTTTAGTTTTTGCTTATGTAAATCGCACTTATTGTCTCAGTAATTTGAGTTTCTCCTTGACTCATTCCACATATTGTCTCAGTAATGTTAGTTTCTCCTTGACTCATTCCACATATTGTCTCAGTAATGTTAGTTTCTCCTTGACTCATTCCACATATTGTCTCAGTAATGTTAGTTTCTCCTTGACTCATTCCACATATTGTCTCAGTAATGTTAGTTTCTCCTTGACTCATTCCACATATTGTCTCAGTAATGTTAGTTTCTCCTTGACTCATTCCACATATTGTCTCAGTAATGTTAGTTTCTCCTTGACTCATTCCACATATTGTCTCAGTAATGTTAGTTTCTCCATGACTCATTCCACATATTGTCTCAGTAATGTTAGTTTCTCCTTGACTCATTCCACATATTGTCTCAGTAATGTTAGTTTCTCCTTGACTCATTCCACATATTGTCTCAGTAATGTTAGTTTCTCAGTGTCTCAATTACATTTATTGTGTTAACAATTTGATTTTCATGGTGTCTCTATTTAGCTTCTTCCTCTTCTTAATCTCATGCATCTTCTTCTTTTTCGTCGTTATCTTATCCTTCTTCATCGTCTCATCTTCCTTTCTGTTTCGGAGAAAGACAATTGTTCCGTAGTGTACTCCGCTATAATATTTTAAATATTGTTTCTAGAGATTTGTTTATATATTCAGAAGATTACTATACACTATACAGACTATGCCTTGCACGAGCGTAAGGCTGTGCTAAACCATGAATTGGAGCCTTTTACATTTGACGGTTTATTTCGCTCCTCAAGAAGCATAATGCCACATCTTTATTCTGCATCTTACAAAAACATGCGACATGAGGTGATTTCAAGAACACACTGTGTTACGTGTTGGGCTGCTAGTCCATGCACAATCCTTTAGACGTTCAAATTAATTGCAAGATTTAGCTGATTAGTTGGATCTCCAAAATTCACACAGATGTGTTTTAAATTTATTTTGTGTAACCCACACTATTGCATTCATCATCCGTGCATGTAATTTTCATTCTAGAGAGTGGAGTGTAGGTCAAGCATTGATTTATGGTTGCCTCTAGCTTAGAGAGTGGAGTGCAGGTCCAGCATTGATTTATGGTTGCCTCTAGCTTAGAGCGTGTAGTGCAAGTCAAGAATTGATTTATGATTGCCTCTAGCTTAGAGAGTGGAGTGCAGGTCAAGCATTGATTTATGGTTGCCTCTAGCTTAGAGAGTGGAATGCAGGTCCAGCATTGATTTATGGTTGCCTCTAGCTTAGAGAGTGGAGTGCAGGTCAAGCATTGATTTATGGTTGCCTCTAGCTTAGAGCGTGGAGTGCAGGTCAAGCATTGATTTATGGTTGCCTCTAGCCAGGATCTTATTACTGTTGCTGTGGATTACTCGTATTTCGCAACGAAGGTATGGGATTGAAATCCACAGCTGTAAATTGGTACCTGACTTTCTGTTTGAACAGATATCGAGTAAATGAACTAACAACTCCACCTCATAAATAAAATGTCGCCTCGTGCAATCAAGTCTTTAACACTTCATCCCCAGCAGCAGTGTATGTTATAAGACCACTTTAAATCAAAATGATACCAGAGTTATGTTTCATGTAATATGGTCTGGGATCATGATGCTGAGCCGTCCATGAGCTGTAGCGATTAGCGACCTAAACCTGACTTACTGTCATGGTCACCGACCCAGAGCTCTCAAACCTCTTCTCCACATCCACATGTTGATCCTGGATAACAGGCTGCAACAGGCAGACTGGCTAAGGAGAAGGGATCGAAGAGAGGATTATCTACCATAAAATGTCATGCTGTTTTGATGTGTCAGTCAAACTGTAACTACAGCACAACTCATTACGTTCTCAGGAATACATCCTGCTACTTGTATAGTCCCTATTCAGGACTTGGTAGCCGGAATTTGAGAAACGAAGGTGAAGAAGAAGAATTAATACTGTTTCAGTAGCAATAGATTATTACACCTTGAGGTTGCTATTCTCACGAACAACCTTCCCCGGTGACTTATCGCAAACTATAGAGAAAGGACACTTGTCACATTTTGTTTGTCCTGCGTCAACTCGGGCGTCGGCCGAGTCTATCGAGAAATTCAAAAACGCGAAATAACACCGGAGATGTTGATAGAAGAAATGTCATAGCCCAGACATGATCCCGGCGATTCGTACTGCATTATTGTGTAATTCATATATATATAAATTGTGATGATCCGTTCCTCAGCGAAGCTGCAGTTTCCAACTATTTCTCGAGTGGACGCCGGACACAAAATGAGTCTGAACAGCGCAATCTAACTCCGCGGTCCATTTTTTAGGCCTCGTGGGTATCCCATTGCGGTATCCGTGTTCCATCGACAATCGTTTGGTCGCAGCATGGGCCTTGCTCATCTATGTTTTGCCTTGTCTTCATATATTACCGCATCATTGATCAAGGACAATCGTATGTCAGAATTATGGAGATTTTGTATTGTGTTGATTGTGGAGGGGGATTCCGACCTATCGTCTTTCAAGATAGGTCCGAGTCCCGGCGAAGGCAGAAGGCAGACCACTTTCAACCCGACCGTAGTCTTTTTGGCAAAATCAGGACGCAATGGTCAAAGTTTTTATGCATATATGAATCTGTTTGCAATGTGTTGTGTGGGTTCCACTATCGAGGTTTAACATTACAGTAATTTTTCAAATCCGTTATGTGGGTTGAGATGATGTTATACCGAGAAATTCCCGACATGCCCAGTGAAACTGGACATGGAATAAAATTCAAACCCTTTGATTTTGGATATGCTAGAAGACAATTTAGTTTAACTGTTTTCAAATAGCAACAAAAGGCATAGACGATAGCGGATTTAAACATAAATTTTTCCACAAATGAATAACTGGAATACCGCTTATTATATTTACAGCAGTGACAAAACAAGTATTGAAATGCCAATGATTTGGCATACGGAACTGAAATACCAACTAAAATGTTTTACGTCACGGACAAAACAAATGCTGAAATTCTAATGCAAGTGTTTACGGAACTGATAAAACAAATGCTGAAATACTGACCTTGTGTCCACGTCACTGACAAGGAAAATACTGAAAATATCTGACAAACAAGAAACATATAATGAACATAATTCCGTCACCAGTACCCTTCCTGGACAATCTCTATGGACATACTATTAATATCAGACAGACCACTGCTATTATACCAGTCCTAACAATATTTGTATATCCTAGGTCACGGTACCAGTTAATTTAATATATAACAGGGTTAAGGTATTCTCTATTCTATCTTCATACCACTATCACTCATAAACCCACTCTAAATTTTACAACTAACAATTCTTTTAACACAAGTAAAACAAAGCATGTATTTTTTACAAGTAAAACAATATGCATATCAAATTACTAGGCTCGTTGATCATATCATATTGTGCATCAGTTATAAATGATTTCTATTGTCTCTCAAAAGGTTGGTTATCATCACTTCTCTATCTGGCTATGATTACTTCTAAAGGTTCGTGCAAGTAGCACAGGTCTTATTCTAGTACTAAACTTTACCCAGGGTTCTCATCACATGGTCGGAATCTAGCAATTGTTCTATTCACTGTCTATCTCTGTGCGTTGATATAAAGGATGTCTATCTACAATTTCTGTCCTCATCTATCTGTCCTCTCAGCTTACACCAAAATGGATGTCTGCTGGGCCTCTTGCCTCGTCTCACCCAAAGCAGATGTCTACTGGACCTCTTGTCTTGTCTCACGTAAGGCAGCTGTCTACTGGACCTCTTGTATCGTCTCACGTAAGGCAGATGTCTACTGGACCTCTTGCCTCGTCTCTACTCCAGGCAGTCGGTTACTGCATCTGTTCTCTGTCTGCAGCTGTGCTCGTGTCTATGACAGACGACAGTGGTGGTTGTGTTACTGTGGTTGTCAGGACGAGGAAACCCACAAATCACAACGGTCGTCTAGGACGACAGCTTCGTATTGCAGCAACACGTCTCCGTCTGACGAGAATGAAGTCAGGTCACTCGAGCAAGATGTTAGCGACGACGTCTCGAACAAAACATCACACAAAGATATATTCTTACATGTGTGTGGTCACTCGTTGCCTTTCAGTGTTGGTCTGCTTCGGTGGCTAACAATTCTATGACTCTACTATTGTCACTCACTTGCTAAGATCTGTAGCTTTTAACTATCTACTTGTTCTTGACTAATGTGCTACTCACTTCACTGTCTGGTAGGATACCCTTGTCTGCTGCTTCTCATCTGTCCCATATTCTGTCTCCCCCAGCTTATATGCTAAGCTTCCCTGCTTTAGTTCATGACTCCTACTTTCTTGAGTTCATTTCCCACAAACTTTTTTTGAACTCGCGTGGACCACAGAAAGGCTGCCTTATTTTCTAAACTACTGACTGATCGCTTGTTGACAGGAATTACCAGTTCAAACCATGAGAACGCGACCTATTTTGGTCGGCCAGTCCCAACTTGCATTGTTTGAGAGTTGAGGACCATGCCTCGTTCAATGAACTGAAACTCTCTGACCGGGTTCTCAAGTTATGTTCGGGAACCACGAACGGTATTTTCAGGGCTTCCTTGGTTTTGGCTCGTTGTACCCCTGTAACTCTGTTACATTATCTTGAGAATGCAAGTTGGCATCTGAAAGCGGATTACGACGGGAAGCGAACGAGAAAACAGAAATTATAAATTAGATCTGAAAGTGTAAAGCAAGCGGCCGATTGGTTTGGACAACGGTCTTTTAATCAGGGATGGACGTGATCCCCATAGAAGTGAGATACACCAATATTACATAGCCGCTTGGAGAAAATCAGTCTATCTTCATTAACACGCTCGGGATGTTAGAAAATATGCTGCAGGCCGCCATCTAACGCTCATTTCAGGACGCGAAAGGGCAATCATGCCCAATGTTGGCATCCAACACCAAAATCAACTACAACATCAACAACAATAGCAACTACTACCTAATCAAGCAATATATTACACACTGCGCGATGGCTGCTGGGGAATCTGATTTGCATTCCCTATTTTTATAGATCCCGCGACTGACCTCCAGCAACTGGAATGATGGCGATGTAATAGTTCTGAAAGGAAGAATGATATATCGGTGTAAACACTCCTACAAGAGGTGATAGTGATAAACATCTTGTAACAAGACCAGAAACAATAGCATGACATCGGTTTCCAGAGCCCTCAAAGTGCCGATCAAATGCCTGATGGACTAAATGTCAGCAGGGAAATGTATGTGGGCTGTATACCAAAGTTGCACTTTCACCATGCCTAGTAAAATGTAAGAAGGAAGTCCAGAAGGTAAACCAGAGAAGACACAGAGCGACACCTTCATGGACTGACCGGTTGCATTTTTAGAACAAAAGGACATAACTTTACTGTAATCTGGTACTCATTTGCCTGATTGAATACCAGACACAGGCAAAACATATTGATCAAGACCCCCACCTCACGTCCATGCAGTTTCTCTCGGAAACAGGCTGTGTGATGGCAGCTGGGCTGACGACGCGACGGATCGACGTGATCCCTTTAGTAGTAAGCGACTGGCAAGTGATGTCAAGCATAACAGAACCATCTAGAGGAACTCGCTCAGGATGTGAGGAAAGCTACTGCATACAGCTACTAAATGCCATTTTCCGGGCGCATATAAAAATGCATTTACTCATTGTGAGAATTCAACAACAACAAAAACAACAAACTAAACACCAAGATCACAATATTCCAGAAAAGGATATATACAGACAAGTGAAACGCCCCAGCAGTAAAATACAACCAAATCAGTCTTAAATAGCTGCCTTTACTTTAAGAGAAAGTGCCTGAGTAACTGGTTGGAACGATTACATCTTGTGACAACGATATCAGATTGATCCAGCGTTCTGACCCCGCTCCAGTATCCTGAACTTCGTCTTATGTTTCGTAGAAGGTGCTGAAAAGAGCGATTATTAGGAATTTAAGACCAACAAAATATTCAGAAAGGTATTTGAGCTATATAACTACTGACAAATGCACAGACAGGGATAATTACCTCTGAATATATCTTCTGCATAATTGCCTAACAGACGAGGACCAGAGAAAGCACATGTGTGCCATCACCAGTGCCAACTCTAGACAAGTTCTATGGCAGTGTCAACAGCCCGAAGACGAACGCTGTTTTCTTTGAACAAATCAAAGTGGACTTCTGACAGCGTACGAAGAAGAAGAAGTAGAAGAAGAAGAACAAGAAGACTAAAACTAACAACTATTGAATGAAGAAAAATCGGTGATAAGGAAACTAGAAGAAAAGAAAATATGCACTATAGAAACAGGAAGGGAATGCGTGGTGTAGAGATGTAAATCGACAGCAAGCTCTTTGCTTGCTATTTCAACATACAGGAATCGAAATCACTTCGTGTCCTATTTAATTCGGCATGTCTGCAATTGTTAAAATTAAAATCAATTATCCATGCACTGACAGAATTGGCAAAAATACGGTACTAGGAAACTGCCAATACGTCCACATTATAAACATATATATTAACTCATCAATACAATAGCCACTATGTCCTAATATCGCCCAAAGAAATGCGGTCTGGGGGTGGAAAGTGCCGTGCCTTCGTCAGTGGAATCCAGAAAGGGAAATATTGTATAAAATAATGCCCAAAGAAGGAAACTCATAAATGCGATGCTTTGAAGATTTGCATTTATTGACACGTAAATTAAATTCCGGTCCATTTCTTGATCCTGCTTTTGCAAATATCAACTTATGTCTTGACGTTAGGAATTCAAACAGTAAATATGTTTATTACAAACATTCTCGCTCGGACTTACCTCGGTCCAAAGACGCCAAGGGACTTTCATTTGACCATCGACGACATAATTAATAACACAAGAAATCTTGTGTGTACTGTACAAACAATTGAATCATGGTTAAATTTCTTGTTTGTAGGAAATACAAGAAAGTTTAATATATTGTCTACAAAATAATGTTAACATAAAGGTGTTTTCATCAAGGACTGAACATGTGAAAATAATTCAAATGAAAAACACGATCTAAATTAAACAAATAGTATTTAGACGCATCAATATTAATTCATACAAGTGGCTTGTCATAAGTCATTACCCTGACCATGACAGAGTAGAAGGAACAAGTTGAAATTTGACACAGTGCTTATTCCTTCTCATTGTAGCCACCACCTGAATTTATACATTTCTACCATTTCTGCGTGACCTTAACAATACGTTTAGAATAAAATAACCAATTTTTTTTAACTAAACCAGTTATCACAAGCCAGTACGACGTCTTCATCACTGTCAAAATGATTTCCTTTCCGCTGTTTTTTAAGTTCGGGGAAAAGAAAAATGTCTAATGAAACTAAATCCCGAGAATATGGT
The DNA here is from genome assembly GCA_036924085.1 of Ariolimax columbianus. Taxonomy (NCBI): domain Eukaryota; kingdom Metazoa; phylum Mollusca; class Gastropoda; order Stylommatophora; family Arionidae; genus Ariolimax; species Ariolimax columbianus. Next base: position 56,234,632 of record JAVGWX010000004.1, read on the forward strand.
GGGTGTGGAAGAATTTCATCATTCAAACCGTTGGATGTTTGCAGCACAAGCCTTACTTTATGGGAGGCTCGTTGTCTTGAAGCAAAGGCAGAATGTGAGTGTGTGCTATCCTTGGTTTTCTGGTCACAGTCTTTCTTAGTTTGGTAAGGAGATCTACATAATATTGCCCATTAACCGTGTTGCCACGAGGCTGGTAATCTTTCAATGTGACACCTTTGATGTCTCAAAAACAGTCAGCATCACTTTTCGTGCAGATTTATGTACTCTTGGCTTGACATGTTTTAGTTAGCCCGGAGTTTTCCACTGTATTTTTCCACCAATTTGGATTCTGGGTCATAATGGTGAACCCAAGTCTCATCTACTGTCACCTTAATCGGCAACATGTTTTTCGACCGACACATTTTGAGCAATTGGCGACAGCAATCAACCCTTGTTTGTTTCTGTTCACATGTCAGCCGACGTGGGACCCAGCGGGCACACACTTTTCTCATGATCAGTCTGTTGTGTAAAATTCTAAAACTTTACTTTCATTCAGTTTTGCTGACCTAGATTTCTCTGCAATTGTCATTTTCCTATCCTGGTCAATGATTTTCTTCACTCTTGCAGCATTTTCATCTCTGCACTCTGAGGATGTCTTCCTGATCTTGGAAGATCAGCAACATGGAAACGGTCACACTTAAACTGCCTACACCAGTTTTTACAGAAGCATAGGGAATGAATTCCTCAAACACTGGTTCCATCTCTCTGGGTATTTCTGTAGGTGTTTTCCCCTGCAACATCAAGAATTGTATCACAGGTATGGCCTGAGATTTCTCCATTGTTCTGACAAACCGTTAGAGTAGCAGATCCGATCAATATGGTGTGTTGCGCCATGCACCATACCGGTTAAGCCCATCTAGGAGGAACATTCATATCTCTCAAATTGAATGAGCTACATATGTGCCAAATTTCAACGTTTTTCTGTTACTCCTTCATAGTCAGGTTAAAGACTTGTGACAGCCTTGTGTATAAATATAAATATAAATAATAAATTACAACCTTTCATTTTCATATGGAGCACATGTCTCCAATTCGCACATGTCATGTCCTCCTGCCCCGTGCCCTCTGTTCCAGCTCTGTCCAGATTATTTTTATATACATTTTGGTAATCGTCCATGATTCGCAGCCATATACTGCCACAGGAAAAACACAGGCTCTCAAGACTTTCACTTTTGACGTATTATTGATATTCTGACATAATTTTGTTCAGTCTGTTTAGCCTATGCGTTGCTAATGCTAGTCTCCTTCTGATTTCTTTGCTGCAGTCGCCAATTTCGTGGACCCTATATATTATAAACTCGTGAACTGATTGATTTTCTCACCACCTACTATAAATGTATGTTGACAGAGTGTTTTTATACTTTTCATTATGTCGCGATTAGTTGGAAAGCAGTCGCAATTTCTTAGAAAGTGACAGCTTTTAGATGGAGATAAGTCGTTATTTCTTAGAAAGTGGTAGCTTTTAGTTGGAGAGTAGTCGCTATTTCTGAGAAGGTGACCGCTGTTAGTTTTGGAGTAGTCGCTATTACTTACAAAATTTGCTGCCATTAGTTGGAGATTAGTCGCTATTACTTACAAAATTGGCCGTCATTAGTTGGAGAGTTGTCGCTATTAGTTACAAAATTGGCCTCTGCTAGTTGGAGAGTTGTCGGTATTACTTACAAAATTGGCCGCCATTAGTTGGAGAGTTGTAGGTATTACTTACAAAATTGGCCGCCATTAGTTGGAGAGTTGTCGCTGTTACTTAGAAAGTGCTCGGATGTAGTTCGAAATATGTCCCCATTTTTTAGAAAGTGGTCGCTATTAGTTTGATAAATGTTGCTATTAGTTTGATAAATGTTGCTATTAGTTTGATAAATGTTGCTATTAGTTTGATAAATGTTGCTATTAGTTTGATAAATGTTGCTATTAGTTTGATAAATGTTGCTATTAGTTTGATAAATGTTGCTATTAGTTTGATAAATGTCGCTATTAGTTTGATAAATGTTGCTATTAGTTTGATAAATGTTGCTATTAGTTTGATAAATGTTGCTATTAGTTTGATAAATGTCGCTATTAGTTTGATAAATGTTGCTATTAGTTTAATAAATGTCGCTATTAGTTTGATAAATGTTGCTATTAGTTTGATAAATGTTGCTATTAGTTTGATAAATGTTGCTATTAGTTTGATAAATGTTGCTTTTAGTTTGATAAATGTTGCTATTAGTTTGATAAATGTCGCTAATAGTTTCATTAATGTTGCTATTAGTTTGATAAATGTTGCTATTGGTTTGATAAATGTTGCTATTAGTTTGATAAATGTTGCTATTAGTTTGATAAATGTTGCTATTAGTTTGATAAATGTTGCTATTAGTTTGATAAATGTTGCTATTAGTTTGATAAATGTCGCTATTAGTTTGATAAATGTTGCTATTAGTTTGATAAATGTTGCTATTAGTTTGATAAATGTTGCTATTAGTTTGATAAATGTCGCTATTAGTTTGATAAGTCTTGCTATTAGTTTGATAAATGTTGCTATTAGTTTGATAAATGTTGCTATTAGTTTGATAAATGTTGCTATTAGTTTGATAAATGTCGCTATTAGTTTGATAAATGTTGCTTTTAGTTTGATAAATGTTGCTATTAGTTTGATAAATGTCGCTAATAGTTTGATTAATGTTGCTATTAGTTTGATAAATGTTGCTATTAGTTTGATAAATGTTGCTATTAGTTTGATAAATGTTGCTATTAGTTTGATAAATGTTGCTATTAGTTTGATAAATGTCGCTATTAGTTTGATAAATGTTGCTATTAGTTTGATAAATGTTGCTATTAGTTTGATAAATGTTGCTATTAGTTTGATAAATGTCGCTATTAGTTTGATACATGTTGCTATTAGTTTGATAAATGTTGCTATTAGTTTGATAAATGTTGCTATTAGTTTGATAAATGTTGCTATTAGTTTGATAAATGTTGCTATTAGTTTGATAAATGTTGCTATTAGTTTGATAAATGTTGCTATTAGTTTGATAAATGTCGCTATTAGTTTGATAAGTCTTGCTATTAGTTTGATAAATGTTGCTATTAGTTTGATAAATGTTGCTATTAGTTTGATAAACGTTGCTATTAGTTTGATAAATGTCGCTATTAGTTTGATAAATGTTGCTTTTAGTTTGATAAATGTTGCTATTAGTTTGATAAATGTCGCTAATAGTTTGATTAATGTTGCTATTAGTTTGATAAATGTTGCTATTAGTTTGATAAATGTTGCTATTAGTTTGATAAATGTTGCTATTAGTTTGATAAATGTTGCTATTAGTTTGATAAATGTCGCTATTAGTTTGATAAATGTTGCTATTAGTTTAATAAATGTCGCTATTAGTTTGATAAATGTTGCTATTAGTTTGATAAATGTTGCTATTAGTTTGATAAATGTTGCTATTAGTTTGATAAATGTTGCTTTTAGTTTGATAAATGTTGCTATTAGTTTGATAAATGTCGCTAATAGTTTCATTAATGTTGCTATTAGTTTGATAAATGTTGCTATTGGTTTGATAAATGTTGCTATTAGTTTGATAAATGTTGCTATTAGTTTGATAAATGTTGCTATTAGTTTGATAAATGTTGCTATTAGTTTGATAAATGTTGCTATTAGTTTGATAAATGTTGCTATTAGTTTGATAAATGTTGCTATTAGTTTGATAAATGTTGCTATTAGTTTGATAAATGTCGCTATTAGTTTGATAAATGTTGCTATTAGTTTGATAAATGTTGCTATTAGTTTGATAAATGTTGCTATTAGTTTGATAAATGTCGCTATTAGTTTGATAAGTCTTGCTATTAGTTTGATAAATGTCGCTATTAGTTTGATAAATGTTGCTTTTAGTTTGATAAATGTTGCTATTAGTTTGATAAATGTCGCTAATAGTTTGATTAATGTTGCTATTAGTTTGATAAATGTTGCTATTAGTTTGATAAATGTTGCTATTAGTTTGATAAATGTTGCTATTAGTTTGATAAACGTTGCTATTAGTTTGATAAATGTCGCTATTAGTTTGATAAATGTTGCTATTAGTTTGATAAATGTTGCTATTAGTTTGATAAATGTTGCTATTAGTTTGATAAATGTTGCTATTAGTTTGATAAATGTTGCTATTAGTTTGATAAATGTCGCTATTAGTTTGATAAATGTTGCTATTAGTTTGATAAATGTTGCTATTAGTTTGATAAATGTCGCTATTAGTTTGATAAATGTTGCTATTAGTTTGATAAATGTTGCTATTAGTTTGATAAATGTTGCTTTTAGTTTGATAAATGTTGCTATTAGTTTGATAAATGTCGCTAATAGTTTCATTAATGTTGCTATTAGTTTGATAAATGTTGCTACTGGTTTGATAAATGTTGCTATTAGTTTGATAAATGTTGCTATTAGTTTGATAAATGTCGCTATTAGTTTGATAAATGTTGCTATTAGTTTGACAAATGTCGCTATTAGTTTGATAAATGTTGCTATTAGTTTGATAAATGTTGCTATTAGTTTGATAAATGTTGCTATTAGTTTGATAAATGTTGCTATTAGTTTGATAAATGTCGCTATTAGTTTGATAAATGTTGCTATTAGTTTGATAAATGTCGCTATTAGTTTGATAAATGTTGTTATTAGCACTCTCTGTTAACAATGCGTAAGTTTTAATGTTCCATCATTCCAGTATATTTTTCTTTTTTTGAACACACCAGAAGTTCATTGTTTGTATAGCACTTAAAAAAAAAAAAATTAATTAAGCTGTGTTGACGATTTCTGTTTCAAAATGGAGAGCTACGAAATTATATAATGTGTTAAAAAGTTTGGAAGAGATTTGTATTTGTTTTATTTTATTATGTGTCTGGGTCGACTATTCAGCTGGTTAGAGACCTTCTGTTCTCTGTATTTTAGAGATGAGCTGGCGTCAACTAAAAGACTGGGGTTAAATCCCGAGTGGTTGTTAATTAGAATATCTGGTCTCGTATGTATGGTAACCAAGGTGGTCGTAGGGGAAAGACAGTTCATAATATCATGAACTGTCCGCCACAACATACTCCTATCTGTCGAGAGCATTGCGATTTCAATTAACTATTTACTTCTCTCGTCAGGAACTGCCTCTCGGGGCATCATATTGAGCAAACCATGAGAACGATTACCATGGTTGTTTACGCAGTTTTCATGACTTGGCAATTGAAAAGAGCTCCGGATACGGCTTGATAGACTGTTGGACAGTATTGCGTACGCTGGCGATCGTGACGTTATCTCTCCTTGATATTCCAAAGATCGTTATGAATCCCCTCATCTCTATAACCTGAAAATCCTGTTCCAATGCAGCAATGTAACTCATGAACTGAGAACAGCCAGAGAATCACATCTGGCTGCTAGCTTCATGGTCAGTGATTCATGGCTGACTAAGAACCTGTTTTGCTTCCAAATGGTTGCACTGAAAACAGACAGCGCATGTACAGCCTGGCTAAGTGAATAAGGACCGAAGACGGATGGGGAACACAGTCCCACAAATGTTCTGCTCAACCGGAAATGTGAGCCCGAGAAGAGCAGATATCCTAAGAGTAAGCCACCAGGCAAGGACGGCATAACAACGGATGCGATTCATGCTTGTGGGGAAACAGGGTTAGTCTGGAAACGGAGACTCTTTCCAAATGCGTGGAAAGACAGACGTATACCAGTTGACTGGCAGTAAGCTACAATAGTGCCAATTTAGAAGACAAAATGTGACAAAATAAACTGTAAGACGAACAGAAGCATTTCGAAACTTAGTCAACCTGGTTAAATGTATGCGAAGATTCTAGTACAGAGAATAAGAGGAGAGCTCATCTGTCCAAAGCTCAATTTGGACTTCGCAGGAGTATGTACTGCACGGATCATGTACTCATCTTAAAGCAGTTAAGTGAAAGATCAATAGAACATAACGAAAATCTGTACAGAGCTTTCATTGATCAAGAAAAAAAGTGGTAAGGTAGACAAGATTCAACTTTGGAAGACACTGGAAGATGATGAGGCACAAGGCCAGTATGTCGATAAAGCCAGAGTCCTGTATCGAACGATAATACACGTCGTCAGAACGATTGATGGTGTCACATATGCTTTCGGAGTCACTACCGGCGTGAGACAAGGGCGTATGCTAGCCACTCTGCTGTTTAACATATGTATGGGCAAATATGCATCAGAGACTTATCAAAATTAGACATCGGAACAGAACTCAATACACGAATTATTCTTTGTAGATGATCAATGGTTGCTGTACAACGATGAAAATAAACTGCAAACCCATTTGAATGGGCTTACTACTCTGTGCTTAATACAATATGCAAATTAACGAGAAGAAAACAGAAACTACGACAACCAGCAGACCGCCTGGGCCACTCAACATAAGTGTAACTGATATCGCTTTTCAACAGGCCCATAATGTGGAACATAATTACAGAATGGGAGAAAACAATATATTATAAAGATAAATAAGGAAAGGGACCTAGGGGTTATAATAGATCATACCGGAAAGGTGAGTGAGCAAGTTAAGGTAGCAGTGAAAAAGGCAAATGCAATATTAGGTATGATAAAAAGAAATATTAATCATAGGAGCAAGGAAGTGATCGTCAAACTGAATAAAGCTTTAGTTAGACCTAGATTGGAGTACTGTGTACAGGTGTGGAGTCCTTATCATAGAGGGGACATAAACATGCTCGAAAGAATACAAAAAAGAGCGACTAAGATGATAGTGGGATTCCAGAATTACAGTTATGAGGAACGACTCAAAAAAACAGGCCTACAGTGTCTCGAAGAGAGAAGAATTCGTGGAGACTGAATACAGGTTTATAAGACGATCAGAGGAATGGATAGATTAGACTATAACAAGTTTTTTAAAATACAGCCACCTACAATAACACGAGGACAAGCTGACCAAAGAGAGGCCCAGATTAGATATTAGGAAATATTTTTTTTAGTCAGAGAGTGGTGTCTGCTTGGAATGCATTGCCAGGGAAGGTAGTGGAGGCAGGGACAGTTAATGCATTTACGAATAAACTGGATGCGCATAGCTTTTAGAGCAAGGTGATGTAAATGTAACTGGTTGTATACAGACTCTGCAGTGTCTTCTAAACCAGTATAAAGACGTTAATTTAAGTTAAGTTAAGTATAAGTTTAGGTATATTGGCAGTTTTTTTTCGGCAGAAAACATACTCGACAGGGAAATCGGGACTAGGTGTCAGAAATCATCTGTGGTGGTTCATGAGCTATCCTTACCTATTAGACGCCCGAACATTATTTTTGCAACAAGCAACAGCTGATGCACATTATTTCTGTGTTAAATCTGTGCTACCAGTGCCATGGCCTCTGTCCAGGGCGCGTAAGAGGAGCATTTTGACATCTTAAATGAAGTGCTGACGAAGGTCATCGGTGTTATCAGGAATTACTATATGCGAAACGACGACATTCGTAGTATGCTCGAGACTAAGTTTTGTGTAGAATGCATTTTCTGGAACAACATAATTTGGTTCGGGCATCTCATGAGAATACACGCTCAAATTCGACTGATGGCTTAACAACACTGATCGACCCAACTATAGGACAAGGGGGCGGCCACAAACCAGGTGGGTGGTTGGTTGGTTGCTAGTGTCCACAATGGGTTGGTAACCGTTGTGTGCGCCCTGAAAAGGACGGTTCTTGTGATAGATTGCAGTAGCTTTCCTGACATCCCGAATGTGCTGATGAAGTGGACTGGGATCCTCCAGACGGTAATGCAATGTTTGGCTTCATCTGCGTGTCACTCACTACAACGGGAATTACGTCAAACTTCACCTTGTTAGCCAGACTGTTGTCCTCGACAACAGCCCGTTTTCCTGGACGACCAACGAGGAGGTCAGGTGAGGGTCCCTAAGCAGGTGGATAAATGATATTAGGGTGGTTGGGCAATGACATGGGCTCACATTGACCGAGGCAGGACACTTGACGCAGGTCAGAGAACTTAACCTCCACAGGGCGCTAACCGCAAGTGGAAAGAAAACTAACCAACGTCACAGCATCTCTGTCAATTGCGACGAAATGCAACAAAATGCTCTGTTCAAGACAAACGCGAAATAAGAAAAAATACGAATAAGACGAAATTGTTAAAGATAATGAAGAAGAAGAAGTTAACGAAGAAGAAGAAGTAGACAAAAAAGAAGTTAACGAAGAAGTTAACGAAGAAGGTTAACGAAGAAGAAGTAAACGAAGAAGAAGTAAATGAAGAAATTTAACGAAGAAGAGGAAGTAAAAGGTAATGGAGAAGAAGTAAAAGATAATGAAGAAGAAGTAATAGAATAGAGAACAACGAGAAGAACAAATAGAAGAAGAAGAAGACGAAGAGGTAAAAGATAATGACGAAGAAGAAATAAAAGATAATGAAGAAGAAGAAGATAATGAAGAAGAAAAAGAATATTTTGAAGAAGAAGAAAAATAGGAAAATATCTTGAAGAAGAAAAAAAAATTTGTTCAACGTACTGTACGTATTTTAATATAGTATATTATTCCGAAACACCTATACCTTTTAACTCACATCTAATCTGCATATTATACATTTATGTCTAATACCTGAAACTTTTAATCTTCAAATGCAAAATTCCTCCAAGCGGGTCATTTTACAGACTGCATAATTTGTCTAATTGCGCGACGTCTCTTGCCCCAGGACGTTTCTTACAACTGTGAAAAATTGAAACGTCTTTGAAATCAAGAAATTAGTTTTTTTTATGCACACATGTATCTCCATCTTGAATCTCATGCGAGTAGTCAATCCATGCGGATCTCTGGATAATTTTCGACGAGAAGAAATATAGAGACTGATCCCTGCTGATAATTCAGTGCATTGTGACTTAAGCACGCTAGATATCGTGACATTAGTTTTAGACTAACACAGGAGCTAGCAAGGACGGAGTAAACAGTTTAGTTTTTTGGTGGACTCATGCTCAATTTGAATAGGAAAGAGACAAACAATATCTAGCTAGGATACTCTTCATCTTCGGTATTTGTCTTGTGAAGGAGTTATGTGACGTTATGTTGGATTATACATCAAGACTGTGATATCTACGCATTTCGATCCAACACATCTGATTTCAGCATGCGTTTTTGAGAATGTGGTTGTCTTCCCTCTTCGATCATTAATTTCGTAACCAAACTGCACTGTGGCAGTCTATTTCCAGGGTCGCCACTTGAAGCCGGAAAAGGGTCTTACTCCGTTATGGATCATTGTCTTTGACGAGTCTCTCTCTGTCCGACGCCAGCTCATTCGATGCAGACTCTTCGGCACCACTAGGACAATAAATATTGCTTTGTTTTATTAACAATGTCTTCATGTTCAACCTTACTTCAACCAATCAATCAAAACATTTTAGCTCCCTTTAGATCACATGTCTACATCAAATGCATGTCCCAAGTCCTCATCTCTTGAGCCAACAGTTCCAACTCGTTCATGACTTTCTTGTTTCCTGTTTGTCTCAAACTCTCTTCTACGGGTGTGATTTGGATTGTCTCTTCTTCTTTTGATTTGACAATTCAGGAACATATAATTGTAATACTATAACATGGTTTCAGTGTTCTTCTTATTCTTTGATCAACTGATTCAATGCTTATAGCCTGGTAATGTTCACAAAGGAGACTGCCTTCCAGGTTTGTGCCTATCCCCACAGCCTTTTCAGCATGATCACACCCCTGGGCCACGCTGCCTCTTTTTGGTCTGCATAAGTAGGGCAGACTTGTAGGATCTGTTCTGGTATGTTCTTTGGTGTTCCGCAATCGCTAGTGTAAATATCTCTGAGATTCATTCTGTGGAGGTTGAATTGCAATGTCCCATTCTGAATCTGAAGATCGTTGTCTGACAATGTCCTGCCACTTTTGTCTGTGTTATCCTTTTCTGGCTTGAATTCTTTATGCTGGTCTCATATTCCGTCCTCGTGGATAGTTTGATGAGTGTATTTGCGACTTTATATCTCTGTTTTATGGCGAGTCTGCGTGCCACCACTTCAGGCTTTGTTGGAGCCCATCTGTCTTCTCGTTTCCAAAGATCCTACAGTGGGTCGGAATCCACTGTTGAATCAAATCTGTTTTGGGGACAGCAACCCAATGTTATATTTAATGTTGGCTTCATATGGCTTGGAGTACTATCCTGGAGTCTGTTCAAATGAGAGTTTTTCGTATAGTTGTATTTTGGCTGATACGAATCTCAGTTGCGTTTAGTATAATGAAAAATCCCCACCTCATCCCCTACAGCAGTGTCTGTTTCGTCTACCGTCACATTCTTAGAACGCGTTGTAAGGGGTTTAACTCTTCAGTAATGCTCGCTCTATTCAACGCCAGTTTATTCTCATAATTCTCCTCAGCAGTTGCAAATTAGTGATCTTGTCCAACCAATTCGATCTGTCTATTCAGCACAGCGATCACTTTATGGATGTGGGCAACGTTTTTGTTGTTCAATATATTTCACAGCTCGAGAAAAGAAAGGAATCTACAGAATCTACATTGATGTTGAATTTATTTATTTTTGTGTTGGACTTAATTTCTTTTTTTTTTATTGACTTTCTGATGTTCTGTAGTAGTTTACAGCAAGGCTGCGGTATCTTTCGGACTGACACATCCGGTTTCAGCTTTCTTTTATTGTGTAGCTGGTTTGCATTTTCGCTGCGATCGTTATTCTTTAGCCAGACTACACGAGTGCAGTCTGTTTTTAGGGCCGTCGCTAGGAGGGCGACATTCGGTCTTGGTCTTGGTCACTCTGATGTAATAAGTCAGATAGCACTCTCTGGCTACTGTCAACTCACACATTTGGCTGTATCTTTGGTGCTAATTCCTTTATGAATCTATAACTTCCTAAATGCAATAAAAGCTATTTTCCCCGTTTGTATTCTTATTGTGTTATCTTTATCTGTATCACCCCACTTATTCACACGTTTTTTTTACGGAATCACACATCACCACTTAAATGACTTACTCATTTACGTACTCACTAGCTCATTCTTTAGCCAACTCATCCCTACACACTCACTCACATATTCTCTCCATCTCGTCTCCACACACGCACTCATTCACTCACTAATTCACTCTTCCCATCACCTATTCCTTCTCTCACATTAAGTTAGTCAATCGGTCAATCACATCAATCATTCACATACATTCCTTTACTCCTTCACGCCCTCAGAATATCGCAATCACACAATATTTAATTCAGCAATGTACACACAGAAATGCCTGGTATGACTGTGTCGAAGGCTACAGTTTTGGCAAGGGAAAGAGTTTCTTTCAGACAGACTGTGATGGGAGCGACGTTCTATAAAAGACATGCCACATGAAGATGATGATTCACAGACTAATTCGCTTACTCATCATTTCTTATTCTTCTACTTTCGTTCGTTCTCAATCTCCCGCTACCAAGCCCTGAACAAGGTTTTGCAAGTAGCAGGATGTAGTCTTGAAAACGAAATGGATTGTGTCGTTAGTTTACAGCTTGACTGCGATATTTGCACCTTTTGGTCTGACGCATCTGTCTTCAGGAGCTTGTTTACTCATTTCCTCCATGTATGTCATTATCTCTCTTTCATTCTCTATATTCTCTTAGTCATTCTGTCACTCCCGTACCCAGTACCATCCCTCAACTACGAAGTTCACTATTTTCTTCACTTACTCACTGACAGTCTACGGCATGTATTGCTCGCCAACTCCTTACCTCACTCTTTCACTCATTCACTGTTACAAAGACACTCATTCTCATAATTCAATCACTCACTGTTACAAAGACACTCATTCGCACAATTCACTTACTCACTCTTTCAAAGACTCTGATTCCCATAATTTACTCACTCACTCTTACAAAGACACTGATTCACACACTTCACTCACTCTAACTGTTACAAAGACACTGATTCACACAAGTCACTCACTCACTCTTATAGACACTGATTCACACAATTCACTCACTCACACTATTACACAAATACTGATTCACACAATTCACTCACTCACACTATTACACAAATACTGATTCACACAATTCACTCCCTAAAACCTCACATTTTCACTCACTCACACTCACACACACACACACACACTTACACAATTCACTTACCCCATACCTTACTTATTCACTCACTCCTACTCATACATATTCATACAACCCACTTACTCCTTGACTCACTGTATCACTCACTCCCACTCATACAAACACAGTGACTCTCACATTAACTCAATCATTGTATTTTGCTTTATTTCTCTCATTACTTGACTCTCGTTCTGTCTTAACATTCTCTTTTTGAACACCACAATAGCTGCCTCCTTCCCTCAATCTAAAATACACTGTTTTGTTTTAAAACGTTTTGACAATATTTAATCTATGAAGCGAACTATTATTAGGTTTTTCTGTGCTTGTATTCTTACTTTCTATATTTTATTTGACACGTGTCAACATTTTTATTTAGTTATTTCTTAATGATATATTGATTTAGAAAACTATTTTATTAGTTGAATGTTGTGTCTCGTCTCGTTTCGCTTTCTATCATGAATCTTTCTGATCGGTGCCTGTCAGACCACCACAGTTCATGTTCAAGGTCTGTCAGTCACCTCAGTTCATGGTCAGGGTCTGTCAGTCTACTTCTGTTCGTGGTCAGGGTCTTTCAGTCCACCTCAGTTCATGATCACGGTCTGTCAGTCAATGAGTAAATCAAAAAATGAACGGGCTTCACGTGAACAGCTGATGTTGCTGACTAAGCAGGTGTTAAGGATCTCTTCACTTCTCGCCGATAATTTGGTGATAGTCAAACAAGAGAATATTTCCATTTCGTGGGGAATTGATGTTAAATAGAACATAACAACATAATTGGTCTTGCTCTTGGGTACTTCATGTTAAATAGTACACTTCTATAGCAGAATTGGTCCTGCTCCCGGGTACTTCATGTTAAATAGTACACTCGTACAGCAGAATTGGTCCTGCTCCCGGGTACTTCATGTTCAATAGTACACTCGTACAGCAAAATTGGTCTTGTTCATGGGTACTTCATGTTAAATAGTACACTCCGACAAGAGAATTTGTCTTGCTAATGGGTACTTCAAGTTAAACAACACATACCGGCAGGAGGATCAGTTACTCTTGTGGGTAATTGACGTTATGCTGAACATAAGGACATGAGAATCAGTTACTCGTATGTGTAATTGACGTTATGCAGTACGTAAGAACAGGAGAATCAGTAAATCGTATATGTAATTGACGTGTTGCAGTATATAAGGATATGAGAATCAGTTCACAATATCGATAATTGACAGTATGCAGTACATAGTGACAAGAGAATCACTCATACTATCTATTAAACCGTACGGAATCAGACAATTAAGATGTTTCGGTCACACCAAAGACATAGCTTCTGGCTGGAAACACAACTGGAGGCAAATGAAGGGGGCAAATCTGCATAATATAAAAACCGCTTTAAATGGGAAAATAGCATCAAAGTAATGTTTCAAAAGAAAATGTATGCTAGTCTATACCTGTGAAACAAGAGACATGACTTTGGAGATCCATTGCAGCCAATCTTCAATGTGAAGATAGCATCTGAACTGAGTAAGTCTTGTACTCATTTGCAAATCGGTCAACTGAAGCGTTTCAACAACAGACATCAAAACCGGCCCCATTTTAGTGAAAAGCAATATCTCTACCATTCCGTTACTCAGAAGCTCTTATATTTGACAGTGAAACATAATAATTGATAACTATTTTCCAGTCAAAGCAAAGCTCTGATATGTGATACTGAACTATATAACTGGATAATTTATTTTCCAGGCAACGAGACGCTCCTATACATGACACAGCAGGAAAAGAATTTAAACTTATTTTCCAGACAATGAAAAGTTCTATACATCACAGAAAGATAAGAATTTAAACTTATTTTCCAGGTAACGAGACGTTCCTATATATGACACAGAAAGATGAGAATTTAAACTTATTTTCCAGCCAATAAGAAGTAATATACATCACAGAAAGATGAGAATTTAAACGTATTTTCCAGCCAATAAGAAGTAATATACATCACAGAAAGATGAGAATTTAAACGTATTTTCCAGGCAACGAAAAGCTCATATACATGACACAGAAACACAAGACTTGATAACTTATTTTCCAGGCAATCAGAAAAACAAGAAATACATAATTAAACAAAAATATATCCGCTCTAGAGGTGCACGCCAGACCTCAAAAACGACAACCTTAGAAAAACAACAACAGCATCAGCAACAACAAAAAGTTAATCTCGAACCACAACACTCTACACGTTATACACAAGTTCCTCTATCTTCAATGCACCGCTGGTTTTTAAGTACTTTCCCTTATAATCATTTCATTCCTCTCAAATCCTTGTTGTGTTATCTATTTTTCTTGGACATCCCATTCCACACGTGATGTTATTAGCAGTTATAGAGACTGCCCGCAGTCCATTCCACAAGATTGAGAATCGTTGCTGCGTGCTTCACCTGGTCTTGAACTCCATCAGCCACGGATATTTTCATAATGATTATGTGCCATTAAGAGATTCAGATTTTCTATTGGCTATTCTATAAATCCTATTCTGATCTGAAAGCTGTGAACAAGAGAAACAACATGTAGGTTCGAACTTTAATGTACAAGTATTTGCATGCCTGAGATGTAAAAATTAGTATTAGTCATCACTTCCTCTTTTCCCCTGGATGTTGCCGTCCAGTTTGTTAATGGATGACTTTTTATTGTGAACCAGCCAACTCAGTCTTCATGTCTGTATCACTTTCAATGTGTGTGATGAAATTGTCATTGCATCTTATGTCTGTCTAACTCACTCTTTTTATTCTATGACAACATATTTCAATTTTTTTTTTTCATGCGGATTTTCTCGAGTCAATGTTACATTGTAATTGGGCATTTACGATTAGTGATTCATATTTTCCTCAGTTCTATCCTGATAGTCTTTGATGTTAGCAAAGTCTTCAGTGGATTGGGACTGTAAGATCAACTGGCCTTTACTCATGAGCCCTATAAGTGCTCCCAGTAGATCACAACGATGAAATTAAGCACCTGAGTTAAAGTTTCATTTTCTGTAGCCTACAGATAAGTAAGTGAAGCACCAGAGTTGAAGTTTCAGTTTCTGTAGTCCTACAGATAAGTAAGTGAAGCACCAGAGTTGACGTTTCAGTTTATGTAGCCTACAGATAAGTAAGTGAAGCACCAGAGTTGACGTTTCATTTTCTGTAGCCTACAGATAAGTAAGTGACGCACCAGAGTTGAAGTTTCAGTTTCTGTAGTCCAACAGATAAGTAAGTGAAGCACCAGAGTTGAAGTTTCAGTTTCTGTAGTCCTACAGATAATTAAGTGAAGCACCAGAGTTGAAGTTTCAGTTTCTGTAGTCGTACAGATAAGTAAGTGAAGCACCAGAGTTGAAGTTTCAGTTTATGTAGTCCTAAAGATAAGTAAGTGAAGCATCAGAGTTGAAGTTTCAGTTGATGTAGTCGTACAGATAAGTAAGTGAAGCATCAGAGTTGAGTTCCAGTTTCTGTAGTCGAACAGATAAGCAAGTGAAGACCAGAGTTGAAGTTTGTTTCTGTAGTCGTACAGATAAGTAAGTGAAGCACCAGAGTTGAAGTTTCAGTTTCTGTAGTCCTACAGATAAGTAAGTGAAGCACCAAAGTTGAAGTTTCAGTTTCTGTAGTCCTACAGATAAGTAAGTGAAGCACCAGAGTTGAAGTTTCAGTTTCTGTAATCCTACAGATAAGTAAGTGAAGCATCAGAGTTGAAGTTTCAGTTTCCGTAGTCGTACAGATAAGTAAGTGAAGCACTAGAGTTGAAGTTTCAGTTTCTGTAGTGCTACAGATAAGTAAGTGAAGCACCAGAGTTGAGTTCCATTTTCTGTAGTCGAACAGATAAGCAAGTGAAGACCAGAGTTGAAGTTTCAGTTTCTGTAGTCGTACAGATAAGTAAGTCAAGCACCAGAGTTGAGTTCCAGTTTCTGTAGTCCTGCAGAAAAGTAAGTGAAGCACCGGAGTTGAAGTTTCAGTTTCTGTAGTCGTACATATAAGTAAGTGAAGCATCAGGGTTGAAGTTTCAGTTTCTGTAGTCGAACAGATAAGTAAGTGAAGACCAGAGTTGAAGTTTCAGTTTCTGTAGTCGAACAGATACGTAAGTGAAGTACCGGAGTGGAAGTTTCAGTTTCTGTAGTCCTACATATAAGTAAGGGAAGCACCAGATTTGAAGTTTCTGTTTCTGTAGGACTACAGATAAGTAAGTGAATGGTTTTGGGCTCATGACACGACCGCGTCAAAACTTTCGAGCCACCTGCTGGATTCAGAGTAAAACAATAATGGAATTGCAAAGTTGCTGAAACACTAAAAATATGTGGATTGATAATAACAGCTACATCGGTGACATCGGTAGCCCTAAAGCGGCTACTACGAAAAGCTAAAAAGATACGATGAGATGGACAGATGTGTTAAAGAGTAAAAGGTCGTAATACATCCGCATTACTGATGACATTTTTATCAAGAAATTATTAGCAGCTGTTGAGAGATACTTAACTTAACTTAACGTCTTTATACTGGTTTAGAAGACACTGCATAGTCTGTATACAACCAGTTACATTTACATCACTTTGCTCTAAAAGCTATGCGCATCCAGTTTATTCTTAAATGCATTAACTGTCCTTGCCTCCACTACCTCCCCTGGCAATGCATTCCAAGCAGACACCACTCTCTGACTAAAAAAATATTTCCTAATATCTAATCTGGGCCTCTCTTTAGTCAGCTTGTAGCTATGCCTCGTGTTATTTTAGGTGGCTGTATTTTTAAAAAAAATGTTTATAGTCTAATTTATCCATTCCTCTGATCATCTTAGATGTTTTAACATTGTCATACTTTTTTTTATTGTTGATAAATATATTTTTTTTTTCTGCCGATTCGTCATGTGTTAAGAAAGTAATTCTGCGGTTCGGGATTTTATTTACTGCACACCACCTTGCAATTCTTGACTGACGTATATCCGCGCAATAATAATTTGATTACTATTTGTAATATATTCTTTGCCTGGAGTGGGAACCTACGCTCAGATATTTAGTTAACAGGCAAAATGTTCGTTAACTTACATTTCTACTGGGCCAGCAATCGCATCATGTAAATAAATGACAACAGAAAAACATACCCCAAGACTCCATTAAGTACTGTAAGACGACAAATGTTAAAAGGTCCGAGTCACAGCGATCACTCTGCTCCTTTAAAAGGAAAAATGATGCTAGAAACGCAATGTATATGTTATTTCAACAGGGTACTGTAAAATCTCGAGTAATTAAACTACATCTCTTACATCATTTCCCGATATTGTCACTAACAGCTTATTCACCCGCAGCTATTATTTTAATCATGTTATGCTAAATGCTGCAGGAACCAACCCTGAAACGTAATCTTGAAGAGCTGCGACGTAGGGTTTCTTCAAAGCAGGCAAGTTGAAAGAGCAACGTATATTTTACGGATAGTAAACAGTGTATCCAGTAATGGAATTAGACTAATGATTGGAAATGCGCTGTTATTGTTAATTAATCGCTTACAGTAATGGACATATTATTTCAGATATCGTTTAAATAATCCTTTACCAATAAATATGTATGTTGACATACTGTCTAGAAGTGATAGTTTGAGCTGCCCTGCAGGAAAACGTTACATAATGTCAACGTATCGATTACCAGCACCGCCAAAGGCGGAGTGCAGGACCTGTACTGCTAAATGTCAACAGGGATAAGCTTGGAACCTGGTCACTTCAGAATTGCACCTGCCTTGGGCTTAGTAAGGTACAAGAAAGAAACCATCCACAAAATTAATACTAATAGCCAAATTAGAGTATGCAAAAAGCAAGTCAGGTAAGATGAAAGACGACACCTTATTAAGACAGACTTTAAGGATTTGAAGAAAAATGTATTACCTTTGGCTAACTGGCATCAAACATTCTGCCTGATTTCTACAATGATTCCAGGATGTATAATTACAAAGTTGTGTTTCACTTTTGCCAGAAAAAATGTACATAACTATATATTTAAGGTTTTCTTAATGTTTTCGCACATTCTTATCACTTGTGACATTTTTCAGCAAGTTATTGTTGGTAGTTCTTCAGAGACTCAGTGGTCTCGAGGTAAGATGTCCGCTTCGGGTGCCGGTGGTCGCGGGTTCGAATCACGATAGAGATAATGATTTTTCACGTGGATCTTCTGGTAAAAACTCCCTTGTCTCCGGGTATTGAAATCATACTCAAGTGTTAAGTGTCGAGCAAGTTAAATATCCTTTGTGGTTATAAATCGTACAGATTAGGCTTTACAGCCGGACACAATTGAAACATTTTAGGTAAATATATTATTTGTACCTTATCCCAGGCATAGTATGCGGCAGGAAGCTTAACATGTCTACTACGGATACCCCCCCCCCCCTCCTCCCCTTCTACCTGACAACAGACTTTAACAACATACCTGTTGGGTACGAGAAAGCAGATGAGCTCGCAAAAGCCGGAAGTTGTGGCCCACAGACTCGCCATTCACAGAGCTAAAATGAAGCATGAGGACGAAATGAATGGAACAGCACAAAGAATACAAGCCAGAAATCAACAGCATAGACAAAATTGGCAGAGATGGGCAGACTCAAATTTTCAGACAACACCACGTGCGATTGTAGATCACCCAAACAAACACCAGAACAAATGCTGCAGGACTGACCTACTTAAACAGACCAAAGAGAGGCCATTCTCGACAAGCTGTAGGGGACAGGCGAAGACCTGAAACGCAATCTCCTTTGTGAGCCTAACATGACTAGAAGCATAGCATGAATTGATAGAAGTAGAAACCCAATAAATGTAAAGATATTTTTTCCTTCTAAACTTAGCTAATTTCCATCCTTAAGGTCTTCCAGTGATATTGTAGTTCTGTACTTAACAATAGACTACTTAATTGTAGTTATGTACTTAACAATAGACTACTTAATTGTAGTTATGTACTTAACAATAGGCTACTTAATGAGTTCTTTAATCTGTTTGTTTATGTTTATTACACCGTTTGTTCTATGTTGAACTCTGTCCCCGAAGAAGACACATTCTTCTTTAGGTAAGCATGTTATTTACGCTGAATTAAAATTGATGAGGAGCGTGTAGCCTATTTAACAGTGAGCTGGCTTGCTAATGCTTGGACTACACCGAGCTGAGGTTCGAAATCGCGAACGGACAGAAAACAATCGTCGTTCCTGATACGACCGCTTCTCCAGTTGACCCAGCTGTAAATGGATACCAGACGTAAGATTTTTGGGACCGAATAAACAGTAAGGAAGGGAACTGGCCACCCCACCTCACATAGGCTGCGGCTTAGTCCATGATGAGTTATCTTCCTCCCCTACGACAGTTGTTGCCGTTGGACCCACCATTATTTTTAAAAGTTGCTCCATATGTTATATTTCATCATACCGTGTTGCAATTATGAGGAGAAACGGCAGGCAATTCTGTTCCTGTCTGTCAACAGCCTCTAACACTTTGATAAACCATTTACAACTTCTTTGTCTTATAGCGTGACTCTGTCAAATAAACGATCGTTACTCCCTAATGCAAAGACAAATGAGAAGGCAAAAGCCGCCGTCCTTCGTAGACGATGATGGCATAATTTTGCTAGCGTTATATTTAGTAAGGATTAACTGCGCTACTTTTTATCCTCACTCTCTCGTCTCGTGCCGCCCGACCCCAGTGGCAAGTCAAGGACATCAAGCACCCATGAAAAAGGCGAGGGAGTCCGGAGTCGAGCCCACACCATCTGATCACGAGACCGACGGTTTAACTACTTCTCCACGGAATCCCCTAATGCAGTATTTAACGTAAATGTCTAAAGATGCAGAAAAGGACTTTTAAACAGAAGAACAGGGAACGGCGTGATCTAGTGATTAAGTGACACCGCTCACAATCCGGAGGTGCTGGGTTCACTCCCCAACCCCAGCACCGGTCGATAACACCTGGAAACAAACCCTTAGAAAATGCAGGAAGAAGCAGATTCTTACATAAAAACACATGCCGAAGTCGGATGCACTGGGTCGACAGGTGCAAAATAAAAACAGTGCAACGTTCGCGGTCTTGATGAATATAGAAATAAGACGAACTAAAAAAAAACAACACAAAACAAACAGAAGAACAAGAAGTAAAACACGTTGAAGATACAGCAACTACATAAAGATGAGCAATAAAAGCATTACATACAAAGCAAATATAAAAAGTATTCATTTTGTTCTCTTCTGCTGTTTAAGAAGATTTCCTCGACTCCTGGATGCTCTACAATGTTGGCACATTAAGGTCTTGAGAAGTCTCAAATCAAGCAATTGCATACACACTTTGAGAAATATAAAAGACGACATTTGGACTAACAAACACAAGGGGGATAGTACTCAGTACAAAGTAATTACGGATTTAGAAACAGCGCCCTTTAGCTAATGTTCGTATTTCAATTCCCAATTTGCGACGAAATTAGACAATGCACTTTGCCCACTTGTTCTTTCGCGTATCAGGTGATGGAAGGACAACTCAATGAGAAAAGGTTACTTAACTTTGCGAAAACATGGTTGTGTCCCTCGCAGTGGGATAAGCAAGTCTGATAATCAGATAATGTATGTAATGTTGTTTTTGTTGTGTTGTTGTGTCTAGTATTAGCCGTATTTGAGTTAGGTGATCCTGGTGATTTGCTTTGTTGGTAGCTTATAGTGGTACTTCTTACATCCCGAGGCATACTTCAGAAGGTGATAGAGGTTCACTTGGCTGTGGTGTATCTCAAAGGTTCCTCATTGTGGTCTTGATATATTTAACGATCCGGACATTGATATGGGATCCACGATAGCGAAATTCGCAGACGACACAAAACCATGCAGTAGTGTCTCATCTAATGCAGAAGTGGGTATATTGAGGTCAAACCTAGATACAATTCGAGAATGGTCTACGAGCTGGCAAATGGAGTTTAATGTAAATAAATGTACAGTCATCCGCATGGTTAGATCCAGTATCGAACATAATTACAGAATGGGCGAGAAAAATATTAGAATGATAGATAGGGAAAGGGACCTAGAGGTTATAATAGAGAAAACAGGAAACATGAATGAGCAAGTCCAGGTAGTAGTGAATAAGGCAAATACAATGTTCGGTATGATAAAAAGAAATATTAAACATAGGAGCAAGGAAGTGATAGTCAAACTGTATAAAGCATTAGTTATAGACCTAGATTGAAGTACTGTATACAGGTGTGGAGTCATTGTCGTAGAAATATGCTAGAAAGGATACAAAAAAGAGCGACAGAGGTGATAGTGGGATTCCAGAATTCCAAAATACAGTTTTGAGGAAAGATTCAGAAAAACCGGCCTACAGTATCTAGAAAATAGAATTCCAGGTTACAATAAAAGGTTTATAAGATAATCACATGAATTGATACATTAGACTATAACAAGTTTGTTTTTCTTCAAAATACAACTACCTATAATAACAAGAGTGTACAGCTACATATTAACTAAAGAAAGGTCTAGATTAGATATTAGGAAAGATCTTTTTTATTCAGAGAGGGGAGAATGCTTTGAATAAATTGCTATAGGAAGTAGTCGAAGCAGGGACAATTAGTGCATGTAAGAATAAATTGGATACCCGTAGCTTTTAGAGCAAGGACCTGTAAAGGAAACTGGTTGTATACAGTCTCTGCAGAGTCTTCCAGAACAGTATAAAAACATTAACTTAAGATTAAGTTATTACGCCAACCACCACAACAGGGATCGCAATGTCCAAGCTATGCCTCATTATCCAGACCTACATCACATTATGTTTCCAACAAGAACTGCTTAGAAGTGAGGTGGGATCTTGATCAGTATGTTTCTCCTGTTCATATCTTGCATCGTCTGATCAGTATGTTATGCCTGATCGGACGCTTGCCTCAACTACCCTATGTAGTAGTTGCATAGCAGTAGCGTGCTAGTTATGTGGTAAATATACGATAGGTGTGTTGTAGCTATGTGCTAGAAATGTGATAGATATGTGTTAGTTATATGGCACATGTGGGGTAGTTATGTGGTAGCTTCGCGGTAAGTATGTGAAAGTTATGTGGAAGTTATGTGTTAGTTATGCAGTAGTTATGTATGTGGTAGTCATGTGGTAGTTATGTGGTAGTAATGCGGAAGTTGTGTGGTAGCTGTGTGATATTTGTGTGGAAGCTGTGTGGTAGTCGAGTGTGTGGTAGTTGGGTGGTAGGTGTGTAGTAGGTGTGTAGTAGTCGTATTTGTAGTAGCTGTGTGGTAGCTGTGTGTTTGTATAGTAGCTGTGTGGTAGTTGTGTGGTATTTGTGTGTGTTGCAGTTGAAAATTAGTCATATGTGTGGTAGTTGTGTAGTAGTCGTGTGGTAGTTGTAGGTCTAAGAACAAAATTTATCATTGCGACTACTTTCACATGTTCTCTGTTGTCCACTGGAGGATTTAAAACTATACGGAATAAAGGCTGCTTATACTATCAGACGCTGCGGAATGTACGAGCTAGCTGTTTACCTAACCGCTGACAGATAAAGCCTACATCTTAAAGTTATGCTTCCAGACAAGGCCACTTTCCTAACAGCTCAAAGAGACACTGCTACATGTCTTGTTTTTTAACTGAAATAAAGGAAATGGTGCGGAAGATGCAACCCAGTCAACGAGCTGACAGCAGCCAATGACTCTGGATGGATGATTGCATCAGGGTCGGCTAATCAGAGCTGACAAAAACCTATTCAGTCATCAAGTGGAGGTACCTGGAAACAGGCTGCTCTAGTGAAGTATTGCTTATAGGTTGTGGATCGTAGATGAAAATAAAATCCGTTACCCAAAATAATCAGCTCAAACCGTATGTTAGTCGGAACGTGACAGATATTGCAACCTTGTTGTGAACTACGACACGACGATATTACATCATTTTCAGGACGAACGTAGGAGAAGATACTAAAAGAAGGATTGATTTTATTATGAAAATATATTTCTTTGCTTGTAATCAAGGGAAGTAAATATTTGAATTATACTAACCTTCCATAGCGTTGTATTAATTGCGATTGTATATGGATTCTTTGCGAGAACATATAAAAAAGGACTACCAGATGATCAAGATGTAGAAGGGGACAAAGACCTAGCAGATGATCAAGATGTAGAAGGGGACAAAGACCTAGCAGATGATCAAGATGTAGAAGGGGACAAAGACCTAGCAGATGATCAAGATGTAGAAGTGGACCAAGAACTAGCAGATGATCAAGATGAAGGAGACCAAAAACCATCTGATAATCAAGAAGCAGAAGAAGACAAAGAACTAGCTGATGATCAAGCAATAGGAGACAAAGAACTATCAGATGATCAAGTAGTAGAAGGAGACAAAGAACTAGCGGATGATCAAGAAGTAGAAGGAACAAAAAAAGAACTAGCAGATGATCAAGAGGTAGGAGATAAAGACGTAGAAGTAGACAAATAAATAGAGAACGAAACAGAAGTTAGGAACAAAGGAAAAGAAAATGACCAACAAATAATAGGGTACAAAAAAGAAGCAACAGCATCTGTACAGGTTTACGAATTCTGCCTATTAACCTCATTCCTTTTTTTTTTTTTTTTTTTTAAATCAGACCTCGCCTAGGTAAATTCTCATTGTTTGTGATTTGATTACAATCTAAATGAAATGACAAGTATAGCTCCCATGTTATCTGTATGGAAGAACGGGGGTGTTTACTCTATCAACTGCTGGTTATCTGCATCTGAATATGCTTGTCACACCAACAGAGGAATCTTACCATCTAAACAGGGACTTTAATGTGCAATGTGATAAACAAACAATTAAACGACATTAACACTAATATAAAAACAATACCGAATGCGATAAAATAATTGATAATAATGCAAATGATAACAGTTAACATAAATATAGAAAATTAAGTAACATTTAACACGTTTCGTGTGGATTGTAATAATTGCTAAAAACTTAAAAGTTTAGAAATATAATTTTTGCCTTACAACTCCTCGATGTTGCATTGTTTTTGTTGTTGGGGTTCATTATTTATGTTAGACAACAATGACGTTAACAAATACTCGATGCTTCAGGCAATTAAAAAGATGGCATATAATTGAAAACACAAATGATAAGACAAGGAATAGTTATCAACATTATTTGTTTGTTCTCAACCCCACGATATGAAGAGTGTTTGAACATGCCGGTCGGATTACATAAATAAAGAGACGCGCATGGTCGGATGGTGTTAAAGCCAAACTTCTGACCTAAGAGGAACGAACTGGTTTGAACATAACGGTAGGATTTAGTTTGTTTCTGTTAAGTGTTTAATTTAAACGTTGCCTGTATACTGTATGGCGAAAGCATGGACAAGCGACATGTATTTCTCAGTTCCATAAATCTTCTATGAAAACCTAATCAATGAAAATAGACGCGTTAATAATTGCTTTTAGGTCTTAAACAATTTTTTTGTGAAGTAAAATTCATAAGGCTGTCTATTCTCTGTCTCATGGTCTCTCAGTGCCAAATACGGCTCATAAGGCAGAACTCAAAATTATCCCGTTCGATCGGCCCGCAGCTATTCTCTGTAGTTCTTGCATGTTCCCAAATCCATGGTTTCACCCTCCCTTGTGATAGATTTGCAAAGTCTATCTGGTTCTACCCCGCTTCATATTACCGCGATGTTTCCACACAATCACCTGTAGCGGGAGTCTGTTATTGTTCATCCACAGCACATGTCCGGTGTACGCCCAACGTTTTTTCTTGATAACATTAGAAACATAGTTATGGTTGGACTGTAATCTGTCATCGTACTTGCTCATGACACGCGAATTCTTTCAAGCCATTGTCCACATATACATCTAAGGCATCTATTTCCAAATGGCTCCAATCTATTTGCAAGCGTCTTTTTCATTTTCCGATTTAATAACCATATGTAAACACGGAGATGGCATTATAGTTAAGTACCCTGAGATTGACACGTTTACTCAGGGATGTAGATCTCCAAATATTCTTTATATTGGTCGAAGGAGTTTGAGGCCAATATGATTGGAGTGAGAATTTCATGTGTAGCGTCATTGTACTGCCTTAATTGGTGAAATTCTCAACTTCCTGTATCACTTGACCTTTGATCTGGGTATTGACTCCTGGGCGTGCTACATTCATGCGTATAATTTTGGAGGCATTTGATGCCAAGGCGATTCGAGGGTAACAATCCCATTTTGTGTCATTTTGCAGTCTAAATATGTGAAATTCTCAACTTTCTGTATCACTTTAACTAGCGAGCCGTGCATTGTTCCAACTCAGTGTGAGATTCTTGCTTTTAGTTTCACAAGGTTTTATTTCAAGCTCTACTTGTTTGGCTATGCTGCACAGTTGGTCTGTCTTCTCGTGCGCTTCTTCTATATTATAATTCAGGAGTGCCAGATCATCTACGAAATCCAGATCCACTAGGGGCTTATCATCGGCACACTTAATGCCGATCTAGCTGTTATATGTGCAACATCACATGACTCAGTCTATCGCCACTTCGAATAGCAAACGGAACATAAAGCTACCCTGATTCACAACTGTTTCAATCTGAAACCATTCAGCTTCCTCGACGGTTGGCCGCATACTTCTTCTTCTTGTGTCCTATTGCTCTTACTTCTTCTTCTTGTGTCCTATTGCTCTTACTTCTTCTTCTTTTGTCCTATTGCTCTTACTTCTTCTTCTTTTGTCCTATTGCTCTTACTTCTTCTTCTTTTGTCCTATTGCTCTTACTTCTTCTTCTTTTGTCCTATTGCTCTTACTTCTTCTTCTTTTGTCCTATTGCTCTTACTTCTTCTTCTTTTGTCCTATTGCTCTTACTTCTTCTTCTTTTGTCCTATTGCTCTTACTTCTTCTTCTTTTGTCCTATTGCTCTTACTTCTTCTTCTTTTGTCCTATTGCTCTTACTTCTTCTTCTTTTGTCCTATTGCTCTTACTTCTTCTTCTTTTGTCCTATTGCTCTTACTTCTTCTTCTTTTGTCCTATTGCTCTTACTTCTTCTTCTTTTGTCCTATTGCTCTTACTTCTTCTTCTTTTGTCCTATTGCTCTTACTTCTTCTTCTTTTGTCCTATTGCTCTTACTTCTTCTTCTTTTGTCCTATTGCTCTTACTTCTTCTTCTTTTGTCCTATTGCTCTTACTTCTTCTTCTTTTGTCCTATTGCTCTTACTTCTTCTTCTTTTGTCCTATTGCTCTTACTTCTTCTTCTTTTGTCCTATTGCTCTTACTTCTTCTTCTTTTGTCCTATTGCTCTTACTTCTTCTTCTTTTGTCCTATTGCTCTTACTTCTTCTTCTTTTGTCCTATTGCTCTTACTTCTTCTTCTTTTGTCCTATTGCTCTTACTTCTTCTTCTTTTGTCCTATTGCTCTTACTTCTTCTTCTTTTGTCCTATTGCTCTTACTTCTTCTTCTTTTGTCCTATTGCTCTTACTTCTTCTTCTTTTGTCCTATTGCTCTTACTTCTTCTTTTGTCCTATTGCTCTTACTTCTTCTTCTTTTGTCCTATTGCTCTTACTTCTTCTTCTGTTGTCCTATTGCTCTTACTTCTTCTTCTTTTGTCCTATTGCTCTTACTTCTTCTTCTTTTGTCCTATTGCTCTTACTTCTTCTTCTTTTGTCCTATTGCTCTTACTTCTTCTTCTTTTGTCCTATTGCTCTTAGTTCTTCTTCTTTTGTCCTATTGCTCTTACTTCTTCTTCTTTTGTCCTATTGCTCTTAGTTCAACTTCTTGTGTCCTATTGCTCTTGCTTCTTCTTCCTTTGTCCTCTATCTCTTGCTTCTTCTTCCTTTGTCCTATTGCTCTTGCTTTGTGGCGTCGCAGTGATTTCATCCCTTTAAATTATGAATAAAAGTAGAGAAAGTTCACACACCTGTCATACACCACTAAGCAAAGTAAACTAATTTGTAGTACGGGTTTTTGGTGGTACTATACCTACGCCGTTTACTTACACGACGTAGCCTAGTGGTTAGTGACACGGCTCACAACCAGAAGGTGCTGGGTTTGATCTCCATCACAGTACCGGCTGTTACCTCGGGGAACCAAACCCTTATAAAACACAGGAGGAAGCAGACCCTTACATAAAATGAATGCCGAAGTCGGATGCACTAGGCCGACAGGCGCAAAATTAAAAACCGGAGTGCAACGCACACCCGCTTTGGAGAATTCAGAATAAGATGAACGCAACAACAACAACAACAACAAAAATGGCACGAAGGCCATCTAGTAATTGACTATTCACACAATATTCTCCCACAACATGCCATAGCTTACATCGAATGACCATGTCAAATGCCTTTTCCTCATCAATGAAGACCACGTCAAGATTTTTATTGTATGCTATAGCTTGGATTTTTTTCCAATTAACTGCCTGTGCGTAAATATCACATCCGTACATCCCCTGCATTTCCGGAATCCTGTTTGTGAAGCACCGAGCAGTGGCTCCATAATATCTCGTACTCGCTGATTAAGGACCCGTGGACCAGTGCGTAAACAGGTCCGACCTGGCTAAGCAGCAATGTGTCCCTATACGAACTGCAATCGTGTCTGCTAACACAGTTTTTCAAACAAGTTTTTGACGTCCCTGATTGTTTATCACGACCAATGTTGGGTCTGGACACATCTAAATGTTTATGACGACTAATGTAGGATCTGGACACTACTAAATGTTTACGACGACTAATGTAAGGTCTGGACACTCCTAAATGTTTATGACGACTAATGTAAGGTCTGAACACTTCTAAATGTTTATGACGACTAATGCAGGGTCTGGACACTCCCAAATGTTTATGACGACCAATGTGATGTCTGCGTATTAAATCTATTTTTATTTTAAATTCTTTTTATTTCCACGTCCGTTTCAAGAAACGGATTTTGAGAATAAATGATACCGTCGATCTACCCTTTGCTTAATGGGGTTTCCACCTGCAAATCGTCGAATATCATTGCTAAAGTTAAGTAACCCATAGCATTACTGCCGTAGGGGGTGTGAGGTGTTAGCGATCTCACAAATCAAAGGCTCGACTATTTGATGGCGGTAGCCATCTCCTTTCCCTCGCCGCTCTTACTTCCCGGACTGAACCGGTACCCATTTAAGGCTGGTTCGACCCGAGCCCATTGCGGTCTGAAAAAAACATTACCTCCTCAACTGGGGAATGAACCCAGGACCACTCAGATGCGAAGCCAGCGCGCTAACCACTGCGCTACGCTATGTAAGGTTTTATTCTGAATTGATGGTTATCGCTTAAGGTAGATACACTGCTTCAAAGTTTGTCCTACCGTTGTCTGGCGTTCACAAAACAACCGCCTTGATGATCTATAAAACTATTAACTTTAACACCAAGTCACAACGCTTAAATAACACAGACTATATTCACGGACTATATTCAATAGAATCTGCCAATTCTGTTTATCTTTAGCCATGTTATCGCGTCAAAATAAAATATCTCAGAAAGTGCGTACACGTAGACGTTATTGGATAATTGCGGTGAATTAACTCACCGAGTTATTTTTTTTAGTGCTGTTTGGGGCAGTCAATAATCTTCAGCGGAGTAATACAATGCCGTTATAGTGTATTGTATTGTCTATTCGGACATGAGATATTGAAGACAGTTAATGTATTGTTTTTCTGTAAATGATTGTAGATTGCGTTTTTAATGATGTTGTTGGCCATATACTCTTCTTATTCTTCTTTTGCTTCTTCTTCTACTACGTCTTCTACTTCTGCATCATCTTCTTCATCTACTTCTTCTTCTTCTTCTTCTCCTACTTCTGAATTGTCTCTTCTATTTTTTTTCGATTTATTTTTCTTCTTATTTTTCTTTTTTTTCTACTTCTTCTTCTTCTTCTTTTTTAACATCAAGCTTTTTGTTTTTACACTATAAGATCATGGAATATAGCTGACCAGTTGGAGGTATAATATGTGAATGAAAGACACGCAGTTTGGCGGCCACGAGAACGGTAACTTAGAGGAGGAGGAAGAACAAGAAGAAGAAGACATAGAAGAAAAGACGAAACAGAAGAAGACGAAATAGAAGACACTTCGCCCTTGTAGAGATCAGGATTCCTCAGGCGATGTTCCGTGTGACCCTCAGGTTCCGAAAATGACCTCTGGAAGTTCTGTGAGAGTAAGATAACATTTGTATTATAAAACAAAACTTAGCCCGCAGTTGTGAGCAGTGACCAAGCAGCCGTCTATGACAGTGGGCTTATAACAGGCTGTAATTTATATTTATACTTGTTTTATTTATTATATATGAGCACTTGAACATTATGCAAGAGCAAACCACATTGAGGTCCCTGCAGATAGGCATACAGACATTAGGGAAGAGCAAAAGGGGCACGACAACATCGATATGGCTCCTGAAGAGCACATGATGGCCAAATTAACAATGAACGAAATGGAAGAGGCAACGAGAACATTAAAGAAAAGGAAATCTAACGGAAAAGACGGGATAACAAACGAAATGCTGATTGGGCTGGGCCAAACAGCAAAGAAGAAACTGCTATCAGTCCTGAACCAAAGCTGGAAAAGGGGTATTGTACCCCAGGCATGGAAAGACGCCGTACTTGTACCAGTACCAAAGAAAGGAAAAGACAAAACAGATCCAAATGGATACAGGCCTATCAGCCTACTGAGCTGTGTCGGCAAACTGATGAAACGTATGATAAACACCAGACTGATGTGGCATCTGGAAGAAAAACGCAAATTAATTCCACAGCAAGCATGCTTTAGACAGCACAGATCCACTGATGATCAGGTCATCCTCATAGCCCAGGAAATAGAAGATGCCTACCAGGAACAAAAACATACAGTAGCGGTTTGGGTGGACCTAGAAAAGGCATTTGACAAAGTCTGGAAAGAGGGACTTAGAGTCAAGCTACGAAGAAGTAAAGTTTGTGGGAAAATGTACAAGTGGATAAGTCATTACCTCAAAAACAGAACGGCCAGAGTTCAAGTACAAGGGCAGATGAGCAAAAAGGTGACACTTGAGCAGGGAGTACCCCAAGGGGGAGTACTGTCACCCACACTCTTCCTGGTGTATATAAATAATATAACAGAGAATATACCAAGAAGAGTCCATAGCTAAATGTTCGCAGACGATCTGGCTATGTGGACCTCTGAAAAGAATCTCACCATAGCAAGAAATCGTATGCAGCAGGCCCTAACATCGCTGGAAGAGTGGGCGAACTCATTACTGGTCAAAATAAACGAGGAAAAACCACATGTACAATATTCTCGCTGTCAAACAAACCCCAAATTAAGTCTTAACGGCAAATACTTGCAGACAAACGACAATTCAAACTACTTGGGAGTCACATTTGATCGGCACATGACATGGAAAAGTCAGATCGAGAGAAACCGAATGAGAGCCAAAGAAAGAATGGCAATCATGACGAAACCTTATCCTGTTTTCGTTTCACCGTCATCTTGTGTAGAGGTCTCTAGAAGGAGCCCTAATATCTGTCTCGTGGACAGGGGAATTCATCGCCTTAGATATATTCATAAGCCACATTTTTTGTGGTCGACCTTGGCTTAGCATTTGCTGCATCTAAACATCATTGCTATCCTACTTAAAGGGAACCTGAGGAAATAGTCCAATCAGACACAACATAATGACCAGGACGTCGCATCAAGGTAAATACACTGACCAAGACCACACTATCTCTCCATTTAGCGTTCCCTGGAAACGGGCTGTTTTCATTGCAGCCTGGCTGACGAGATGTGGACCGATTTTATCCCTGTAGTACAGTGAGCACCACTCTGATGAAACCACGGATAGCACAACCGCCTGGAGGACCGCAGTACACCTTCATCGCATTTGAGGAAAACTACTACAATCCGTCAACTAAGGGTACACAAAAAAGTAAACTGACTCATTGTGGGCATTAAACAACTAACAACATCCTACGTAAATTTATGTTAGGGAAATTTGTAATTTCTTGGTGACGTATGTGTGCGAATTCACATTTGTTAAATTAATGTCCTAGCCACAATTCTACATGTAGGGAAAACGTGTTAGAGTGTGTCTTAGTCTTAGTTTACCTGCTCTTCGTCAGGGGCGGATGTATCTGTGCAGGTCCCAGCTCAGGCGTGAGTTGGATGTAGGCATCTTGAGGATTTCCTCCTTAGCCGGTTAGGCTCGAGCAGCGTATGTCTCCACTGCGTTGGAACAAGTGCCTCGGAGGGTGGTTAACCGTTATGCTAGTCCATCTTATTCGACTCAAACAGTAGAACAAAGTAGACCCGCAATCTGTTAGGCGCCATCTGTGCTGCCCTTAACAAGCCACATGACCATGATCAGTGTTATGCCATGTCACACAGTTAGTCTCATCTTACGACATGCTCTCTGTGGGCCAGTAAAGCTATGTGTGTACCTATAATACACACAGACACTGGCGGACCTCTCGTGGATACGTGTTCAATGTGTAATCGATTGTATTACCATTAATGTTAAAGCCAGCTGATTCTCCTGTTTCGTTGAGCGTTGCGCTCCTTTAGGCATTTTATCATCCTCTCTTATGCAGTTGTGACTGAATACGACTATACCATCGCAAACCTTAGGTGGTCAGCATTTCTGCCTCTGTATCGATGCTTTTATCTTCCCAATAAAGTGTTCTAAGGTCTTCCTTAAAGACCACTGCTATGAGTTTTGGAGAGATTGTATTGCCCTGAAAAACGTTGCTAAAACAGGGTAATCTCGTGTTTACAGTTCTATCAACTGATATTCTTTTGTTCAATTTCCTGATTTATCACGACATTCATCGGTACTTGCGTCTTAATTCACTCTAAACAATATATATATAAATATAGCACGAATTTGAGGTAATGACGTCACAGAATAGTCCACTGTAACATTTGGGGGTAACAAACATTCTGCGAGAATGTACGATAATTTTTGCTACCGCTTGTTCCTGCCAACTTTGGAATCAGTTTCTTGAATCTGTCAACCTTGGTCTATACGGAGAGCAGCATCCAGTTTCTGCAGCAGCTGTCAGACGATGTAATAACAGCCATGGTATCCTATCATAACACTAATCTTAAACCAAACCATATGTATAACTCTTCGCAAAACTAAATATAACCATGTTTTCTACACTTATATCTGTCATCTAAGTTTGTTGTTAATTATTTACAATAAAATTATACTGACCTGTCCTCCCCTTAACCCGAATGGAATGTCCTGTTGCGTCCGATGGTAACCCGCGTAACTCTGTTTGGAGTGAACTAAGAGGCAAGTACCAATTGACTTCTGCAGTTATTTAAATGCTATTGAGTACTATTTCATAACCCATAGACACAAGGCACAAGATGTCTATGTTCTCCCTTCGCCGTTCTCTATAAACTGGTCGAGTGTGTGGAGGTGGTCGGTGGTAGAGTAGTCCCCCAGTGAACCACGCTTGCTCTTTGAGATGACGTGTCTCGAGTTGCTTTTTTATTCTGTTCAGAAAATTTGTTCGGAAATGTTTGAAGGAAAACAAATAGCTTGGAAGGTAGTTAATATATTGGTATATCACCTTTTGTTAATCAAAATTGTTTTTGATGTTTAGAAAATATTGTCACCTTCACTACACCATTTGTTAAACTAGCTGTTACTAGATTTTCCTCTCCCTCCTGAATTACTTTTAACTTAATTTCACCTATAGTCTTGTGACCTTTTCTTGATTTTTACTAATTTTTCTGAGCAACATTTTTATCAAAATGTTATTGGTCAATAAAATCAATTTGCATATTATTTATTTTTAGATTATTATTTGTTCAATTGACTGTCCTCCATACAGTATTTTGATCTGTTGTTATCATAATTGTGATATTGAGGTTTCTTGAGAAAAGAACATTATTCCCAGTGTTGACGAGAGATACAAAATGTATAGTTTAGGTCTATGGCTACAAATAATATGAAAACAACGACCAGTGATTGGGAAAGCTACGACATGGGGTTTCGTTAAATTAAGTTTGTCATAACCAAATTAAATAGGATCAGGAGAGACCACTCTTAGCGACACATAACTCTTTCCTAAGATCTAGAGATGTTTACCTAATGCAAGAGTTTGTTAGAAGACTTGTTACAGTTCCTTATCCGGATGAATAGATGTAACTATCTAGGTCAGGTTACTGGACTAATGTTTGAGGTAGTGTATGGAAGGGAACGGTCGTTGAAGACGGATGGGGCATGGCTAATTAAACTATACAGTAAGTCCTCTAATTACGCGGATCGAGACAGTTCCTCGCAGATTCCCTAGGAGGCATAATTTCCTTGAGAAATCATGAAAACTAAGAATTAGACAGCCTGTCAGAAGTACTTAGGAAGACAAGTTGTTGGTTAAACAGAATGATAAATCATGGATCCCAGCCAACAGGAAGTCTCATGGACATAGAAACTAGATAGGTATAGAGATGATGGAGGTATACAAGACTCATGGACATAGAAACTAGATAGGTATAGAGAATATGGAGGTATACAAGACTCATGGACATAGCAAACTAGATAGGTATAGAGATGATGGAGGTATACAAGACTCATGGACATAGAAACTAGATAGGTATAGAGAATATGGAGGTATACAAGACTCATGGACATAGCAAACTAGATAGGTATAGAGATGATGGAGGTATACAAGACTCATGGACATAGCAAACTAGATCAGGTATAGCGATGATGGAGGTATACAAGACTCATGGACATAGCAAACTAGATCAGTTATAGCGATGATGGAGGTATACACGTGTTCTAATCAGCGGCTCTGTCAAACGCATAGCTCTCCAGGACATCACTCTCCCCACAGTGACAATACTCTCTTACAATATTCTCTCAGTGTGGTAGTGGTACTATTGATGTCTCTGTCACATACAGAACCTTCCAGGACATCACTCTTACTACAGTGATGGTCATGACACAGAGTCATTCCTTCATAATGTTATATCAGTATGGCAGTGGTACTATTATTGTCTCTATCACACGCAGAACACTCTTGGACACCACTCACCCTAAAGTATTGTACCTCTCCTACAACATTCTCTGTGTGGCAGTGGTAATATTGCGGTCTCTGTTACACACATTGTTCTTCTAAACACCACTCAGGGCATACTGCTAATCGTGACATACTCTAAATGTAATAGTGACGCTATCCATAGCCTACTGTAGATAGTCCGTCCGACTTACCTAAAAAATCACTTTGAAACGTCACAATTCACCCCCGACTACATGATGAAACTCATAATGTGCCAAGGTTAATAATCAATCCATGTTCCACACAAAAAAGTAAACCACATTCACGGTTCAAAACAAAACAAATCACTGCTGAGAGTTATCCTTTCACATAATCCTGCCCTTAAACAAACTGCATATCCATCTTTGTTTCCCGTACACCTTAGTATAGTTGCCCTTATAGTTGAAATATGAAAATTTCGTCATTTAGTTAGCCTTGGAATATGACGTTTCAAAGCGGTTTCTGGGTTAGTCAGAATGCCTGTATCTACAGTAGGATGTGCGTTATCCTCGTCCACCAAGACAAAACCGTATCCAACTATAAATTATTATGTAGCTGTTGAATTGATCGAACAATATGTTAAGCAGTGCAAAAGCTGTAGCGGCTAAAGCTGACTGCTAGCGTCAGGGTCAGAGACGCAGAGTTATCAAGATATTTCTCCATCTCCACGTAGTGATCCTGGATAACAGGCTGCAACATGGCAGTATGGCTGTAGAGACGGATTCAAAGAGGAGAGGCTAACCCGTTACCAAAAAATACCATACTGAAGTGGGATGTGTCGGATCGAAAGTTGCAAATATTGCAGTCAAGATGTAAACTACGACACAATGCATTCGGTTCTCTGGAGTACATCCTGCTATTTGCGAAGCCCTTCGCAGAGCTTAGTATCGGGAATGTGAGAACGAAGAAGCAGTAGAAGAGGAATCAATGGAACAATGGAGATAAAAAAAAACACAAAGAAAAATGTACACCCGTGTATCCCTTTCTGCTTCGCGTTCGTCCTGAAAAGGATGTTGGGTCGGTATGTTGTAGTTTACAGCTATGCTGCGACTTCTGCACCTTTCGGAAAATACATACGGTGACAGCTGCTTGTATTGGGAACTGGGTTTGCCTTCACAATACGATCTCTATTCTCGTCGCCAGACTGCACTAGCGCAGCTTGTTTCCAGGACCACCGCTTGGAGGCTGAATAGTGTCTTGATCAGTTCTGGTCCGCTGACTGTGATGCAAGCTGTCATCTATGAGTGCTGTACTTGGCTTTCAACCCGTGTATTTGAATATTGTTTAACCATAAACCATAATCAAGCAAATGTTATCGGGGTCTGGTAGAAAAGTACCGAATGGTAGCACTGCAAACTGCAAAGAAGAACGTAAGGAAAAATAAAGTTGGGAGCAGCCACCCTTCCCTTTGAAAATTTTTGCCACAAAAACTTCAAGTGAAAAAGATAGGTCACCGTTTGACGACATCGCATTCATCTGATAAAGCCCTATGCTCCACCGTGAGCTGAAAGAGTTTTGATTGATTTGATGCATCAACAAGTTGTGTAAGTATGAAAGTAAAAATCAGAAGATCAATATAATCAAGAAAAAAATGTCTCGTACATTAGGTTAGTGTGCTTGTGAGAGAACAAGACTTTCCTAAGTGTGGCAAGGGATTATGGATCCATTAGTAGGGGTGGTGAGACGTATCTGAGGATACGGGGATGTAGAGCTGGAGTCTCCTCCTACACTGTGAACTTTAAATGAACACGTGTAATTTCAGAATGTTCGTCGTTAGAGCAAATGACAAGAACAATATATGTATCTTCTCTTTCCAATTGTGTGTATGTGTCCCAGTATGGTTGTCTATAACTATTAAGATTTATCTCTTTTATCGTTCGTCGGTTTGTCTGACTGTCGGGGATAATAATTTTTTTTGGAACAATATTTTCAAACGTAATTTTATTTCTGCAAGTATATAAATAAGTAATGCACTACATCGTTTTTCTTAGCTAATAATGCAAATTGAAGCATTACATTTCGCACACTTCAGTTATGGCATATGTGAATTGTGTGTATGAAATTGCACTACAATCGGCCAAAAAATACGGCTGTACTAAATCGTTGAAAGTGAGCATGTTACCAACTTGAGTTATAAACTGCGAATTGTGATAGAATGTCATGATACAGAGAAGGAAACTTGTGTGAACATTCACAAGGATGTATGTGATGTGTACGGACGTTTTGTAGTCGACAGGAGTGTAGTTAGTCGTTGGGTTCAGAAAACCAAAGAATCAGTAAGTGTATATACGGAGCTGCTTGATTGGCTTCGCAGTGGACGTCCTGTCACAGCCACACAGGCAGACATGTTGAAATGCGCTAAGTGTATTATTCTTACTCATAGGCGAATCACTACTCAACAACTGGCCTTTCAGCTGTCAATCAGCATTGGCGGTTATAAAAACTCTCTTATTTTCTAAGTTTTGCGCAAGATGGATTTCTCGAAGTCTCCGAAAAGAACACCGATTGCAATTTAAAACAATTTCTTCTAAATTGTTGGAGCGTTTTAATGCTGATGGAGATAACTTGTTGGCTAATATCGTTACAACTGGCGAAACCTGAGCCAAACCTTTTAAACCTGAGACAAAAAGGCAGTCCATGTGGAGGCATCACCAGGAATAACCACGAAGAAAAAATTAAAGACAACTCCTTCAGCTAGAAAGGTTATGATCACTCTCTTGTGAGACACTGGAGGTGTGATTCTTGTGAATGTTATGGCAAAAGGAGAGACAATCAATTTGCCATCTTATATTAAAACATTAAAAAAACTCAATGGATGTTTCCGCAGAGTTCGGTCGCACAAGAATCCAGCAGACCTGCTTCCCCTCCCCAGCAATGCGCGCCCTCACATAAGTCTTGCAACACAAGAATCCAGTAAACCTGCTTCCCCTTCCCAGCAATGCGCGCCCTCACATAAGTCTTGCAACACAAGAATCCAGTAAACCTGCTTCCCCTTCCCAGCAATGCGCGCCCTCACATAAGTCTTGCAACACAAGATTCCAGTAAACCTGCTTCCCCTTCCCAGCAATGCGCGCCCTCACATAAGTCTTGCAACACAAGAATCCAGTAAACCTGCTTCCCCTTCCCAGCAATGCGCGCCCTCACATAAGTCTGGCAACACAAGAATCCAGCAAACCTGCTTCCCCTACCCAGCAATGCGCGCCCTCACATAAGTCTGGCAACACAAGAATCCAGCAAACCTGCTTCCCCTTCCCAGCAATGCCCCCCTCACATAAGTCTGGCAACACAAGAATCCAGTAATCCTGCTTCCCCTTCCCAGCAACGCGCGCCCTCACATAAGTCTGGCAACACAAGAATCCAGTAAACCTGCTTCCCCTTCCCAGCAACGCGCGCCCTCACATAAGTCTGGCAACACAAGAATCCAGCAAACCTGCTTCCCCTTCCCAGCAATGCGCGCCCTCACATAAGTCTGGCAACACAAGAATCCAGCAAACCTGCTTCCCCTTCCCAGCAATGCGCGCCCTCACATAAGTCTGGCAACACAAGAATCCAGTAAACCTGCTTTCCCTTCCCAGCAACGCGCGCCCTCACATAAGTCTGGCAACACAAGAATCCAGTAAACCTGCTTCCCCTTCCCAGCAACGCGCGCCCTCACATAAGTCTGGCAACACAAGAATCCAGCAGACCTGCTTCCCCTTCCCAGCAATGCAATTGGTTGGAATATACTACACAATTCACCCATTAGTCCCGATTTGGCGCCCTCTTATTTTCATCTGTTTGGGCCACTCAAAGATTCCCTCCGTGAGACAAGGTTGGAAGAGGATGAAGTGATCCATGCAACTAAGAAATGGCTACATGATCAAGACAAAAACTGGTACGGGCTAGGAATACATGCACTTGTTTCGCGCTGAAACGTTATATGCACACAGGGTTATTTGGTCATTCTTGTGAAGTGGCCGAAACACTTGAAATAGTTTATCCTTCCCTCATCAATATATTTATTTCAGGATCGTTCTTCAAGGAAGTTGTGCACCTCTTCATTCTGCATTTTGTCTCTCCTAGTTACGTTGATGGTTTTCTGGAGGAATCTTATGTCGTGGTCTTTCCCAATGGATATTTTGTTGAAGTTCTCGTTTGGCATTGTTAATACACACACACACATACACATACACACACAAATAAACAAACACACACACACACACATGTTTATATACACACACATATATATATATATATATATATATATATATATATATATATATATATATATATGTGTGTGTATTCCTGTGTATGTATGTATTTATGTATATACTTACGTACGAATGTATGTATATACGTATGTATGTATGTATATATGTATTAATGTATGTACGTACGAATGTATGAATGTATGTATGTATAAAAAGAGATTTGTCGAAGGATAAATACACACTAGAAACCAGGCACTGCAAGCACTCTACTGAACGTAGCCTTAATCTCGTTCTCGATTCAACGTAACCAATATCACTGCTCAACGTAACCAGTATCACTGCTCAACGTAACCAATATCACTGCTCAACGTAACCAATATCACTGCTCAACGTAACCAATATCACTGCTCAACGTAAACAATATCACTGCTCAACGTAACACAATATCACTGCTAAACGTAACACAATGCAAGAATTCGAGCAATAATTGCAAATCAACTGTAACTTCCGTTACTTTGTTTGACTAAGATACATAAAGAATAACAAAAATAACAGCATGAAGGCTAAATACTTTCAAATAATATAGAAATATTGTAACTGTATGACACTATCCTTAGTGTGGAACTCTTGAAAGTACCAGAAAGATATTGATGGAACATGGCGTTGGGATAAAGCGCTACAGAAGACATGGCACATATTCAGAATCCCAACTGTCAGCATTGCAAGACAATGTCTGTCTAAGCAAGATAAGTCAGACCAACACACTCGGGAAGAAGCGAGCTCCAGACAACTGTAAAGTAAACAGGAAGACATAGACGTAGCTAGAATAGATGACCTGGACAGGTCAAATTGGCGTGAATATGTTGATGACCTGTGCTTTGCAGGGAACTGAATGGTTTTGGTTGACTTATTAATTGCATAATCGAGCGTGAATCCTTGAGTTATATTTATGTGGAGGAAAGAAAGGACCACATAAACTGCAAGACTATATTAAAAGACAACTGAAGAGCGATATGCACTAAGATAGCATCATCTCTATGTAAGTATCCTGTCTCCAGAAATAACGTTTTCAAAAGCCACAACGTAACCGTGCGTAACTTTTCTGTAAGGGGACATAAGTATATGCTTATAAATGACTGAAATACTCATACATGAGGAAGTATATGACTGGCATAAATAACATTCTGGCTTTTCTTCCGCAGGTACTTCAACCTCTACCATCATCAATGAGCCCTTTGTGTTGTATGGGCACATTGGCCCTGCTATGTCTTGTCTGTATGGCCTCATGTGTGTGGGCAGAAGGTAGGTATTTTATATAAAGATTCTAGGCTATATTCTATACTATATTCTACGCATAGTTTCTTGCCGTTGACAATAGTCGTTACGTGTATTAAAAATATATGCTGAAATGTGACATGATTGACCACTTCCCAGCCCTTTCACAAGAGGTACACGCTCTGAAAATGCGTTAGAGAGGCATTCGTGACTCTGAACAACGTATGGAAATCCAGATATATCAAGAGTCAACCTAAAGTTAAAATATTTAACGTCATTGTCAAGTCGGGGCTGCTGTATAGAGCGGAGACATAGTGAACGACTAAGGCCATACAACAAAAACTACAGTCCTTCGTTAACAGATGTCTACGAGGGATAATGGACATAAAGTGGTAGGCCTCGGTGAGAAATGAAGACCTATGGGACAGGAATCAACAACAGCCAGTGAAACAATAAATTAAACGAATACAATCGTGCTGGATAGGACATTCGCTAGGCAAAACACATTTTAACCAAGCCAAAAAGGCTCTTTCGTGGAATCCTCAAGAAAGGAGAGAGAGAGAGAGAGAGAGAGAGAGAGAGAGAGAGAGAGAGGAGAGAGAGAGAGAGAGAGAGAGAGAGAGAGAGAGAGAGGTTGACCCAAAAATTCAAAGTAAGAATGTAAGAATGAACTAAGATTAAATTATTACACCTGAAGAAAGACAGAGGGCCGCCCAGGCCCGTGTGCACAGGCGGGATGTTGTCAGTGGCCCTATACACCGAGTGAAGCGGCTGACTGTGATTGCCTGATTGATTGATTGACTCCAGCCCTCTAATAATGAATATACATTGAGTACACATGTTCTGGTTTCAGCTTGGTTCAGCGTGAATCAACATAGATTTACAATACATAAATTATAATTATACTATTTATTATTATTATATTACACCATTATACCTCAACTATGACCTAATATTTATCCCTTTCAGCCTCCTTAGAACGGGTACATGTCACAAATATATGTTGAAACCAGAAATGATGTATCACTTTCCAACCCTCTAAAAATGGATTCACGTTTTAATAATTTATCCTGCACAGGATTAAAATATAGGTTGCCAGCCCTTTATTAATGACTAAATGGTATCTTCTTCTTCTTCGTCGTTCGTTCTCAATCTCCCGCCACCAAACCCTGAAAGGGCTTAAGTAGCAGCATGTAGTCAAAAGAACGGAATGCGTTGTGTCGTAGTTTACAGCTTGACTGCGAGATGTGCACATTTCGATCAAACACATTCGACTTCAGTTTTCTTCCCTCTTAAATCACTAATCTGTTGACCAGCCTGCATGGTTACAGTTTGTTACCAGGGCCGTCACTTGGATGCGAAATAGGGTCCGTCAGTTATAGGTCACTTACCCTGGCGCAAGCAGCCAAGTATGAGTCACTGATCCTGATGCAAGCAGCCAACTACGAGTCAGTTGCTGCTGTCAGCTTATCATCTGCTGCATCTTCAGCCTCTAGTAATAATTTGTTTAATCCTTTAAAAATATGGCTAGCAAACATCATGATGTCAAAGTTGATCATTTAGAAACTAGCACAGCAAATAATCGCATACAGGCTTCCAGCAATGTGGCCAGTTCTAGTGGTAACCATATCCTTCACTTTAAGAAAGAAGACGAATCAATCAATCCATCATCCTTCAAAGTGGAATACTCTCCAACACATGTGGTTCATACTAAGACAGGCCAACACGCCTGCACAGTGTAGAGTATTTATCTGGGTCTCAAAGACCACTAAGACATTCAAGCCAAATTATACCATAATAGGTTTACGTCTTAAGGGCTCGTCTTTAGCTCGAATGGAAGAAGAAGATTATGTGGAAATCTATGTTGATCCTCTCTGAGCCTAGAACATATGTATTTTAGGAAATATATGCTGCAACTTTGAATTACTCATTATCATAAACATTTGCCCAGCTAAGGAACAAGTGTTATAGCAAAATATATGCCGAGTTGGTAAAATATGTAAGATAGCAAAATGTATGCCGAATGGTAAAATATGTAAGATAGCAAAATGTATGCCGAATGGTAAAATATGTAAGATAGCAAAATATATGCCGAATGGTAAAATATGTGTTACAGCAAATTATAAACCGAACTGGTTAAATATGCATTATAGCAATATATATGCCGAATTGGTAAAATATGTAAGATAGCAAAATGTATGCCGAATTGGTAAAATATGTAAGATAGCAAAATATATGCCTAGCTGGTAAAATATGTAAGATAGCAAAATGTATGCCGAATGGTAAAATATGTAAGATAGCAAAATGTATGCCGAATGGTAAACTATGTAAGATAGCAAAATGTATGCCGAATTGGTAAAATATGTAAGATAGCAATATATATGCCGAATTGGTAAAATATGTGTTATTGCAAATTATAAACCGAACTGGTAAAATATGTGTTATTGCAACATGTATGCTCAACTGACAAAATATGTGTTATTACAAGTTCTATGCTGTAACAATGAATTCTTCTTCTGCTCCTTCGCTTTGTTCTTCTGCTTTTGCATGAGACGTCTCACGTAGGTGGGATGCGTAGATTTATTGTTATAGCTTGTGCTGTCGTTTTGTCAAACTTCCGGAGAGAGTAAGAGATACCCTCCATCTACCGACGTCGAGGTCCACTTTTTACTCGTGGACTGTAAACCTACATATGATATGCTCTAGCTGCAGGTTGGTCGTAATACATTCTGTTCAAATGACCAAACCACTTGGTTTTTCGGGGGGCGTCAATGTAGGCATTAACTGGGTTGTCCCCACTATCTCCATCAGCGTTGGGTTGCGAATTCGATCACGGGTTGTCTTTCATGATGCATTTCTCAGACAGAAGGAATTATGTGCCCACCGAAATCGATATTGAGCACAGAAAATGTATACTATAACAAATCTACGATGAAACATTGAAATATGCTGTACCATAAATCATTACTCAAAACAATAAAAAATGGACTATTTAAAACAAATAGATTGATAACTTATTTTGCACACATCTATGCTAAAGCACACATGAATAGTAATTGCAGTCTCGATTCAATATCTTGGTCTGAAAGTGCGCTATACAAAAATTTGACCACATATGAATTCCGGAAAATATACTCCAAATTATAAACCCTTTATGAGTTTTTTTAAACGTTTAGAAGCTGTTATAAAGCTGATGCTGATAACATGAATTATATTCTGTAATACACTTTTACTAAAAGCAGAATTTATTTACTATAGTGAATCAATGTAAAACTAGAAATTATGTATCGTAACAAGCCTTCGACAGAAAACGAGTCCCTATATCACACATTGAAACTCATACCAGATGGATGTAGTAACCATCGGGATTAAAATGAAAGCTGTAGAAACAATACTTCAAAATTCGGCAACAGAAAAAAGAGAAACGTGTTTTACCTTGGATTAGAATCTAAGAAAGTAATAATTATAAATATAACACAAGGAACGATATGTTTCATTAATCTCTACTGAAACTATTTTAATTAGACCCGCAGGGGAAATAAAAGTGCTTCCATCAGATTTCAAGTATGTCGTAAAACACCACAAAGAGGGTTGTGTTTGAAGCTGGCAACGTCACTTTATAAATATACATTGCCTTATAATAATCCACTAGAAAAAAAACGTGTTTACAGGCTTACTGTAAAGGGACCAGCTGCAGTTACAAAATACGCTTTATATTGGAACTAGCGGGCAATGATTGCAAATATTTGGAAACAGGCGTTCTTTCAGAGAGTGAAGCTACAATTATGACTTATGCTTGGCGAGCGAAAAGTTGAATGAATGAATGAAAACACTGAAATATATTATATATATATGTATATATATATATATATATATATATATATATATATATATATATATATATATATATATATATACATTTAAGTAAAGTAAAGTAAAGAGCCCCTACGCCGTGCGGCTCATAAGAAATATAGTGTTACACCCATATTATTTTGTAACCAACGGCACATAGTGTATGATGTGGTGAGCATCACGCCGTCCACCTTTAAAAGGCCAGATTTTCTGGTACCCAATTTATGTGGCTGGGTCGACCACAGGGGCGAATTGTGATCAGTAAGAAAAATCCCGCACCAACTGGGGATTGAAGCTTGATTACCTGACTGGGAAGCCAGTGAACTAACCACTGCGCTTTATAAATATAGGGGCGTTCAATTCTGACCGGGATTTGTTGTTTTTTTTAAAGATTTTTTTAAGCAGTCAAAACACCATTTTAATTTTCTATATAATCGCTTGAAACGTTTATGCACTAATCCGAGCATTTAAGTAATGGTTGAAAAGCTTCAGAGCATAAAAATTTGTTAGCATGTATGAACCAATTCAGGACATCATGTTTCAATTCGTGCTAAAATGCTGACCTCCCAGGAAATCCTTTAAGAATCTAAACAGGCTGGAATCGCTTAGAGCGAGGTATGGGCTGTAAGGTGGATGTGGCAAGACATCCCAGCCGAGTTGCGGCAAATGACACATAGTGCGATAAACCGTATGAGGTCGAGCGTTATTGTGCAGGAACAGGACGCCAATTGTAATCAAACGCGGCAGCTTTTTTTCGCAGACGATTATGTACTTCAGTCAAAATGCGCATGTACTGTTCACTATTTCTAGTGGCACCGCGGTGAAGAAAATTGCCGCAGGTTTCACGCCTTCTTTCACAGAAAAGTCCATCAGAACACGATGTTCCGTGCAAGTACTAAGAGCGTTGTCCGCCATTTGTATTTATCTGTCACGTGATTGGCTCATGGCAAGTGGGCCACCTAGCAGTAATAGGACACACGTGTTCCTAACTAGCGATTTTAGTTCCAACACACTTTAGCCGGTTTATGTAGAATTTAACTTAAGAAATCGGGTTTCATTTTAACGCCCTTTAAGTTCCGAGGAGAACCAGACGGATACATGATGATGAACATTTTACGCTTCTACCTAAACAAAACTCTATATCACTGACTAGACAGACACAAATAACACGGATACTAATATTTATATAATATGACTGCTAGCGTCAAGGCCAGCGAACCAGTGCTGCCAAGGCCTTATACACCTCCAAGCGGTGATCCTAGATAACAGGCTGCAGCAGGCAGACTGGCTAAAGAGTAGTGATGGAAGAGGGAATGCTAATCCGGTACTCAAAACATGCTTGCTGAAGTCGAATGTGTTTGATCGAAATGTGCACATATCGCAGTCAAGCTGTAAACTACGACACAACGCATTGCATTCTCTGAACTACATTCCGCTA
The DNA here is from genome assembly GCA_036924085.1 of Ariolimax columbianus. Lineage (NCBI taxonomy): Eukaryota > Metazoa > Mollusca > Gastropoda > Stylommatophora > Arionidae > Ariolimax > Ariolimax columbianus. Next base: position 56,279,468 of record JAVGWX010000004.1, read on the forward strand.
CTTAAGCCCTTTTAGAGCTTGGTAACGGGAGTTTGAGAACGAACGAAGCCAAGCCAAGCCATTATAACATTACAATAATGTCAGCGTTAGGGAGTTCACAGAACGCATTCACTTAAGACTGAATTAAGGAAGGTAGCCTATATAAGGCGAGCTATACTTCTGTGTTGTCATCAAATTGTGTCATCCCTGTGAAAGGAAAGACATTTATGTTTGCAAAAAGGGAAGGAGATTGTTATGAAGAAGACATTAAAATCACGTTTTTTTAAGAAAAAGAGAGATATCAAATATTCGGTTAGAAGTGGTATATAAGGAGACTGAGTGGCCGATGGGTGAAGCGTCCGTTTCACAATCCCAACGCACCCGGTTCGAAACACGCTCGTGTCCAATTTGACAAACATGTAGTTTTTTCTCCCTCTTCTATGTGCGGAAAGTAATGGAAACCTACCGTACTGTACACTTGCTAAGAAACTTATAACAGCCAAATAGGTTAGAAGTAGAAAGAAGCTACGTTCTGTAAGGACATTTCTACTTACGTAGTGGTCTTCTTCTTCTGTTTCTTCTTTTTCTTCTTCTTCTTCTTATTTGTCTTCTTCTTCTTCCTCTTCTTCTGCATTCGTTCTCAATCTCTCGCTACCAAACCATAAAGGGGGATTTGCAAGTAGCAGGGTGTAGTATGGAGAACGGAATACGTTGTGTCGCTAGTATACAGCTTGAATGCGATATGTTTACCTTTCGGTCCGTACATTCCGTCTTCGGCATGAACTTAGTGGTATGTAAAGGTAACAACATTCGCACCTGCGGTGCAGGTGGAATCAAATGTCGGTGACGCATCAAGTGGAGAAGAGACGTTGGAGATGGATAGGTCACACCTTGAGTTTAGATTGCATTACTCAACAGTGTGTGAACTCAGAACGATGGGAATGAGAGAGGTAGACCTGGGCTTACTTGTGGATCGGAAGTTGAGACACACCGAAAAAGCAATGGTCGGTCATAAAAAGAGTTTGAGCGCGGGCAGCTAATCGAAGCTCATGTTAATTATGTGTTGAGGATCTTTCCTCCGCACTGGTTTGAATGGTTTTGATTGATTCATTTGAACATAACATATGTTAATATGTAAATATTGCGAATACTTTTTGAAATCATCACTTTTCTCTGGATGTGCTAACACTCCTGATATATTTTTTTCGTTAAAACAACTGTATCAAACTCATACTGCAACAAATGTGAAACGACAACGCTAGAGCTCACATCTTCAACAGCCTGTTTACTCCAGCCATTGTATATGGCTGCGAAGCGTGGGACCTAGGGAAAGCTGCTGCAGACAGACTCCGCCGTTTTTATACGAGCGTTGCACCGAAGAACATTGAAGATCTCCCTCAGATACCAAATTCTCAACGTAAAAATCAGGCGTCTGATTTCCATCACTGTCACCATAGATGTCGTGCTGTTACGGAAATACATTTGTAAGTCACATGGTGCGCATGCACGGATAGCAGATGGACACGTGGTGTGGCCATACTACTTAAGGTATCCACACGGACAGGCAAAGTTGAGATGGAGAGATGGCCTGATGGAACCCCTGGTTCAAACATAGGACACTAACGCAAAACAGCGTTTCCTTTCTTTCTTTTCGCTTATCCTGGTATGCCTTTCAGCGTCACGTTATGAAGAGATCATTAAAACCAGCTCTTATGTGTATCTCATGCACAGTGGCATTCGCAGCCTCATATATTTCTGTAAGCCCCTTTTTCCGTGGCCTGCCTTTGGTCTTCAATCTGTTGTATCTAAATAGCATTGCTTGTTCGGGGGTGCGGTGTGGTGGTAGACTTGTTGCATGGCCAAACTATTGTAGTTGCTGTCTGTTAATGTAGTCTTATACTGGTATTGTTCCCACTAGTCTACTGATGTTGTCGTTTCTGATCATTTCTCTCAATGCCACGCTCAATATTTGTTGGCAGGCATTTCATTTCTGTTGTTACGATGTATCGCTTTTCATTTGATGTTATTGTCCAGCAAAATGGCTAAATGATTGTATTCAAGGCTTTGCTATCTGAAATCAGACGAGTTTGCCTAATTGAATGCCAGTATTTAAGTATTTAATAAATATACATTATGGGAATATATTGACATAGTGCGCGCTTGTCACTTGAAAGGAAATAAGTTCGTTCCCCTGTATAAGACAACCTCCAGTCGACTATATATAAATGATTTTATGTAAGGGATGGGGGATGTAGCGGGGAAGGGGACTTGACACGCGACCTAGTAACAAGCTACGAGGTTGTGCAATACAATCTCCAACACTTCATCCCCGACCTCAATGTCTAGGTTCTTATAACGTAAAAGTTCGCTCGCTTGCGTACTTTAGATTGATTCTTCTACGTCGCGTGGTCCGAGTAAAGGGCGTAATTCTTACGTGACAATGCATGCAACCTCCGGTCTGAACTAATACTGGTCTCCACTGGTATAACGCTGATGAACGGTGTTATCTTTTAGCGCCGGACAACGTATTGAAGCAAAAAGAAAAAAAAGGCTAAAGCAATTGTACGCAAAGATGTATTTTGCTGAGAGAAAAAAACAAAACAAGTTCGAACCGTCGTTATCTTGCTTCCAAACTGAACACTTTAATTACTGAGTCTCGGAAAGACGGCCGTCTGATATCAGGACTCGAACGGGGAAAATTATAGTTAATTTGTATTCTACCTGACATAATGATCTAATAACGTCATTATGCTGGTTTAGAAGACTCTTCTGAATCTGTATACAACCAGTTTGTGTCGTGTCTTTTCCGTAACCATAAGAGAATGTAGGGGCATCACTCTGCGTGTGAGCTAACCGGACAGCATCCAATCTTTTTCGGGGTTGTGTTTTAATCCAATATTATCCCGTGTGAACATTTCACAGCCACACCGAAAACCGGCACTGTTAGTCTATAAAGCGAAGGGCATCATATCATGAAGTTCAGCCTAGTGCACTAGACTGTGGAAAAACGACACAGTGTAGCCGAAATAATAGCTGTCCATCGATGTCGATGAGGACCGCCGACATCATCCTTGTCACAGATTTCCCTGTTGGGTGTGGGTGCGCATGTGGCTGAACAGGCCAATGCGGGCACGAAAACATCTGCTACATATCGGGCACACAAGGTTTGTAGAAGGTGATGGTGTTCCCGCTGTTCGGGATTTCCGGGTCTCGCGTCTGCTCTGGGATTTCACAACACGGTCGTCTTCGCCGGTAGCTACACCCGATTTGACTGCGCTTCTCCAGTCAGATCTGTTTTGCGCAAGACACTCCCAGGTGTCGATGTCTATCTGGCAACTTTTCAGTGAGTCCTTCAGACCGTCTTTAAAACGTTTCTTTGGGCGCCCTCTCTCGCGCTATCCCTCTCTCAGCTCGCTGTAGAAAAGCTTCTTTGGGAGCCGCTCGTCTGACATACGGACGAGGTATCCGGCCCATCCTAGTCGTGCTTTTTATTGTAGTGCATGGATGCTGGGCATGTTAGCCCTTAATAGAACCTCGATGTCAGTGACACGATCTTGCCATCGGATGTGTAATATTCGTCTCAGTCAACCTGTGTGGAAGTGGTTTAACCTCCTTGCATGTCCAGAGTATACAGTCCAGCTTTCGCAAGCGTATAGTAGGGTTGGAATGATGGTTGCACGGTAGACTTTGAGTTTGGTCTTGACGCTGATGCCACGACGTACCCAGACCATCGAGCGCATTCTAACAAAGGCTGTGCTGGCCTTTGCTATTCTGCTTGCCACCTCATCGTCTAAGCTGACTGATCTCGACAGCGTGCTGCCCAGATATGTGAATTTGTCTACGGCATTCAGCGTCTGCCCGCTGTCTCTGGTTTTGTGTACGGCATGCCTGGTGCTGGTTGGTACATGACCTGTTTTTTTTGGCATTTATGATCAGGCGAAAATTTTTGCATGCGGCAGAGAACTGGTCTATTCTAAACTGCATGTTCAGTTCTGAGTTGCTTATTAGAGCGCAGTCGTCAGCAAATACAAGCTCCCTGATTGTGTCGCCAGCTACTTTAGTTTTGGTCTTCATTCTTCTGGGATTGAGTAATTTGCCATCTGTGCGGTACTTTATGGGTATTCCAAGCTCCAGTGATCTGAAGGCGTCTGTAATCGTGGCCGCGAACATCATGCTGAACAAAGTCGGGGCGAGTACACATCCTTGTTTTACTCCGTTTGATACTAGAAACGTTTTAGAGATTGCACCGCCGTCCAGTACACGAGCACACATGCCTTCGTGTAGCTGTTTCACCAAGGTTATGAACTTGTTAGGGCAGCCAAACTTAGACATTATCATCCACAGCCCTCTTCTGTTTACTGTATCAAATGCCTTTGTCAAATCAAGAAATGTGGTGTACAAGGCCTGATTTTGTACTTGGCGAGCGGAAAAAATCATGTCCACTGTTCCTCTTCTCTGCAAGACTCCTGGCTCAGCAAAAGAGCTGACGAAATTGAGATGTTCGCCGAGCGTCATGACACCAAACGGTTTTACGACGCACTGAAAACTATCTACGGCCCGCAGCCCTCTAGTAATACTCCAGTTCGCAGTGCGGATGGAGTACTGCTAACAGATAAGGTTCAGATTCTAGACAAATGGCAGACCACTTCTGCAAAATACTAAACCACCCATCGTCCATAAATGAAGAAGCCATCCGGCGAATGCCGCAGGTGAAACTGAACCTGGCGTTGGATGAAGTCATCACTGAGGAGGAAGTCGGCAGGGCAATCAGTGCACTATCTATGGGAAAAGCTCCAGGAGCTGATGCAATACCGGCAGAGGTATATAAGACAGCTGGCCCATCCCTCACCAGAAGGATCACTGAACTCTTCTGTCACATGTTGGCTGAAGGAAAAATTCTGCAGGAGCTAAAGGACGCCTCAATCGTTCACCTGTACAAAAGAAAAAAAACCGTCAGGAATGCGACAATCCTCGTGGAATATCACTACACTCCGTAGCAGGCAAGATCCTACCGCGCTTACTGCTAAACAGGTAGCCGAAATACTATTACATATAACCGATGACCATGCCAGGATAATCAGAGCAAAAAAATAAAAGACCACAAAATACAAGAACTAACTAACCAAAACAGGAAACAGCAAAATATGTATGTGGATACAAGCGTAAGTTGTCGACTAGTGTGAATTCCATTCAAATCCGAGGCCGGAAGTCATCCACGAAGAACTAAAACATGAGAGAAAAGTTAAATCCGTGGACTGTTAGTCGCAATCTTTGCTGCTCACAAAGAAAAGAGTAAGAATGGGTTTGTCATAGACAGATATACTACGTTGTTTAGTCACAAGAGAAGAAGCCACTTTTAGATTCCAGCGTAAATGGAGCAGAGGAGGGTGGAAAAGGGGTGGGTGAGGGATTCGAATGGTTTTGTTTAATACCTATTATGAGAATGTTTACTCTGTTCTGCGCCTGTATATGGGCCTTAAGTGTCGGGTTACAGTAGCATAATTTAAGCCCACACCCGTGCTAGGGAAGGTGAACCGGAGACCTCCAGACCGTTTTTCTGTGATTTACACTATCTGAGTATCACTCACAAAGATACCAACTTCCTTGGACAGACTGTCATAAGACAGCCACTTATCTCTGTCATGAGACAGCCACTTATCTCTGTCATGAGAAAGCTACTTCTGTCTGTCATGAGAAAGCTACTTCTGTCTGTCATGAGAAAGCTACTTCTGTCTGTCATGAGAAAGCTACTTCTGTCTGTCATGAGACAGCCCCCTCTCTCTGTTACGAGACAGCTACCTCTCTCTGTCACGAGACAGCCCCCTCTCTCTGTCTCGAGACAGCCCCCTTTCTCTGTCATGAGACAGACCCCTCTCTCTGTCACGAGACAGCCCCCTCTCTCTGTCATGAGACAGCCACTCATCGCTGTCATGAGACAGCCACCTATTTCTGTCATGAGACAGCCACTCCTCTCTGTCATGAGACAGCCCCCTCTCTCTGTCATGAGACAGCCACTCCTCTCTGTCATGAGACAGCCACTCCTCTCGGTCATGAGACAGCCACTTCTCTCTGTCATGAGACAGCCACTCCTCTCGGTCATGAGACAGCCACTCCTCTCGGTCATGACACAGCCCCTCCTCTCGGTCATGAGACACCCACTCCTCTCTGTCATGAGACAGCCCCCTCTCTCTGTCATGAGACAGCCACTCCTCTCTGTCATGAGACAGCCCCCTCTCTCTGTCATGAGACAGCCACTCCTCTCTGTCATGAGACAGCCACTCCTCTCGGTCATGAGACAGCCACTCCTCTCTGTCATGAGACAGCCACTCCTCTCGGCCATGAGACAGCCACTCCTCTCGGTCATGACACAGCCCCTTCTCTCTGTCATGACACAGCCACTTCTCTCTATGTCATGGCACAGCCACTTATTTGTCATCAAACAGCCACTCCTCTCTGTCAACGACCGTTGTCTGTGTCGTATCAGATTGGAGATCGATCCATTCTGTTATGTTGTCCTCTTGTCCTCCCACTGCTTTTTTTGGGACGACCTCTTCATCGTCCGCCTTGTACCTTTCTGTACAGGATCGTATTTTCCAAACCGTTTCATCTCGATATGTGTCCGTACCAATAGAGTTTATGTCTTATCACCGTTGCCAAGTGGTCTTTAAAAGGTCATATTGCTTTTGTAATTCTTCCTCATTTACAGCTCGATCTTTGTATGTCTTCGGAAACATCTCATCTCCAAGGCATATATCCTCCTCTGCAGCTCAAATGAAATTGTCCATGTCACACAAGCAAAGAGCAATTTTGAATAGTGATGAAAGTAGTCACATTGTTTTGCCCATGTTCCCATCCATCACCATCATATTGAACTTAATCATAATCCTCCAATTCATCCACCACTTCCCCACCCCTTCCCCATGACAACCCACACATGCCGTCTTCACTACAAATTGTACACGCTCTACTTATGGCAAATCCTCCCCCACCCCACCACCTGTCAACCTATCTATCACTCCACTTATTATCCTCCCTCAACTCGCTCACCCCTGTCCACCCCCCCTCCCCCCCCCGCACCATTCCCATCATCTAAGATATGCACACCATCGAGCACTACAGCCAGAAAACACCCGCTCCACCTTCTCAAATACGCATGTAAAGGGCTTCCAAATGAAACGTCCTCAGATGTTAACTCAACGCTAAAACAACAACCACAAACGTGAATGCCCAGCCCCTCCTAACAAACTTGAAATTCTAAGTTCTTTAAAGTCTCATAAGGATCGGCAACTTTTACGACATTTGTCAACACTGATCACAAGTCTGTTTTGAGTCACATCTGAAGGCTTGTTGTTACAACCGAACCTGTTTCTGCTGCAAACAGAATTACTGAGCTTTCAGCCATTACGAGTGACGGAAAGACGCCCCTAACTGGCTTCGATTTTTTGTTGGAAAAATAAAAGACCAGTGAAGGGTTGTTAAGGGATTGAAAAAACCTACTTCCGCTGACAACAAAGTTATGTTTACTAACTTCGTTTTGTATTGTTTGTTATCCATCACTGGATATCTTCTGGCTCATAGAATGTATAACACTTTGTTGTGTTGCTGTCTATCACTGGATACCTTTTGGCTCATATAATGTATCACACTTTGCTTTGTTGCTGTCCATCACCTGATATCTTCTGGCTCATAGAATGTATCACACTGTGTTGTGTTGCTGTCTATCACTGGATACCTTTTGGCTCATAGAATGTATCACACTTTGTTTTGTTGCTGTCCATCACTGGATATCTTCTGGCTCATAGAATGTTTCACACTTTGTTTTGTTGCTGTCCATCACTAGATATCTTCTGACTCAAAGAATGTATAACAATGTGTTTGTAGTTGTCCATCACTGGATGATATCTTCTGCTTCAAAGAATGTCTCACCATTTGTTTTGTCGCTGTTCATCGCTGGATGATATCTTCTGACGCAAAGAATGTATCACATTTTGTTTTGTTGCTGTCCATCACTGGATGATATCTTCTGACTCAAAGAATGTATCACACTTTGTTTTGTCGCTGTCCATCACTGGATGATATCTTCTGACTCAAAGAATGTATCACACTTTGCTTTGTGGCTGTCTATCAATGGATGATATCTTCTGACTCAAAGAATGTCACACTTTGCTTTGTTGCTGTCTATCACTGGATGATATCTTCTGACTCAAAGAATGTCTCACCATTTGTTTTGTCGCTGTCCATCGCTGGATGACATTTTCTGACTCAAAGAATGTCTCTCAACCTTGCCTAACTCCTCTTTGAACCTGTTAATAATACCCCACTTGATTGTTAATTATTATAGTCGCATTATGTCTCCAATGCACATTTTGATAGATCATGAAGTCCTTGTCAGCAATATGTAAACATTTCAGCATTTGGGCAATCTCAAAATATGTTACGCTGTCGATTTTCATGACCTTTTTACAAGTTGGCCCTTACAGTCCCCTCTTATCGATTTTCAAATGCTATTGGTGGCCGTCGTGTAGACTGGATCTCTGAAGTTTTCGCTAGTTTCAAATATGACTAAACGCTGATCTCAATCCCCCTTGACACCAGGTGGAGTTTGCTAATTTTGAGTTTCACCCCGTTTCTCGCTTTTGTTTACTAAGAGGAAGCAAGTGTACATCTCTGCTATAACCACTCTCCATCACTCCACTCCCCCAATCTCTGCATATACAACACATATTTTAATTGTCTAAACCTGATTTTCTCATCACTTCTCTTTCATCCCGAGTTCCTTTCCTCTTTATGAGAGTCCCTTCTGAAACACTGTTCCGTTGTTCTTTATTCCATTTGATTTCACCTTGTGCATCTTGTTGTTCTTGTTGTTTAATGCCCAGATTACGTCAGTTCACTCTTTTGTGTGCCCTGAAAAGGACGTTAAGTGGCGGGTTGTAGTAGCTTACCTCACATCCCGAGCATGCTGATGAAGGTGGTCCGCGGTCCTCCAGACGGTTGTGCTATGCTTGTCTTTATCTGCTTGGCAGTCACCACTACGGGGATCACATCGATTCCCATCTCGTCAGCCAGGCTGCCTTTAGAACAGCCTGTTTCCAGGGAACACTGCATGGAAGAGATTTTGGTCTTGGTCATTGAATTATGCCTGACCCTTGCGCAACGTCCTGCCAGTATGGTGTGCCTGATCAAACTAGCGTATGTTTCCCAAATGTGCATCTTTTATTCGTTGTATCTAGTATAACGATAAATTCAGATGAGATATTCGCATTAAGAAAGAAGATGCAATGAACTAGAGAAAAAAACAATTATAGGATTAGTATGTTTGGAACGGGTAAGTTGATGGCCTGTGTACCTTAAGATAATCAGGGCAAAGAAGAAGAAAGAACACCTGAAAAGACACTGTGGATAAAGATCCCGGATTAACGAGTGTTTCATGGCGTGTTTCTTTAACTTTCCTAATTCCTTTTCAAGTTAGTCAAACATTTGGACTAGTTCCAAGATCAAATCATTCATTTCTATTCCACTGACAGGCTTCACACATGACTTAGATATTCTCCACAAACATGAACAATAATTGTCGCTTTCAGCACACAAGTACACATGCCAAAATATACCACACGGAAGCACACAGTTATAACACTTGTGCCCCAGTTTCTCCTTGAAATGTCATATTGCGGCGCCTTGTCAATTCTGGCGTCACAGAATAGGGAAGGGATTGACACAACGAGCTCAAAATAATCGGTCACCTGGAAATTCCAAATAGACTGAGGTGCGCAATGTTCTTGTTTCTATAGCTCAGCTATGGCTAGTGTACATGTTGAATAACTCGGAAAAATGAAAGACGCAGGGAACTGAAAATAATTGCTTTGACCAAGAAATTATAAACGTAGCGACCTGCAAAAATTTCACTCAGCTAGAACTGACTGCTGCTGAGTTTTTATCAAGAAAGACAACACATGTTTTTGGTGTCTTATATTATAGATACTCAGTAAAAATCAAGTTGGCAAAGTACACATATTATCGTAATTATTTGTCGTTGGAAGTGGATTGGTGCCATGTCGTAAGAAAAGGACAAAGGACACTTAAGGTGCCATTCGAAAAAGATGGCGGCCCATGTCAGCTTGACGAAGAGCAAAATAAGTCGAAATGAAAATCATTTAACAGAGTTCGCACCAAAAATTCAAGGATGTTCCCGTTCCTGTTAAAGTAGAGGAAGTTGATATATGTCATTCAAAACTCATCCACGCATGATTGTCAATGGTCTATTTGCAAACCAAAGATCAAATATGAAGACTAACCGCTGATTCTTCTGACTTTAATTGAAAAACGTTTATTTTAATATAATTTTTTTAATCCGAAATAGTCTCATACGTGTATCTGACATGCCCCTTTTGCTCCTCACAAATCATATCGCCACCATTGTCAAAGGCTCCTGTCAGAAAGCTGTGCCAAACAGCTCTTTCTGTTTTTGAGATTTTGCTTTCACAAGTCATTTGTTTTGTACGAAGTGATTGTTAGAATCAAAGACAGGTCAATTGTGTCGTCTTCTACGACATGTATATAATTACTGTGGACCTATGAAGTCTTCTTCTTCTTCTTCTTATTATTATTATTATTATTATTATTATTATTATGATTATTATTCTATCAACTGATGGCATGCTTCTAGTGTGACTATGGAAACTATATGTTCAGGCCTTTGCCAGTCCCCTACAGCTTTTCGAACATGGTCGCTGCTCTGTGCCAGACTGTCTCACTTTAGTTTGTATAAATAGGGCAGTCCTGCAGGATGTGTTCTGGTGTTTGGTTGGGTCTCTACAATTGCATGAGGTGATGTCTCTGAGACCCATTCTGAGGAGGTGGGCATTGAGTCTACAATGTCCCTTTCTGAGTCTGCATATTTTGTTTTGCCCAGCTCTGTCAAATGTGTCGACGCATTCAGTTTCTAACTTGTATTCCTTTTGTGCTCGTCTCTCCATCCCGTCCTCATGGATCGTTTGATGATTATATGTGCTTCTCAATAGCTCTATGGATGGCTAGTCTGCAGTAGCTTTCCACTTCAGGCTTTTGAGAGTGCATCTGCTGTCTTGTTTTCATGGATCCCACATTGGGCCGGAATCCACTGTTGGACAAATCTGAATTTTTTTAGACAGATGTTCCGATGTTCTATTTTATTTCGTGTGAGAGTCTATCTTGCTTGGGACTTGAGATGGCTTAGGGTACGCTGCTGGAATTTGTTAGAATGACCGTTTTCGTTGTACTTGCTTTTTGGCTGATAAGAATATGGGTTGCTGTATGAACAGCTGTTGGTTTACTTCTGAAAATGGGTAGGTCTCTCCTCCTTGTATAAATTTATATTCTATGTCGCCATTGGAGAGTGACCTACTCAGTAGGAGGTAGGGAAATCGACACTGAGGGAATACGTTTTCACACACGAAATGCAAAAAGGCTAGGGAATCATTCAATCCAGAGATTACATATTCACACACGAAATGCAAAAAAGGCTAGGGAATCATTCAATCCAGAGATTACATATTCACACACGAAATGCAAAAAGGCTAGGGAATCATTCAATCCAGAGATTACATATTCACACACGAAATGCAAAAAGGCAGTGGGATTACTTATTCACACATAAGAAATACAAAAATGCAAATAAATCATTCAAGTGAGGGATTACTATTCGCAGAAACGAAATACACCGAACATAAAATGATGTATAAATTCCGTAGCCTCATTTGCATATCATTGTGACATCACAAACAACCGGCAGACGAATATCTGTGAATTTTATAGCATTGAATGGGCGATTTCTTTTCAATTATCACACTTCTCTGGTATGCCTTTCTGCACGCTAACGTTGCGTATTGATGCCTGATGTCAAGCAGGTTTTTAATCATGACCGGACGTGGACAGCCGGTGTTTTCTGTCAGTTTGAAAGACGGGAAATCCGGCATAGGTCGCTTTTAACCTGTTAATTATTCGGTTATCTCCCTTGAATTACTCGAAAGAAAGACTAGAGAAAAATGCGATGATAGCTTTGGAAGGAAAAGGTTTTAAAAAAGTATAGTTCTATGGCAAACCCTGAAAAAGTGATATCTTTTCACGACAAAAGTGCAGGGTTCAATCCCCGATAGCGACGTGTTCTAGTTTATTCTGTTGTAAATTGAAACAAAACTTAGGAAGGGCGATAATTTGTCATTCACACATATAACACGTTGTTCCCGATTGAGCAGCCTGGAGGACAATGGTTCCCTCTTCACCAGAATGATCAGGATGTCATGAAAGCTTCTGCAATCCGTCGTATAACGCGCTTTTCAGGGCACACATAAGAGTGAACTTACTCATTCAGTGCATTGGCGACAGCCACGCTTACAAGAATAGCGACAGCCACGCTTACAAGAATAGCGACAGCCACGCTTACAAGAATAGCGACATGGGTAGGTGAAATATAGAGATAATCGCACTGACACAGCAGTCCGGTCAACAAGGTGGGGATCGGCACTTGACTTCCCATAGTGGTGAGCTTACTGAAGAGACTCGCATTGTAGTACAGCCAGGAGGACACTCCACCATCACAATCACCCCTCGAGATTTAATAAGGCCTACTTTAGCTCGCCACTAAACGTTAGCACAATTTAAACTAATTCATTAAGAGTGGCATTCAACAACACCAACAACAAACTGTACAGAAAAATCCATAGCAGACATCGCCTTAGGGGATGAAGTGTCATCCACATCGTTGTACTCGGTTGATATCATTCCGTGTAAGCTTGGAGCAATAGATTTCATTCCCACCTCTCTGCGTTATTACAGTAAGTCTGGTGCCCATACATAGCTGGGTAGGTGTGAGCATATTACTTCAACTTAATATCCTTATTGGGAGAAAAAGGTTCTATAACTTTCTCCTTCGCACATGCTCAATCGTGTCGCTCATTGCTCCACTGTACGCTACCTTACTGAAGCCTGCAGGCGCGTATTTGAGAGAGGAACTTAAGAAACAGTAGAAACCGTATGGAAACCGTATGGAAACCAAAATATTTTAAAAAATAACTACCACCAAATCAAAAATCTTTAACTCCGACACATTCTGTTCTATTGTATGGCTCTTAAACACGGACAGCAAAGGCTCTTACGAGAATACAGACTTACGTAAATGGTTACCTGGGCAAAAAACACAATTGTAAATGGTACTACAAGATCACTGTTGATGGGAACAGGGAAGATGCCTGTCGAGCATGCTATTCGAAGGAGGCACTGGATAAACCACACATTACAAAAACCAGTTTTTTTCGAACAGAGTTTAGACAAAAGCCAATACCCGTAAAGTGTGTGGCGACTGCAGGGATAACATAAAAACCAAAAAACTGTCCCATGACTTTTCCTCATTGCTAGGGTAAACAAGAGGTTTTAAGGCTGAGAACTACAGGCCGTTTCGCCACTGCTGTTGCCGCGTCGTGTGCTGGGGTAAACGAGAGGTTTTGACTGAGGACTACAGAACGCTCGTCCCTGCTGTCGCCGCGTCGTGTGCTGGAGTAAACCAGGGGATTTAAGGCTGACAACTACAGGCCGCTTCGTCACTGCTGTCGTCGCGTCGTGTGATGGCTATGTTTGTGTATTTCACCCCCAACAGACAAACAACAAATGCTGTAACGGGGATTCGAACCACTACCGTCCTTGTCGGCAGGCAGGCATCGAAACCATTCGGCAACGCGTCCCTCACCTCAGGGATAAACGACCTGAACAATTCTCACATGGAATCTCAAATGGGAGCATACATCAAACAATTAGCTCTTTTTTAAACGGAAGCATACTTCATTACTCCAGCCAGTCCTTAGCATGATATTCCTTAAAACATTCACTTGATCAATAGTGGTCTCGGGGTAACGTATCAGCCTCGAGTGCCGGAGATCGCGGGTTCGAATCAAGATGGAGACCGGGATTGTTTCACATGGATCTTTTAGTAACAATTGCCCTGATTTATGGGCAGTGAGATCAGACTCCCGTATTCAGTGTCAAGTACGTTAAAAATCTTTTGGCAGTTTGTAATAAAAGAATACGCTTAACGGCTGCTGCCCGGACACGATTCAAGAGAAATGCCCAGCTGAACAATATAATCAAAATTATTTGTACCTTCCCCAGGTGGTTTGTTAAGAGCAGCATTTATGGCTGCTAACTGGCTGCGGGTCTACTTTAATCTAGTGTTTTAGTCCATTAAGATGGATTCGCACATCTAACCACCCTCCAAGAAACTGGTTGCAAGCAGAATATGCATAGTCGTGTAAACCAGTATAAATACGTTAAGTAAGTTGCTGCGAGCCTTTAAGAGCCTTTACATGCCTTTTTGTAATATGGTTGCTATCCCCACGCACAACCTTCGTCAATCGCCTTTCGAGGGAAAACAATGTAAAATGTTCTATTTAACCGACTTCATTTCACCCGGGCGCTTTTCACGACTTGAATGGAAAGTCACAGTTTGGCTATTCTTGACATGTCCTGTACTACTCAGGGGGAAGGACGCTAAACAGAAGGAAGTTAATACAATACGTAGGTGAAGGTAATATGCAAAGACAGCACGTAAGTACGCCTAGGTGTAAAGAAATTGGTATTGAATGGACATAAACTTCTATATTCGGTCAAGGTAGTTTCAAGGCAGACGATGCAGTCAATTATTAAGTGTTAGGAGTCAACATTGCACGAAGACATATCTTGTGTATGAAGTGGGTATGTTCTTTCTACCTTGCCCTTCTTGAACAAATAGTGAGTCGGGAACTCATGAAGTGTTAGGAAACTCCATTGTACAACGTATTTGAAGTGGGAGTGGACAATTCCTTCCCTTGCTAACTTTCTTTTCAGAAACAGTTAGTTGGGTACTAATTTACAGATTTGTAGATTACAGCGTTAAGATAACGGGTGTTGAACCCCATCTTGTTGCCACGAGTAGCGAGTCCTCTACCACATCGTAAATCAGACTATCTGTGTAAATAAAGAAAATGAACACATAATAAGTGCAAATCTATTATTATTGTTTCCAACGGGTAATACAAAGGGATGCGAAATAAAGGGCTCTTGCCTGAACAGCCGTCCCATCTCTGGAAAACCATGCATAAAGAGTACTTGAAATGTTCCAGCCCGTGTCGTCCTGACAATACAAATGAAAACAATAAATGAATTAATTAAATAATAAGCATATATCATTTCACAAGATATAAAAAAAACCTGGATACATCAGAACACAGACCGGCTTGCTAAATTGAATTACAGACAAATCCAAACTGAAGAAAAGACAACAAATTGAGAGACAAAAATGATACAAACCTGACAGAGAAACCAGTCGCAGAAACAATGATAAAGTAAGCATTTGGAATTTAAAATAAAAAACCTATGCTATACACAACGGATGTATCATATATGTTTTGGTTTACACACGAATGTACACTCTGGTGTGTGGTAGGCTGCAATCGAAAATCTGAGACCGACAAGGTATAAATGTCGCCACGAAGGCAAAAGTGTATCGTGCTGTATTGTTAGCCCTTCTGTCGCATGCCTAAGAAACATGGACAGTGTATAACAAACACATATGTAGCAGTAACGAATCAAGGCAGATAAACGGAGACGATCGACACGCAAGGCAAGAGATAAGTTTGCACTTCTGAGGGACAGACAGTGTTTCTCCTCTCAGTGTGACAGGCGCTTTCAGGCTCGGATTGGTTTGATCAGCCACTTACGAACCCACTCAGGATCGACAGATAACAATGTGGTCCTGTTTGGAAACGATGGCAAAACAACATCTTACCGAAACTGACAGTTAAATCTTTTTCACACGGGCCATCATGATCAGGTGGCAGGACAACATACCTCAGTCTGAAATTCTGAGCAGGTCACACATGGGGAGCATAGAAACGCTTCTGCAAGAATCCCAGATAAAATCGACGGAACATGATGTTTGTTTTGTCATATGAGCGCCTCCCCAAGCTGAATAGGTAGAAGCGCATCACTGGTACAGAAGAAACGCTACAGACTCACTGAAATTGTCTCTAAAAAGGTTCGGCATTGATGTCATTTCCTAGGAGATGCTTGCAGAGAACTGTTCTGCCCGGCGTCCTAGCTACACACAACGTATTCAGATTGCAGAGAGGAACATCATAGGCTCAGAAAAAGCGAGACGCCGGAAATAACGGATCACACGAGAGTTAGATGTGAGACAAAGGGAAGGAACCATGTCACCAATGAATGGATCGAGGCTGCAGCCATCTTGGTTTGTAGACGAACTTAAATCGTTCGTTTTACATCATGTAGCGTGTTTTGTATTGATTTATTGTTTTAGTCCCATCTTAGTCACTACAAAGGACTTGTGTCTATTTGGTGTTGTAGTTCCTTCTTTGTTCCTATAAAGGACTTGTGTCTATTTGGTGTTGTAGTTCCTTCTTTGTTCCTATAAAGGACTTGTGTCCATTTGATGTTTTAGTTCCATCTGTGTCCCTAACAAGAACGTATTACCATCCAGCAGATATTGTTCTGTTTCTGTCCTGGTGTAGTCACTGAGAAGTTAACAAATGCGGGTTTTAAATGTCACAAAGGGAAACTAATACTCTAGTCCGGTCAGTCACAATAAACTGGCCAAGACCACTATCTCTCTTCCATGTAGCGTTGCGTTAAAAACAGGCTGTTTTCATGGCAGCCAGGCTGACGAGATGTGGATCGACGTGATCCCAGTACTAGTGAGCGCCATGCAGAGAAGTCAAGCAATTCACACCCACGTGTAGGACCGAGGTCCACCTTTATCAGCACGCTCGGGATGTGAGGATAGCTACTACAACCCGCCACGTACCACCCTTTTCAGGGCTCACAAAAGCGTAAACTTACTTATTGTGGCCATTCAACATTTCGCAAAGAATATACCTAGTGAAAATATCCATTCTGTGAAAAATGCAGAATCAGAGGGTATATGTTTAAAGATAAATAAACACACAGACATGTGTCTGTGGGGTAAAAGCAGCTAAAGAGTAGAGCATGTTCTCCAGATGTCAGCTCCACCAGAAGAGCAGAATTACATCATATCGCACTCTATTGTTAATCAAAATCACTACGCTATCTCATTCTTACCACCCCCTTCCCTTCGTTTAGTCCATCCACTACTTTATGTCACACTTCAACGTCAATAAAAACAACAACATTATCTTATCCCCCCCCCCCCTTTTCCTTCCCTTCTTCTGCCACATCACAACTTCATTTCCCACCTCATCGTCAATCTAAACCACTAAATTATCTCACTTTCCACATACACCCCTCCCCTCCCCCGTTTCTTCTACCATATTCAACACTACATCATCTCACGCCTCTCCTTCTTCCACATTCACTACTTTATTTCCCATCGCAATCTTAATTCAAAACACTATATTATATTACATCTATGCATCTACCAAATTCACTGCATTATACCCTACTTCATCCTCAATCCAAAACACTACATTATATCACATATCTCCATCTATCACATTCACTACTTTATACCATTCCTCATTCTCAATCCAAAACACTACACGATCTCACACCTCCTATCTACCACATTCACTACTTTATACCCCCACCTCACACGCAATCCACAACATTACATTTTCTTAACCATTACCTTCCTTACTCTACCACATCAACTACGTTATTTCCCCAACTATAATCACTACATCGTCTCCTTTACTTCTCTTCATCCCCCACATCCACAGGCACCCTTCATACTTCCCCCACACTACACCACAACAACTACTTTATCTCTCTCCCCAATTCCTTCCCCCATCCCTATCTGGATTCCCGCTTGATCCGGTACCTCCATCCATATAATATCCCGCGGCATTTGACAAACAACAATTATTCACGTTCGACTATTCCGCCCCATTACCCGGAGCGAGAAACACTGTCTTCATTTGTCTTGTTAGAGTCATCGTTAGTGGACATCATTATTCTCTTTAAAACATAACTTATACCGGGCCATAAATTGCGTTCTTCATTAGTCTTACACAATTGATGTTGTAGCAAGAATCTTAGATCTAGTCGAATCGGATTTTTACAGTAACTTCAAGTAAGGAGACTGGATTTCCTGCGCCGCAGGAGAATACTTAAGATATCGGAATAGAAATAACGACAAACAAATGCTTTGATGAAATACAGTAAATTTTTAAGTTAGGTTGTGAATTGGTTTTTGTAAATTTCCTGCACAAATTGATAAAGCCGCGTATGTTGGATTCAGCTAAAATATTTTTTCGCTTGTAATAATTTAAGCTAGCTCAGCAGGATTGTTTAAATTATTCTGATTCTTTAAAAAGGAATTATTTATTTGATCATTCCTTTGTATGAAGAACTGTTTCTTGTACTTCCATTTAGAACTACACAAAACCATTGCGCTACTTCCGTATGGCTTGTCTCATACCTTAAGTCTTTAACACATTCGAAAATCTGCTCTCACTCTTGCTCTCTCTCTCTCTCTCTCTATCTCTCTCTCTCTCTCTTGTTCTTTCTCTTTCTACCCACTCCCTATACATTTTGCTCACAAACACTCATCCCCCTACCTTTCTCCTTCCCCCATCTATTATTTATACGTAAAATAATTGTATCCATATCCAACTATCGGTTAGGAAAGGATTGATAATCCACTAAAACATATTTTCTTGGAAAGACTACTCTGATAACAATCAAATGTCATCTTGCAGGTAGGCTGGATACAGCTAAAGAGAAGTTATGCAATACCAAAGAAAATCATGCTGAACATGGAAACGCTAAACTTTCGGGCGCTCGACACAGTGTAACTCTATCTTACAACGACAGTTGTGAATATCATGGCTTTACAAGTCCCTATTATCGGTACAGTGGGTATAACTTAGCTGAACGTTTTTATACTAGTTTAGAAGACTCTACAGCGTCTGTATACAACCAGTTTTTTGGAAGGTGGTTTTTACCGATGTTTGAGTCCATCTTAATAGACTCTAACACTAGAGCTAAGTAGACCAGCAGTCAGTCTCCAGACCACCTGGAGAAAGGTACACATAACTTTAGTAGATACTTCACTTGAATTTTGTCTGGGCAGCGAACGGTAGGCCTACTCTTTTCGATTTCAAACTGCCAAGAAATTTTTAACATGCTCAACACTGAACACGGGAGTCCGATCTCACTACCCTGAGATTAGGGAAATTGTAAACCAGAAGATCCACTTGAAAATAATTCGAACATGCGACCTCTGGAATCCGAGGCGAACATCCTACTTCGAGACGACTGAAGTGACTTTTTTCGAACATATTATTCAACAACTGTTGATTGACAACACAGTAATACATTAATGAGAAATTAACAGAGCTTTGAAAGAATAATACGAGTTTTGAGCGGAGTGGGGCGCCTGAGAGGACGAAATATGAGTTTGCACAACCAAAAAACTTCAAATCCTATTAGTGTCCACATGTTTTTGACATTTACCGAAAGAGACTTGGCATCTATGAGTATACCGGAAGTTCATCCTGTCGATTCTTGGAAACAGATGAAAACATTCCGGTATTTTACCAGGACGTCGCGTCAGGGTCAGGTACAATTTACTGACAAAGACCACTATCTCTCTTCCATGCAGCGTTTCCTGGAAACAGGCTGTTTTCAGGCAGCATGGCTGACGAGATCTGTATCGACGTGATCCTGGTAGTAGTGACTGTCCCACAGATAAAGCCCGGACGACCACGGCCCACCTTCATTAGCACTCTCGGTATGTGAGGAAAGTCACTTAACGCCTTTGACCGGAGCACAAAAGAGTAAACGTACTCCTTGTGGGCATTCAACATCAACAATAACACAAACCTTGTCATTTTCTTTGAACAAACTTCTCAGGCATTTCTGTTTAATTCGTTAAATCAATTTGTCCTTGTTGAAACTCCGTTTGTCAGAGTATACTTCATATACGTCATATACTTCAGACTATACTGCATATACTTCATATACTGCATATACTTCAGAGTATACTGCATTCACCATAACATAAACGTATCAATTATTTACATAATTAACATTTATTTTGCTGTTTTTGTTGTTCGCTTTCAGACTAGTTAGCTATTCAAAATTGCTTCGCACTTTGCGATCAAGCAAATAACATGATTTGGCATGGATTTGTGCCAATTAAAAAGAACATATATGTTTTAATATTATCAATAATCTGTTGGATTAGAAAGAAAGCTTTTGAAACAATATCAAATATGTAATACAAAAGTAAATTAAAGATTTTGCTCGGTTTTTGTTTGTGTGTGTATATAGAAAGAAGTGGCCGAACAGTATCAAGATGGAGATGAACAAGCAGAATAGAAATAAACTCCATATTTTAGGCTGGAAAATACATAACAAATAAGAATTATGTCAGTAGTGCACCACGGACATTAGTGGCATTTTAGTCTGGTGCACAATCCAAATACTATGGATTAAAGTCTGGTGTACAATCCAAATACAATTGATTAAAGTCTCCAAAGCAAAGATGCACGAAGATCCCATAAACGCACTAACAACACCAAAACCCATCACTACTGTACGAAAACCTACTTGGAGGCAGGATATATTTCCAGAGGTGGTAGAAAATATACCAGGTATTGCAAACAAAAACTGCCAGACCGAAAAAGAAAGGAGATACACTACCTTAAGCTTCATAACGAAAAGCTACCCAAGCATGGACTGGACCCATGCATACACCGACGGTTCTGTAACAAACACTACACAGAACGGAGGGGCAGGAGCATTCCTGAACCTACCAAATGGCAGAAAAATAACACTGTCATTCGCTACTGGTAAGTACACGAGCAATTTCAGAGCAGAGGCAGAGGCACTGAGGGCGGCAGTGGAAGAAATGGTAACACACAGTGAAAATGAGAGCCATATAGTCCTGCTGACAGATGCTCTCGAAGTAGTCACAGCGCTAAAAAGCCAGAAAAACACTGAGCTTAATGACTTAAGAGCAGCACTCTGCAAACTGTGCCAACAGTCCGCACCAAAAAGGGTAGTGGTACAGTGGGTTCCGTCACACTGCAACATCCAAGGCAACGAGGAGGCAGACAGACTGGCAAAAGAAGGTGCAAGGCTACCACAAATAGATACCAGTATGACGTACGAAGAGTCAAAACGGCTTATCAAAGCCAGGTACATGTCCAAATGGGAAACCGAACATACTGGTTACACCAAAAACGATGCCTATTACCAGTTGAACCGAAGAGAGCAGGTCGTTGTCTTCAGACTTCGCACTGGCCACAACAGACTGAGGTACCACCTCTTCAACAAATTGAAGATAGGGTGTACCGACGAATGCCCGTGCGGTACTGGTAAAATGACCACTGAACATCTGCTGCAGAACTGCCCGACATACGAGGATCAGAGAGAGCAGATGTGGCCATTGCCAGTGGAACTGCAAGACAAGCTCTATGGTAGTGGCGAGAGTCTCAGGATGACCGCCGCTTTTTTCGAGAAAATAATGGTTACTGTCTGACTGTGTACGCAGAAGAAGAAGAAGAAGAAGATTAAAGTCTGGTGCACAATCCAAATACTATGGATTATAGTCTGGTGTACAATCCAAATACTATGGACTAAAGTCTGGTGCACAATCCAAATACTATGGATTAAAGTCTGGTGTACAATCCAGATACTATGTATTAAAGTATGGTGTACAATCCAAATACTATGGATTAAAGTCTGGTGTATAATCCAAATACTATGGATTAAAGTCTGGTGTACAATTCAAATACTCTGGATTAAAGTCTGGTGCACAATCCAATTAAGCTGGATTAAGGTCTGGTGTACAATTCAAATACTATGGATTAAAGTCTGGTGTACAATCCAAATACAATGAATTAAAGTCTGGTGTACAATCCAAATACTATTGATTAAAGTATGGTGTTCAATCCAAATACAATGGATTAAAGTATGGTGTACAATCCAAATCCTATGGATTAAAGTCTGATGTACAATCCAAATACTATGGATTAAAGTCTGGTGTACAATCTAAATACTATGGATTAAAGTATGGTGTTCAATCCAAATGTGCCAGTTTCAAATCGCGTTGTGCTCAGTTTGACATGATCGCGCACGTTGTGGTGTATTTATTAGCGTATGACGGCTTCTCCGAGTCGACCCAGCTGTATATGGGTACCTGGTGAAATCAGGGGAAATTTTAGAGCCGCCGTGGCAGCTACGATGCTCGTGCTCCAATGTCAGCATTTTCAGCAATTAAAGAGACTTAACAAATTCGGCATGCAATGTAGTCGGTTCCATTAACCATTTTCCATTTATGTATCTTTATTTGGTACATTATATTCTTACTTATAATAAAGATAACACAGTTATTTAGACATTCCAGTTTTTTTAGAGACACAGAAAAAAAAAAAAATTCGATATCCAGAGATGGAGAAAACCAAATACGTTAGACGATAATACGCAGACAACGACAAGGGAGACAACCAAGACGACAATAACAAATGGTAACTTAGTTAAACTTTCTCAGGAAATGTGTCTGTTTAATTTATCGATCTCTTCTTTCTTTTTTCGCGTCTAATTTAGTTCTTTATTGAATAGCAAGAAAAAGATATTATTCAGTTTGTTGGCATTTTCCGTTTTCGGGGAAATGTTTCTTTAAAAACACATTTATACAACTCGAGGCGCAAATGAAACGGGATTAGCTCTATTAAATTAGCAAACCATCAGTTGTAAACGTTAGTGGTCAAAGGCGTGTGGCCGACGGCACTTTCCAAACATGGTAATATTTTGTGCGAACCCGGAGATTGGACTGTTGGTTTCGCACAATAATCCTCTATCAACTTACATTGATAGTTACTGACTGTTCAAATAATATTTGTGGATAGTGTTGATCCAGATCATGACGGGTTGCTATCGCTGGTAAATTAACATTTTTATATTTATGATGTGGTGATACTAAGGCAACATCGAATCAAACAGGCACATGAACACGAATAAGAGAGTTGTTAAAGAAACTGATGAGATAGTCTAGACTCGTCTTTCTCATAATCTGAGGAGGTCGTATGGGGAATCACAAGTCACTATTTCTTCATAAAGCATTTGTCACTACTTCTGTTTATCCAACTTCTTAACATCAGTATTCTTCAAGGATTTGTCCGTCCCTTCTCGAATATCATTTGTCAAACGATTCTTGAGATGGCCTTTTTAAAAGGGACTGTGCCTTTGAGTATATTGTTCGGTTATCCACTAGTTCGTACTTAATGGCAATACCAGTGAATCTTGCGTATTTTTACCACTGATATGTCTTTATAAAACCCGACTAGCTGTGTTGTTGTTGTTGTTGTTGTTAAATGCCTACAATAAGTAGTATTACTCTTTTGTGCCCCCTGAAACGGACGTTAAGTGACGGATTGTCGTAGCTGTCCTCACATCCCGAGCGTGCTGATGTAGGTGGATCAGGGTCATTCAGTCGGCTGTGCTATACTTTTCTTCATCTGCTGTGTCGCTTACTACTACGAGGATCACGTCGATCCCTCACCTCGATTGCCAGACTGCCTTTAAAACGTCCTGTATCCAGGGACGGCTACGGGGAAGCCAAGGTGGGGATCTTGGCCAGTATACTTTGCCTGTCCCTGACCAACATGTCTGATCAGTATACTTTGCCTGTCCCTGACCAACATGTCTGATCAGTATGTTGTGCCTGACCCTGACTAACGTGTCTGATCAGTATGTTGTGCCTGACCCTGACCAACATGTCTGATCAGTATGTTGTGCCTGATCAGACGTTAGTCTTCCTCTCCGCTAGGCTGTGTAGTTGCACTGAGTATGTTAAAGATTTGTGATACGGTCCCTGTACGCTATTCCACGGATTAGTTTTAATTATCACATCTCCATCGCCTGGATATTTCTCTCCTATTCAGCACTCAGTAGCCATATCTTACACCATTAGAGCTACACACACCATTAGAGCTACACACACCATTAGAGCTACATACACCATTAGAGCTACACACATCATTAGAGCGCAACACACCATTAGAGCACCACACACTATTAGAGCACCACACACCATTAGGGCTACACACACCATTAGAGCACCACACACCATTAGAGCTACACACACCATTAGAGCTACACACACCATTAGAGCGCAACACACCATTAGAGCACCACACACCATTAGAGCACCACACACCGTTAGAGCTGCACACACCGTTAGAGCTGCACACACCGTTAGAGCTGCACACACCAATAGAGCTGCACACACCATTAGAGCTGCAAAAACACCATTAGAGCTGCACACACCATTAGAGCTGCACACACCATAAGAGCACCACACACCATAAGAGCACCACACACCATTAGAGCACCACACACCATTAGAGCACCACACACAATTAGAGCTGCACAAACAGAAATAGAATATGTAGTAGTTTTATCTTAGCTTTGAGAAATTTTGTTTTTGTGTTTAAACAAAAGTTTTGGTGATGTGGTAATCGGTGTTCCTTATGCATATCTTATTCTTAGATCTGTCTCTGCCCCGTCTACCCCAAGTACAGTTATGAAGTAGTGTCCAGAGATAAGTAGCATGAAGTGGAAGCTGATAAAGATCAGAAAGAAGAATATGAGAAATAAGGAAACAATTCATAGAAGAGACAAACAAGAAGAATACATATAAACGAGGAATATATATATATATATGCTGTTGTTGAATGCCAACAGTGAGTAAGTTGAACCGTTTGTGCGCACTGAAGAGGACTTAAAGTCGCGGGTTGTAGTAGCTTTCCTCACATCCAAAGCATGCTAATGAAGGTTGACCGCGGTTTTCCAGGCGCTTGTGCTATGCTTGGCTTAATTTTCGTACCACTCACTACTATGGGGATAATATATATATATATATATATATATATATATATATATATATATATATATATATATATATATATATATATATATACATATAAACACACATACATTCATACCTATACAAACTCACATACATGCATACATACATACATACAAACAAACAAACATACATACATACATACATACATACATACAAACATGCCTACATACATACATACATACATGCATACATACATGCACACATACATACACACATACATGTGTACATACATGCAATCACACATGTATACTTACATGTATGCATCCATACATAAACAATTTCTTAATAGAGTCTAATAAAATATGATTCAATTTAGCCCATTTGGCCAATACTTGACTCTGACATCGCGTGACTCAATCAAATGACAGGTCACTTTTTGTTCTCATAAAGTGTGTCCAATTTGTATACAATTTAATGAAGTCACTCTGCCGTCTAAAAAAAACAACATGTTTGATGCTTGGTATTTTAACGAAAAATTTCGAAAATTTAAGTTTTGTTCCGTGTGTGTCTGCATTGTGCTATTTTATTTTCGGAGCTCTAGTTTTTAATTGAAGAGAAGCAGACAATGCAATGGAAACTGGACATAAATGAAAAAGAGAATTGCATGTTAAGGGTGTTCATGTGGTCGGTAGGCTCTGCGTTTGTATGTTAATTATTAGATCGGAAATAGAAACCAAATGACGAATTCAGAAAGATAAATCATCATCATCTGGTTGATAATTACGGAGGCTGGTTGTAAGGTTGTCTGGGTAAGTCTCTCCATTTAACCCTATACTTTGCAGTTTTCTTCATTGCGACATGTTCGTACTTTATGTCCCTTCATGCCTGAGATGTAAAGGTGAGTCCTGGTTGCTCCAGTTCTCTATACTTGTATCTTCTAGTATCTTCTGGAGAAGACTTTCATGTCTAAAATCGTGACCAACTCAACCGACGTTTTGTTGGGGTTATGGTTAGGTATAGGGTTAATGTTGTGATTAGGTGTAGGGTTCGGGATATGGTTAGGTATAGGGTTAGGGTTGTGATTAGATATAGGGTTAGGGTTAAAGTTCTTAGTTCTAAGTCGACCTGTACCTCTACAGGGCAGATGCCATTGAGCGTATCTCAGCTCTGGTATGAGCTGGATGTAGCCAGGAGAAAGGTTTCCTGATTAGCGAGCTAGTTTCGAGCAGCTTAATACTTCGCTGCGTGGAACAAGAGCTTACGGGGGGTGGTTAACCGATGTGCGAGTCCATCTTAACAGACTCAAACACTAGAGCAAAGTAGACCCGCAGCCTGTTTGCTCTATTTATGCCATGTATGCTGCTCTAAACAAACTCCCTAACCATGGCCAGTGTTATGCCATGTCACACAGTTAGTCGCCTCTTTCGACATGCTCTCTGTGAGGCAGTGGTGCTATTCTTGTCCTTGTCATACACAAAGACTCCGGCAGACCACTCAGAAAGGGTTAAAGCTAGGATTAGGATTAGTGTTATGGTTAGGGTTAGGTTTAGGGCTAGGCTTAGAGTCAGGGTCAGATAACATGGGTGTTATTACATCGTCTGCCATACTGCTGTAGAAACTGGATGCTGCTCTTCTTATCATGGACCAACGCTGACAGATTCAAGCAATTCACTGCTAAGATGGCAGGAACAAGCGGTAGCAGAAATTATCGTATATTTTTGCAAAATGTTTGACACCCTCTACAGCTAATAAGTAGACTATTCTGTGATGTCACTACCTCACAATCGATGCTAAAAGTATATATTTCTTTTTTGTGGGGTGAATTCAGACTCAAGTACCGTCTTTATTTTACACAAAGCTTTCCAAACGTTTCCATATATAACCTTCCCACCCCTCTCTAAGTTAGTCAGATACATGCCAACAAAATATTATGTGAATTGTCTGTAACCCTTCAATTTAATTCTAACAGATTGTCATTACATATAATTCGTGCAATAACTTTGGTAAATACAACAAAAAGACAACATGTTGTACATGGATCCTTCTACGCAAATTTATATAATGTAAAAAAAAAAAATGCTGAAACCTGAAAGCCTGCCGGAAAATCATACATAGTGATATCTAAGCTAATAAAGATGTAGGTTATGGAGTTTACGGAAACAGTCATCGTGTTTTGACCACTTGGTTCGAATGCAGTAAGACCAACCAGCAGCAAGAGCATATCACATGCAAGTATCGGGTCCTCGAGCAAGAGGCCGACCTCGTCGCAGGTGGATAGATGGTATGTCTGAAACACTAGGGAGGTTCCCCTTGACGACCACACAAGCTTCTCATCTGGTTCAAACAAGAGATCTACGCATCCCGCCTCTCTGCGACGCCGGATGGCAAGAACAGTAGAACAAAAGAAGAAAAAGAAGAAAGATACGGTGTTGTTTGTCAATGGCTCATCGTATGTGTTTTACTAGCAAAGGCACTCTCTTTCATTGTTTGCGGTAGGGAATAAAAGGCGAGGTTTGGGGTGGGTTCCCCTTTTTTTTAATTTTTCAAACTAATTAGATATTTTGCACATAATTACAGTACTAATTTTTAATGTGTACATAATAGTGATAATAAATAGTTTTTGGGACAGTATTTTTTCGGCAGACGGTAGGATCAACGGGGAAATTCAGACTAGGTGCCAAAAGCATCTGTAGTGACTTATCAGCTGTTTCCACTGCTTAGACACCCGAGCATTAGTTTGGCAACAAAGCAACAGCTGATAAACAGTATATGTATGCCGATTCTGTGCTACCAGTACCAAACACGGCCTCTGTCAAGTCTGCGCGAGAGCAGAATTTCGACTTGTGAAATGAAGTGTTAGCCGAAAGTCAACCTTGTTACCAGGAGAGACAGAATGCGTAACGACGACATTCGAAGTATGGTCGGCACTACGTCTTGTGTCGAAAACATTTCCAGGCAGAAAATAAGTAGGTTTGGTCATCTCATGAGTATGCACCCTCATCAACTTCCACTCATGGCTTACAATGCTGGTAGATCTGGCTACAGGGCAAGGGGACGGCCACGAGGTAGGTGGATAGATCACATTAGAGCAATTGTGTAGCGACAAGGGCTCGCATTGATCGACGCATCGCACTTGGCGCAGAATATACGAGTTAGGCTCCCCACGTCGCGTAACGGCACAAATGTAAATTAAAGTAACTAACTAGTGATGATGAATTTCAAACACAACTTTGTGACAAGTGATGTGAAATGAAGTGAAGATTATCCACAGATAAATCGTAAGATTGTGAGCGTAAGCTGCAATAGGTCAGGTGAACGGTGACATTATTTGTACTTTCTTATGGTCAATCCCGAGTCGGGCGTTACAGAAACATTTGATAGTATTATCCCACCTTCTCTCTCCTTGACCGGAAACCCTGGTGGTCGATTGCGGTGAAGGATGGGGTGGAATACGGGAGAAAGAATATAAATGATCTTCCATTATTGTATTAGTTCTCTTAAAGTTTTGTCGTTCTGAATTCTGCTGACTAGTATTTGAGGTTTTATCAGAACGAATTGGCCCCCGTCGTGTGTGTTATCGGTTTGTAATGTGGACGTATTGGTCAGTACATGAATGTGCGGTTGTAACTGCTCCAATATGGCAGTTTTACATATAAAGTAGCTTTGCCAATCATTTATGCACGTGGAGTACTGGTCCTACCGAGAAAAATCCCCGATATTATCGGTAAAACTGGACACCCAAGTTATCGCAAACTCGGTATTTTAGGATTGCAAACGCAGAATGCGCTAGATTTCCAATTCTCAACCACGCACTGTCTCCTCTGCAAAGTGTTGTGTGGGTGGGTGGGAGGGGGGGAGGTGTATATATATATATATATATATATATATATATATATATATATATATATATATATATATATATAATATCGCATCTGTGATGTTATCAGATTATGTCCCTTTATTATACCAACACAGGTTTATATATGTGTGTGTATGTGAATGTGTATGTGAATATGTATGTGAATGTGTATGTGGCAATCTTAGACCGAAGAGCAATCTGGCTCTGGTGAAATATATTAATCATGTTCTCGTAGTGCTACTGGATACAGCCTGTCTCACTGCAGTCTGACCAACGAACGTTT
>JAVGWX010000004.1:56313408-56368408 GCA_036924085.1 Ariolimax columbianus
GTCTACAAACACAGAGTATAAAATCGCTACTGTAAATTTGTAAAATGCTAGTGGTATCTGTAACTGTACCAAATTAAAACTGTGTGTGGTACATGTCTGTAGCAGTACCAGTTAAAACGATGATGCATAGCAGTTGCTATACAAACGTAAAAATGTGATAGTTGTCTGTCAAATTTCAAATAAAAAAACCTGGAAAAGCCCATAGATGTACAAACGTAAAAATGTGATAGTTGTCTGTCAAATTTCAAATAAAAAAACCTGGAAAAGCCCATAGATGTACAAACGTAAAAATGTGATAGTTGTCTGTCAAATATCAAATAAAAAAACCTGGAAAAGCCCATAGATGTACAAACGTAAAAATGTAGTAATTCTTTGTCCAAAAAAAAATGGAAAAATATGTAGCTGTACCAACGTAAAATTGTGATAA
The DNA here is from genome assembly GCA_036924085.1 of Ariolimax columbianus. Classification (NCBI taxonomy): domain Eukaryota; kingdom Metazoa; phylum Mollusca; class Gastropoda; order Stylommatophora; family Arionidae; genus Ariolimax; species Ariolimax columbianus. The sequence continues at coordinate 56,313,836 of JAVGWX010000004.1, forward strand.
TTGTCTGTCAAAGTAGAAACGAAAAACTGGTAAATGTCTCTAGCTGTACCAACGTCTAAATGTGATGATTGTCTGTGAATGTTCAAATATAAAAACTTTGTGTTACATATTATACACATAATTATTATTCATTCAGCTTATTGCAAATAGCAAAGACGGAAATAAAGATAGCATTTCTTGTAAATTACACATATTTCAAACAATAACACCATTTCAATATCTGGGATCTATAGTTGAAGAAAGGGAACGAAATCACGAATACCCAGAAATAAGGATATGTTTATGGAATTGACGACAAAAGTAATGTTTTAATTGATCATCTCGATTCTCATGTCAAAGACAGACGTTAGATTTGGAGAATGAAGAGAAAAACTATAGCAGCTTGAAATTACTTAAAACATTGGGTATGTGAAGGTTCAAGCAGCGTTCATCAATAGAGAGCAAGCAATAGATCAAGCAGATAGATGGTAAGGCTTAAAGCAAATGAAAAGAGATGGTCAAAGCAGATTGTTGGAATAAAATACAACAATGGAGATGGGATCGCTGAAACAAATCATTGGAATAACATGCATCAATGTCAATGGAATCGTTCGAGCAAATCGATGGAATTCCATTCAACAAAGGAGATGTGACTGTTCAAGCCGTTTTATGAAATAATTTGCAACAATGAAGATGGTTTAAAGAGCTACTTAAATCAACTGACAACAGATTTTTTTTTTTTTAAACATTCGATTTCATTCATCAAAAACACCGGAGCACATAAAGACATTTAAATGTTTCTGAAAACGTGCAAATTTTATTGATACGATCGTGTGTCAAACTCCATTATTATTCTCAATAGGAACAGTCTGGGCACTAAGAAGAAAAGAGTTAAGATATAACAGACAGATATCATTCAGAAGTGGATGTGAACAACTTTGACGGAGATAGATATGCTGGTGACCAATAGGCAGAGATGGAAACAGACAATTATAAATATGGCAACATCATGAGACGGTTTTTTTCTCGATGATGTCATTTGCGCTGAATTTGGAAGGAACTGCGCTGGTCATAAACCTCACTGTCTGGACCTGAGCTACTTTGGACCATTGGCATGACATAAATTGAGACGACTGGAAATCGCACAGGATGCATATTTTCTCTAAGGGTTTACTCCGAAGTCGTTCTCGTAAACAGGTATCCCGTTAGGTAGCAGGGGTGTGACATCCAAAAGTTTGAGAATGTACAATTACCAGGACTAAATCTCCATGCTCATAATAAATAGAACAGATAAATGTAAATACCAAAGAATATTCTAGAGTTTCACAAAGTATTGTCAAAGAGTCAAAGCCACGCACAAAGCGACAGACGCAGATACTCCGGCTTGCCTGAAACTAACAGGAGACAGGGGTGGCAATCCAGCCACATTGTGATGATGTGCACGCACCAAAGATACAAGTCACAAACATATCATCAACTGCAAGGGTAACTGAATAATGTGTCGATCGCTGCTGGTAATCTATTTGCGCCACCTTGACTATGAAGTGTCACACGATACGAGGATGACAAGTTTTACAAACACGGTAAACAGCGTTACAGTAGATAACCATCAAATCTACACAATCCCTATGTTTATATCAAATTGTACAAGAAAATAATAATAATCACATTAGCCCGGCATGACTCTAGAGGACGAAATACACATCAAATGGGAATAACACACTTTCAGTCATCCTACACACCAGTAGCATGTGTATTTAAAGGTTTACAAATTGCAAGATAAATACAACAATGGGATTCTCAACCGTCTTTCGCTGAGTACACAAAAATCACAGCCATCTTGGTCGCTATGTGAATTCAAATATATATTTATCTCTCCGGCTACATTTTAGCAAGAAAACAATCTCTTGGATCACTTTTCTGTATTTAGATTAGCAGGAGATTGAAACAATTACTCGGAAAGAAACATACACATCAGACAATAGCAAATACAATTGAATCAATAAGATAACCGATATTGGACCCATACCTCCATGTGACCACTTCACCTTCCTGGCAGAGGTCATCAGAGGATCAGTAGCTTTGACGCAGATTGGCATGAGCGAGATGTAAAAAGAGTCAGTTAAAAGATAACTGATCAGGCCACACATCAGGTCCATGTACGTGTTCCTGAAAATAGGCTGTGTCACAACAGATTGACTAACGATGTAGACATGGACGCTGGCATTCCCATAATGGTGAGCTCACTGAGTAACATCGTATTGCACTACAGCCAGTAGGACCGTTGTTCATTTTCCAAATTCCAAAAGTGGAAATAAGTATAGCTGATGTAGCCGCTAAATTTTGTTTAAATATTTTGTTTTAATAAGATAATGGCTACCGACAAAACACAAGTCAGCATAACTTTACAGTGGGTGGTGAGGAAATAGATCAGGTCACACATTTTCAATATCTGGGCTCGAGAATTGACAAAAATGGCGACTGCTCGAACGAAATCTGAAGAAGACTAGCCATGGCAATGCAGAGACTGAACAGCCTGAAGAAATTATGGCAAAGCACCAACAAAATGATAAAAGTAAAAGTCTTGAGAGCCTGTGTTGTTTTTCACCAAGATATCCGGGAATGTCTAAGTATGGCTGTGGCGGAGGCTGGAGTTTTGGCAAGGGAACGAGTTTCTTTCAGACAGACTGTGATGGGAGCGACGTTCTTTAAAGGACATGCTACATGATGATAATGATTATGATGATGATGATGATGATGATGTAACCTCTACCTCTACTAAGGAAACGTCACCAAAGTTAAATCAGCACATAAAGCTTCGAAAAATAATAGTAATATTAAAAGTTGTCCATTGAAAGCCATGATGACAACAGCAGTCAGACATGTTGTGTTGCACCTCACCAGTGAGTTCGGAGGTGGCTGTATAGTTCAATTCTGGAACATAAAATTATTCCACGTGCGTAGCATCTAAAGTCACAATTGGACATGTGAGTGTCAGGTGTTTTGTCTTTTCGCAAAATGCGTTTTTTCTGTGCTTCGAAGGCTAGGCGCTCCTCTTGCTTCTAATGGTGGTTCTACGCCATGCCTTGCTTTGAAAAAAAATAAACCAAATTACCAATTTCTTCTCTTTCTGTTGTATTATCTGTTATAAATGTTTCCCGGTTGGTTAGATTTGTGCCTGTCTTTGTGAAAGTTTTATTTTGCTTATTTACAAACATTAGGATTGAATCTCTGTTTATCAGTGTGTCTTTCTTGTGTTGCTATTGACCATTTCAAAATAAAACTAATTAACTGAATCATATACTAATCAGTTCCTACCTTATTCCTACAGGTGACAGCGATGATGACAGCAATGAATATTTAAGACCAGAAAACACGGACGGCTACATTCGGTTTGCTAGAAACGATCCCTTCTTGAGGTTCGGAAAGAACGACCCTTTCTTGAGGTTCGGTCGCCAAGATCCATTTCTGAGATTTGGTCGCCAAGATCCATTTCTGAGATTTGGTCGCCAAGATCCTTTCCTGAGATTCGGACGTCAAGATCCATTTCTGAGATTTGGACGACAGGACCCTTTTCTGAGGTTTGGCCGAATGGAACCGTACTTGAGGTTTGGTAAAAGTGATCCATTTCTGAGATTCGGTAAAGGCGACCCCTTTCTGAGATTCGGTAAAGGCGACCCTTTTCTGAGGTTCGGTAAAAGCGATCCTTTTTTGAGGTTTGGTAAAAATGATCCATTTCTGAGGTTCGGGAAAAGTGCTGACGGACAGAATGAAGTAGATGATGATGATGTCACCTTGTCGAGGTAAGAAAGTGAGATTGCTGATGTTGTTTGTCGTTATTGTTGTTGTTATTGTGTGTTTTGTTATTATTGTTTGTTTTGTTTCTGGTTTTTTTGTGCAGCTAAATTTAACTGACATTTTTTGGGTGAACAAATGTAATGAAGGTTTTTCTTGACCCCCTAATGGTTTCCTTAAAAACCATCAGTTACATTGTTCAACTATCACTAATCAGTATGTGCCCTACTTAATGACTTTCCGTCGTGTCGTCGATGTATGCCTCGTGGTAGATAACCAGACTACTAAGAAACATATTTGCGATTCAGAACATGACAGCTGCATAGTTTGACTTGACTTCGTTCGTTCTCAATCTCCAGCTACCAAGTCTTGAAAAAGGCTTAAGTAGCAGAATGTAGTCCAGAGAATGGAAGGCGTTGTGTCGTAGTTTACAGCTTGACTGCGATATTTGCGCCTTTCGGTCCGACACATCCAACTTCAGCAGACATGTTTTTAGTACCGGGCTATTCTTCCCTCCTTGATCACTTATCCAGCATCACCTCGTGGAGGTGTAGAAGAGTCTTGGCAGCTTTGGTCCGCAGACCCTGACGGTAGCAGTCAGCTATGTGTCGCTGACCGCTGTAGCTCATGTGCTGCATCTTGATCCCGCTGCATACTTTGAAATGAGAAAGTATAGATACATAGGCACACACTCAGGTAGGCACACACTCAGGTAGGTACACACTCAGGTAGGCACACACTCAGGTAGGCACACACTCAAGTAGGCACACATTCAGGTAAGCACACTCAGTTAGAGAACTTTCAATTTGCTCACAGATTGTGGGATTTACGTTATATTCTTCTTTTTCTACTTCTTCTCGCATTTTCAAATAAAGCTCCATGTCTCCCTTACAAAGGGCAGTGTTGTTTGTATGGCTGTGTTATTTCCATACAGCTTTTATCTCATAGACGTCTATCTTTTAATCCGCGAGCATGCAGCTTTGTAGATGTGTTCCACATGGTATGCTCCCCGAATGCACACTTGTCATATGTCCCAATATGCATTGTGTTATAAAGATGGCCATCGGGTCTGTTATGCCCAGTTCTCAGTCTGAAGATGACTTGCTCTTATCTAGTTAAATTAAAGTAGCTGTCTTCTTTTTGGAAGTGGGGGTGTTGATTAATATATTTTCTCCTGAATTTGGCTCTAATTATTGTCTTGGCCTCATTATATGTAATGATGAGGCATGTTTGTGGGGATGCTCCCACTAGTTTACTAGTTTGTCTGCAGCAAATTCTTACGTGTAACCATAAGGATGCATTACTAAAGCTTCAAGTCCGGCATTTGTATCGAAATTTGAATCAAAATGGGCTCTTTCTTTCTTCTGTTACTGATGGTACCTTTCAACGTCAGGATATGAATAGACATGTCAGCTCCGTTGTTATAGTTCTTTTATCTTCGTTTGTTAATGTTCAATTTTGGCACTGATATGTAAATTTCAATTTTGGCACTGATAACGCAATGTGGTTATGAATACCTTGTTGTTTAGAGTTCTTTAAAGAGGTCACAGTGGTCACGATTTAAGGTGTTCACATCCAATGCTGGAGGTTGCTGGTTCAAATCATATTTTTCACTTACAGCATCAGGTGAAAATTTCGCTTAATCTCTGAGTAGTGAAATCATTGGCAGTTGGAAATCGAAAAGAATATGCTTAACGGCCGTTGCTCGAGCAAAACTTCAGGTACAAATTTACTCGAATTATTCTAGGGATTCTTCCCCTACACAGAATATGCCGCAAAAAAGGAAATTTGTGGCTATAACATCAAGTCTTGGTTACGCGGCATAGATGGCGTCTGACAGACTGCGAGTCTACCATGCTCTAATTTACGCTTTCACCACCACCAGTCACAAAAAAACAGACGATCGTATATTCCAAGGGATACCAACCTAACGGCCAGTAACTGATACTGGGAGTGACCCCGCAAGTCACCAGCTGAATTTCGCCTGCCAAAAAAATCTTTTTAATGGAACACTTCATCGAGTCTTCTAACGACACAAATCAGCTGAAGATTGGAAGATAGCGTACTTTATTTATCAATTGTCCTGTGTTCCCATTGTAATATAGCAGACATTTGCCAAATGATTTGACTTGCTTTATTACATCTGTTTTATCACTGTTCAGATGTTAAACATCTCAATTCCAAAGAAATAAAATGTTTTCTATTTTTTTTTTAAACAGAGAGCATGGCTTCCTAGATGCAAACAGAGTCAGTAACAGACGAAAGCGCTCGGTGTTTGCGCAAACGGAATCTGGAGCCATAGAAAGTTCTTTGTCCAGAGAGACTCGAGAGACAAATGAATCGGAGCTGGATACTAAGTCGAGAAACAATCAAGTTAATGCTGAATATGAAGCTAGAGAAACCCGCAACAGTCCATATATGAGGTCTCTCGTTTGATTTAGACGTTCGTCTGTTAACACAATTTATAGGCGTCTTCTATTTTTCTCTTGTAACTTTTTTTTTCTAAGTTCGCAATGAAAAGAACGTCGTGACATTGTATCATAGTATACAGCGAGGCTGCGATGTCTTCGTCTTTCTATCCGGCACATATGGTTTCAGAAGGCAATTGTGCGTATAGGATTGCCTTTCCACTGCAATCCGAGGAGGAAGACTAATGTCTGGTCAGGCACAATATTCTGATCAGACATGTTAGTCAGGTTCAGGTCAAATAGACTGCCCCCCCTCCCCCCCCCCCACGCCATCATCTCGACGTCACTGAAAACGGACTGTATTCATGGCAGTCTAGCTAACGAGGTGAGGATTCGACGTGATCGTCGTAGTAGTGAGCTATACGCAGATGAAGACAAACTAAACAACCGCCTGGAAGACCCCGGCCCAAATTTATCCGCACGCTCGGATGTCAGGAAAGCTACAACAACCAGAAAACCAAACAGGGCGCAAAAAAATAGTAATTCAACTCACTATGGACATTCAACAATGGCGTCGATGGGACAGTTACTAACACAATAGCACTGTTGGTAAAAGAGACCGGAACACGAGAACAGCCATACTGAGAATATCTTGGAAAATTAGACTAACTGTTCGATATACTACATTTTTCGTAGACGGCACTGCAAAACATGGCGTTACATCAAACGTTATTCCTCCTGACTGAAGAGCCAAAACAAAGATATACAGATGATACAGCTGTTCTTTTGTAGAGCGTTGTGGACTAGAACAGATGATCCTGTCGGTCAAACGACAAAGCGAGGGACACTATCAATTCATAAACACTATCAACACTAAGACAATGAGCAATGTCCAGTTCATCCCGTAACCCATCAGGTCGTTGGGGCACACACAAAGACACTTCAAAAATCCCACGCCATCCCTCTCTGTCTGTCGCCGCCTGACGTATCTCACCGGGACGAAGGCCTGACCACTCAGTGATGTTGTCCACCCATCTCTTCCTTGGACGTCCTCGCCTTCTCTGTCCCGGTACGGAACCAAAGAGTATCGAGTTGGTTATTCCATTGGACCTCGCGACGTGCCCGCACCAGGCCATCTTTCGTCTTTTGATAGCTGTGAACAGATGTTCAAAAGGACCAATAGCGTCTTCAACTCTCTGACGTATTACTACGTTCGTGACACGATCTTTATATGTAGCATTTAGGATTTTTCTATAGCACCTCATTTCCATTGCATGCATTCTGCCCTGGATATATGCTGTAATGGTCCAGGTCTCGCGGGCATACAGAAATATTGATAGCACCAAAGAGCGCATTAGTCTAACTTTTATGCCGAGGGCGAGCCGCTTGTCTTGCCATATAGGTTTCAGCCGAGCCAGTGCCGCTGTTGTTTGTACTATTTTTGCAATTACCTCTGACTTCGATACCTCTTCACTGATCAAAGATCCCAGATATTTGAAACGTTTTACCACCTCAAGTTCCTGCCCATTTGCCTCTATTACAGATGTAAACCATGTTATGTTATTGGTCATGAGCTTTGTTTTATCTGCATTTATTACCATACCAAAACTCAGGGCCGCTCTATCCAATCTACCAATCAACTCCTGGAGTTCCCTTTCTGTGCCTGCCAATACATCAATATCATCAGCATATCGGAAGTTTGTGATAAGCCTTTCACCTAATTTAACCGTGCCAACATGTCCGTTTAAGGTCGTCTCCATTATTCTCTCCAAGAATATATTGAAGAGTGTTGGGGAGAGTATACATCCCTGTCTCACACCCACCGTCGTACGGAACAAATCGCCTAGCGTTCTCTCGATCGAGACTGAGCAATGGCAAAGCAAAAATTAGACCTAAAGTTATCCTAGAGAAACAGAACGTTCAGAACGTAACGAGTTTTGAATATCTCGGCTCGATTATTTGCAACAGCAAAGATTATAAAAGAGAAAAAATGGAACAGTGGCCATAACACTACATAACTATAGTGAAAAACGTATAGCAGATCAGTAATAAAATGACAAAAATAAAATTAAGGGGAGTTGCGTCTTCCAGGTGACAACGGACGGAGGCGAGACATGATCAGCTACATAAACCCCACGGAAGACATGCTTGTCTCCGGTGACAACGTACGGAGGTGAAACAGGGTCAACCACACAAAACCTGCTGAAGAAGATTGAATCATTTGAGCTAAAATGTGTCAGGAGAGTTCTCAAAATTCTAGGGATGGCGAAAAAGAAAAACGCACAAATCCTACAAGAACAAAACTGTTTAGTAAACAACATTATGTCTAGGAAATGAACATACTTCGGACACATCAAACGCCACAATGGCATTGAAAGAATTATACCTGAGGGAAAAGAAGCAGAGGCAGACCAAAGAAAAGGTGAGAAACATTGCTTAGACTGGGGTTGACTGTGGCAGAGGTGCAAGGGCTGGCCAAGGATCGAATGTCTTACAGATTGGCTGTCATGAAAGTGACATTCTGCAAAATGCATGCTACATGATGTTGATGATTATCGCGTTGTGTTAATTTTGTTGTATTATCTTGTTGTAATATATTGTTGTAATATATTGGTGTACTATATTACAACGATAAATTTGTATCCCCAGGTTTGGAAAGAGAGACGAGTCAGAAATGGAAGACATCAGCAGCTATGATCGGAATTTCTTAGAAAATGAGTTCTCCAGATTTCTCAGAGGCTACAACAAAGTTTCTTTGCCGAGGTTCGGTAAGAGAGGAGACCATGACGTTGAGAAGAAGCAAGAATATATGAGATTTGGTCGCGGCGCTACCGGAATTTGAAATAACAGAAGTGACCTTGGGAAGATGTTTCAACCACGTTCTCAACTGCGATGTCCTTGTTGATGTCTACTGCAAAATTGATGTCTACTGCAAAATTGATGTCTACTTTCTATAGTTTCAATAAATGTTGAGATTCCAGTGTGACTTCTGTTTAATCCAGAGCGAATGCACATTGATTCATTTATTACAAATGAAAAATATTTTGAGACTTAAATGAGCAATGGAAGAAACAAGAAACCTATAGATATTCAAGAGCATTTCTATTCTGACCTGAGAGCGCTTTTGTTGTGGACTACAACCACGTCAAGAAATATAACGCGGAACATAAAACAATAACAAACATGAAAAGCAATTATTTTTTGTTTCAGAAATTCAAATACTCAATTACCAATTTGAATAATTAGACTTTCATTTTTATGGCACCCCGAAAGCAATGCAACGAATGAATAATACACATTTTAGTAAAAATGCATTAAAAGGCATTAAGTATATATGATAGAACACAGAAAATTCAATCTCCATAACATAAGCTTAGAAGTTGATAAATAAAAACGTACAAAAACGTATGCTTCCAAATGTTTCAGTGTGAAATTCCATTGCATAACATAACCACAGTCTATTACTTGTGCTTGAACAATTCGATTGTTGGTTATATAATGTTATGTCTGATTGTGACAAAGATCTGTTCCATCATGGACAAAATCACTTTGTTTAGGTTATAACTTTTTGACCATAAATACATAATAGACAAACAGGATTGAGTTATTGAACTGGGTTGACAATCACCCAATTCTTAGGCTATGGTTGATACACAAGCGGGACTGTAATGAATTTCTGCATAAGAACTGCACGTAGGTGTACCTGATTTTTGGCATATAAAGATCTGTATCACGAATTGACAATTGAAACCGACGACAAACATTTAAAAAAAATCAACGTCGATAGATAAATACAATTAAAAATGTATTGATTTACAAAAATCTTTTTAAAAAAATTATCTGTTTCAAACAATATATAATTTTAAAATGTTCGTGAAAGTGAATTACACTGTCCATTAAGTCAATAGAATAATTTTAAAATATCGAAATAAATGATTATTAAGAAACATTGTGAAGGTCATAGCAGTAGTTAATGTACAGCCAGATGTATTTAAGTCATCATCGTCATCATGTAGCATGTCCTTTGCAGAATGTTGATCTCCCAACAGCCGATCTGTAAGACTGTTGATCTCTAGCCATAACTCCGGCCTCTGTCGTTGTCATCTTCAAAACCTATTTGATGTCTTGTGTTCATCTTCTCATGCCTCTGCTCTACTTTACAGTAACCATAACCTGCAGTATCGTTCTCTCCGGGCCATTATGACGTCTGATGTGACCAAAATATTTTAGCTTTCTGAACCAAATATTCTTTACTAACCAACTTTCCGCGATATCCAGTTCTTTTAGGATATCTGCATTTTTTCTTTTTGTCATCAATGGTATTTTGAGCACTTTTCTGAAGCATTTTAGTTCGAAAGAATCAATGCTTTTCTTGTTTTGTTGTTAATGTGGTGGTCCACGTTTCACATCCGTTCGTTGCGACCGAGAAGATGCAAGTTCGCAGAATTTTTATGTTCGTCATTTCATTAAAGTTCTTCCATACGTTTCTAATGTTATTCAACCTCTGCATAACCATTCTCTGACTTCTTTCAGGCAATCTCCAATGGTGTTTATAATTGAGACGAGGCACTCAAAACTTGTGACTTTTTCAATTATCTGTCGATCTAGAATAACTTTAGGTTTGCTCTTTGTCTTGTCTATGTATTTAAGTGCAAATGAATAATTAACAGATCAAGAAATATTGCATGTATAGTCCAGTGCAGTGACAGGGGTTTGTATGTATCTAATTGTCCATCCCACCAAGGTTCATACGTATACACAACCAGCGATTACATTGGGGATGCAGAAATTACGAGAAAAAATGTGTTTTCCTCGGGAACATGTTATGGAAATATGTGATTATTGTTGGCGAGCGGGCAAAAAAAATAACAACGGTCATTATTGATTGGAGAGCTTGACACTGTGGGGACGTCGAGGAATCATCCTAGCGATTAAGCTTAATGTTTACAGTGTTGCCATTCCCTCTATCCTGCTATGCGCGTGTAAGAGCTGGTCTGTTTACGTTGGTGACACCCAAGATTTACTGAATTACTTCCACATGACTAGTCTGAGTCACATACTCCAGATGTGCTTGCACGACCATGTCCCAAATATTGACGATCTTTTCAGACAAAGCATGCCTATAATTAATGAACGTTCCCAAAAACAAGAAATGCTGGACACCTTGCACAAACGCCAAGCAAATGGCTACCAAAGACTATATTGCAATCAAGAAAACGTCCACAAATATTATTCAAGTTGTCTCTTAAGTGCTGTCAAGTAAAAAGTACCATCTTGGAAAGCGTGGCTTAAAATCGTCCAGACTGGACAGACACGGTCAAAAAGAACATTTATATCGGCTAGGGCTTCTGTGTGCAGTCAGGCCAGATTAGACGCATAATCGAAAAGTATAAACCAGGGATAATATCTGTACCAGCTACAGCTAGTGTTTGCGAGTCTTACAAGATCACTTTTCGCGCTGACTCGCTTTGACCTGATCAGTCATAAGTGCATCCATAGTCTCAAAGATGTGGGATGATACAAAATGATGCTCACTATCCGCATTGGCAACGATCGACACATTATTATTATCAAGTATCCAAATAATCATCCTTACTCATCCTTACTTGGTGTCTGTGGAGCTGGTTGTTTTTTCGTGTCTATGGTGCTGATGGATTGAGTCAAATCTATTGCTAGCTCCATGCCTTTCTTCCATTTTGAGTTGTACTGATTGGGGATGATAGTTTCTAACTTCTCTCCCTAAGATACTGTGCGAACAAGTTGCTAAATCTTGCCATCTGCTTTGCATATGGCATCATCTCTCTCTGTCCCTGTAATTCTGCAGTGAAAGGGTAGCCACTGAAGAGCGACTGTAGAGGTTTTCTTTTTGATTTTGCCGAGCTCTGATGTGATATCCCGCAGCATTTGTTGACTTCTGGTGTTTTGTATTGCTTCTAGTAGTAGTCTGCAATCTGTGAATAATATAGTCTGAGTTGACAAACTACCCTTTCACTGCAGAATTACAGGGAAAGAGAGAGATGATGCCATATGCAAAGCAGATGGCAAGATTTAGCAACTTGTTCGCACAGTATCTTACGGAGAGAAGTTAGAAACTATCATCCCCAATCAGTACAACTCAAAATGGAAGAAAGGCATGGCGCTAGCAATAGATTTGACTCAATCCATCAGCACCATACACACGAAAAAACAACCAGCTCCACAGACACCAACAAACCACCAGCTCCACAGATACCAATAAACCACCAGCTTCACAGACACCAACAAGCCACCAGCTCAACAGACACCAACAAACCCCTATCTTTCGCTTGAGAACAGGCCACTGCAGACTTTTGGGTCACCTACATCGGCTCTCAAGATATCACACACAAGTCACTGCACATGTAGAACCGGAGCCCAGACCGCTGAACAAATCCTACATGACTGCCCAGTACACAGTGACTTACGGTACTAGACCTGGCCAGAGGCAGTCGAGTTGACACAGAAGCTGTGGGGCTGTCAGGCGGACCTGGAGAGGACTGTGGACTTGGTCCTAGTGACTAGACTACTGAACTAGCATGGCCAAAACGATTGATCCCAGAAGAAAAAAATATTATTATTTTCAAGTGTGCAAATAATCATCCTCACTTTGTTTCACATACTCTGTTTGTAGTTTAGAAGTGAACAAATTGTTTAAACGCCTGATTGATACTGCTGATCTATCTGCTGCTGCTGATTTTAAATTGCTCTTCTGATGTATATTTGATCCACTTTGGCAGCGCCATAATTATAGTAAATGCTGACATTAATTTTCATTTTAAATGTTACTTAATCAATATTGTTTTCCCTAACTAAATGCAAAGTTCTCGAAATCACAAACTGATAACTTACTACGCATGTTATCACTAGATACGATAATTGTATACTCACTAATTACTACTAATTGCATCATTTGCTGAAACTAATTGCTATATTGAAATATATATATTTTTACAAAGAAAGCAGTGGAAACTATTAAAAAGTAAAGACATAATTATAAGCATTCAATAAACGTGCAGACGAAATCGCAAATAGCAACTACGGAAATACGGCATCAAACCTTGGTTAGTTTGACATGCTGAATCTTAGGTTTCATTTGCGTTTCTTCGAGATCGATACGCGAAATTTCAAAATTTGAATTCATATGATGTGGAGTATCTGTTTATAGAATATGCTTGTGATATCATGTCCGGGTTGAATTAAGACCGGATGTATGATGATTGGAGTTGTAGATAGGGAGAAATGGACGCTGAATAGTGCAAAGATACGGCTGTACGGTTAGATAGTTATAAATCTGAATAAGATATGGAGTAGACGTCACACGTAACTGGGGAAGGTCAAGGTTCAGGCTTTAAAGCTAGAAAGGTACCAACACTGATTCCGATAAGGAGAAGATAAGACACCATGGCATAGATAAGGTTTTACAGATGTCGTTGTTGTTGTTGAATGTACACGATAAGTAGCTTTACTCTTACGTGCCCCATGAAAAGAGCGTTAGGTGGCGGGTTGCAGTGGTTTTTCTCATATCCCGAGCGTACTGTTGAGGGTGGACCGGTGTTCTCCATGCAGTTGTGCTATACTTGGATTCTTCTGCGTGACGCTCAATACTTCATACTGTAATCACGCAGATTCACCAGCCTCCTCCCCCACCACCCTTCTCGTGCCTTTTGTTCCTGTTAGCTTAACTAAAATATTCATTTTCCAGAAAGACTTGCATGGCAGTACGGTGGGGGTGTTGGTGAGTATGTTTACCGGGCGCTGACTGACATTGTTTGATCAGTTCGTTTTGCTTGACCAAACACTTGTCTCCTCTCGTGGTTTACAGTTAAATGGTGCAACTACAGAATAAATAGAGACAATTATTAAAGGTTTATAAGATAAAAAATGGAAAGATAAATTAAACTATAACAAGTTTTTCAAAGAACAAAAGGGCACAGCTACACATTAAGTCAAGAAAAGTCCAAAAGAGATATTAGGACATATTGTTTTTTCTTTTAATCCAAAAAGTAGTGAATGCACGGAATGCATTGCTATGGGAAAAAGTGGCGGCAGGGTCGGTTAATGCATTCAATAATGTATTGGAAACACATAGCGATTTTAAGACCAAGTGGAGTAAAAGAAACTGGTTGCAAACCAACTCTGCATAGTTTCCAAAACCAATATAAAGAAGCCAAGTTAAAACGCCGCAAAACACCGTAGGCAACGACAAGGTTTAATATTTATAACACTGAACCTTATAGCGAGAAGTAAAAATACAAAGTAAATCAAAGACAAGGGAACCATGTTACTCATACAAGTCAGAAAACAAAATGATGGTTAAAACATCTACAACAAATTCAATTTAAAATATGCGGCAGTAATCTCAAATCATAAAGTTCAAGTAATCCAGTTGAACGTAACTGATTAAACTGAGCTTAAAAGCGAGAATACTATTGTTGTTAAATTTATAACAAATATCTACTTCACGAAATTCACTTGTTCTATTTTTAACCATGCATTGTTTTGCTATTTTGAGAAGTCTTATTCCAAACTAAAAAAAAACATTCATTTCTGGCCATTACTCTACAATTCTAGTGCAAAAGTTATATTGACAGAAATGCTCGACAAACCTGGAAGCTAACAACAAAATTCCAACTGAATGTTAAATACAATGCAGTAATTGTACATCAATAAAGTTCGTTGAAACAGACAGAAATTGTAATTTCATTTTCCTTTGTTCGTTGTCTGTCGATTATCAATGTAACGTATCAGTGGCTCTCAACCTTCCGAGATCTTGGACTCCCAAATGTAAACGCTTCACCGTCACGTCCGGTGAAACTAATTTCTTACGCACATAAAACCTACATTTGTAAATCTCGGTCTTATTCATAGATTATGTAGAATATTTCGTAAAACCCACAAGCTCCGATGATACCAGGTTGAGATCAACTGCAAAACAACACATTGTGACATTATCTGGCTGTTTATATTTGTAATTGCTACGTCATTGTCCGTGTTATTTTTCGTTGTGTGGTCAGTGAAACATTCTGTTGATTTCCACACTTCTTCTTCTTCTATCTTCTTTTGTTCTACTGCCCTTGCCATGCGGCGACGCAGAGAAGCGGAATGCGTAGATTTCATGTTATCTCCAAGTGGGAGGCTTGTTCTGTCTTTAGGTGTAACTTCCTGCGAGTGTCAGAGACACCCTCAATCCACTGACATCTCGAGGTCTTCCCCTTGTTTCGTGGACCAAAAATTTGCATATGATATGCTCTTGCTGCAAGCTCATCTTAATGCATTCTGGATAAATGACCAAATCACTTGATTTCTTGGCTTTCAAATGTAGTTTCTAACTGGATCTGTCCCCACTATCTGTTTAAGCGTTGTGTTGCGGATTCGGTCACGGATTGTCTTTCCGCCTGCACTTCTCCCACAGCTCATCTCACAGCTTAGGATCTTACTCGTATACGCTTCTAGTAAAGACCAAGACTGACATTGGTAAGACAACGTAGGAATAAATAGTATAGAAGGGCTAGAAAAGCTACTTTCAGCCGTTAATGGACATAGTAAAGATCAAAATCTGTTCATAAACATAAACAAAACAAAGATAATGACCACCGATAAAACACAATGGCAGCATAAATTTACAGTGGGTGGTGAGGAAATAGATCATGTTACACATTTTGATTATCTGGGCTCCAGAATTGACAAAAATGGTGACTGCTCGAAAGAAATCAGAAGAAGACTAGCTATGGCAATGCAGAGACTGAACAGCCTGAAGAAATTATGGCAGGGCACCAACAAAACGATAAAAGTAAAAGTCTTGAGAGCCTGTGTTTTTCCTGTGGCAGCTTAAGGCTGTGAAGCATGGACGATTACTAAAACTTCTAGACAAAGAATCGAATCTTTCAAGTTAAAATGTTACAGAAAGATCCTCAGAATACCCTGGACAGAGAAAAGAACAAATGTAGACATTCGGCAAGAGTTGAACATAGAGGAAAACTGGTTTATCAATTCCATTTTGGCTAGAAAATTGCAAATAATTTTGTCACATCAAGAGACACAACGGTCTTGAGAGAACGGTGATGGAAGGTATGGTGCCAGACAAAAGAGGAAGGGGTAGACCAAGAAGACGATGGCACCAAGATATCCAGGAATGCCTGAGTATAACAGTGGTGGAAGCTGGTGTTTTGGCACGGGAACGAGTTTCTTTCAGACAGACTGTGATGGGAGCGACGTTCTACAAAGGACATGCTATCGGTCAAATGTTATAGTGGTCACTGTTCGCCTTCTGAAATTTAACTGCAATCTCTCTGTTGACACTGCCATCCATCTTCAGCAAACATAATACCTAGATATTACGATTGCCTCCCCCCCCCCCAGTTTACTAAAATTCAGAATGAAGTGACAAAGGCTTATGACCTAGTATGTCTGCAGGCTACAGACAAAACGTCAATGTACATGGGCGTGGCAACAGAGACGCGCAAGAACAGAAGAAAGTCGCGATGTCAAATATTTTCAAGTGATACAATACCAAGATGGCGCTGAAGTTGTAGGTTATAAATGGCAGACAGTGAAAAAATATTTAAAGCGACATCAATGTGTGATATATCGTAGTAAGTTATCATCGTTATAACGATTGAATCCCATCTACGAGTTTTAAAAAAATAACAGTGAAAAACGAAGAAACAGATTTAAATAGATTTGTCACCAAAAGTGTACAGGTCAGGGTTAATGCGATTTATATTCAAAGTCAGGAAAGAAATATATAAAAATATTAATGATAACAAAAGTAATAATAACATTACCAATAATAATATTGACAAATAAAACGAACAATAATAATAATTGTTGCCCATCGCAAGCGAAGATGACGATAGCGTCAGATTATTGCTGCAAAACGTGTTTTCTTGGTGGCTGTTTAGATCAATTCAGGAACGACCGACCTTAACATTCAGGGCACCCATGCGAGGATTCGGCTGTGGAATCTATATATTTGTTTGCTTTCGTTGAGGCTCCATGATGATTATACGCTCTCCGATCAGAGGACCTTCGGTGATATTAGCTCGCCAGGTGGTACGGTCTTGTGCAATCAACACACAGAAGGTGACATAAATATTGAAGCACATCAGATACACTTTGAATGATTCTATGAAGCGTTTCTTCTGGACAATATCATTGTACACAAACAAAAACAGACGAAATGTGAAAATTCACCAAAAACAAACACAAAAAACAAACCATAAATAACAAACAAATATCAAGAGGCGCTCATATACAAAGAAATGGGTACATAAATTAGGGAATAAACACTAACAAAAAGTTACACATATATATATACATATATTTTTGTTTTATAAAGAGCAACATAAGAGAGCGCAAAGAGAAAGAAAATGTGAAGAGTTGGAGACAAGGCTAAGGGAGGTGGAGTTTTATTATACTGTACAAATTCAGTTAATATAACGATCAAAATTGATTTTTCATGTGGTAACAAAAATGAAAGTGTATGAAGAGATGTAGAAAAAAAAGGGTGAAAAAAAAATGATTGGGGTATGATATAGATGTTCATCAAGTCAAAAAGAGGAAGATGAGAAGCTGATTAGTAGCAAAGCAAAGGAAAGTGAAGGGAAATTTTTATAAATGGGAGATTTTTATTTCCTGAAATAAAATGGGATATGGGAGAACAATTGAAGAGTCAAAACCTTTTGTTAAGTGCATAACTGACAATTTTTTTAATTCAACATGTAGTAGCAGCCACCGAAGGCAAAAAACAGACTCGACTTAGTTTTTACTACAGTGGAAAATATGATTCAAAACGTTACCGTTGGGGAACTGTTTCGCTCAAGTGACCATCAAATCATCCGTTGGAATCTTATTGCATGGAAAAAAGTAAACATAAACACGCGAACATATGACTACTCTAAGGCAGATGTTAAGAAGATGAAAAAGGCAGCTAGCCACATAATCTGGAAAGATATTGTCGGAGGAACAGATGTTGAACAAAAGTGGGAGTTTGAAAATAGTTCTAGGAAAGCTAAAAGAGGAATGTGTTTCATATAGGGAGTGAAACGCCAAGCGTAAAAAGTAGATAACTAGATTTGTAGTTAAATGTAGAAGAGCTAAAAATATAGCATGAAAAAAATATATAGAGGCATGTAAATAAAAAGAAACATATTTAAAATACTTGGACAAGCACAACATAACTCATAAAGTGAATAAAACAGCATAAATAGACTTCGAAAAAAAACTTGCTCAGAGGATCAAAAGCTTCTTTTCTTACGTTAGAAATAAACAAAGAACGAAAGACAAAATAGGTTCTCTAATAGACAGTACAAGAAAAATAATAAGTCAGAATAGTCAATCAGTACTTTGGCACAGTCTACACATAAAAGGACTGCTCCAAGATCCCAGAGCCTATAGATATTTTTCAAAGAGACATGGATACAGCGGGTGTAAGATCAATCTGTATTACAGAGGAAATGGTTTTTAAAAGATTGGAGGGGTTGAAAGTGGATAAATTTCCAGGTCAAGATGGTATTTATCCAAAATTGTTGTTTGAAATTAGAGACCAATTAGCAAAGCCATTGACTATATTATGTTCTTAATCACTTGCAAAAGGTATTGTTCCACTAGACTAGAAAGATGTAGAAGTAATCCCCTTATTCATTAAGGGCAAAAAATCGGATCCCGCAAATTATAGACCGGTGAGTTTAACGAGCATAGTCTGTAAATTGTTAGACTAAATAATCAGAGAAAACATTGTAATGCATAAATAGTCAGCGTGGGTTTACTAGAGGGAGATTGTGCTCAACAAAGTTATTCGAATTCATGGAGGAGGTTACCAAAATGATAGATAAAGGAGAGCCTGTCAACGTTATCTATCTAAATTTTGCAAAGGTCTTTGATAGAGTACCTCATCATAGACTATATCGAACGATAACATTTCATGGAATAGGTGGAAAAGTTGCCAAATGGCTTGAAAATTGGTTAACGGGAAGAAGGTGGGCATAAATGAGGAGTACTCTGAGGGGTGTGAAGTGAAAAGTGGACTGCCACAGGGCTCGGTTTTGGGACTAATTTTGTACTTGATATATATATATATATATATATATATATATATATATATATATATATATATATATATATATATATATATATATAAGTATATATATATATTAAAACGATTTGGGCATTTATATGTCCATGATTGCAAAATTTGCCGATGACACAAAAATTATGCAATAGTGCCTTTTCTAAAGCAGAAGTGGATATTTGAGGTTGGATTTAACCAAAATTCGAGAATGATCTGTAAGCTGGCAAATGGGGTTTAATGTAGATAAATGTACTGTCATTCACATGAGTAGATCCAATATGGAACATAATTACAGAATGGGCGAGAACAATATAAGAAAGATAGATAAAGAAATGGGCCTAGTGGTTATAATAGATCATACAGGTAAGGGGAGTGAGCAAGTTCAGGTCGCAGTGAAAAAGGCAAATGCAATGTTAGGTAAGATAAAAATAAATATTAAACATAGGAACAAGGAAGATAATCAAACTGTATAAAGCATTAGTTAGACTTAGATTGGAGAGCTGTGTACAGTTGTGGAGTCCGTATCATAGAGACGATATAGATATGCTGGAAAGAATACCAAAAAAAAAAGCAACAAAGCTGATAGTAGGACTTCAGAATTACGATGTTGATGAAAGACTCAGAAAAACCGGCCTACAGTCTCTAAAAAAGAGAAGAATTCGAGGTAACTTAAAATACAGGTTTGTAAGAGGATCAGAGGAACGGATAAATTAGACTATAACAAGTTGTTTTTTTCAAAATACAACCACCCACAAGAACAAGAGGGCATAGCTACAAATTAACTAAAGATAGGTCCAGATTAGATATTAGAAAAGGTTGTGTTAGAGAGTGGTGAATACTTGGAATGCATTGCCACAGGAGGTAGTGGAGGCAGGGACAATCAATTCATTTAAGAATAAATTGGATGCGCATAGCTTTTAGAGCAAGGTAATGTAAATTAAACTGGTTGGATACAGACTCTGCAGAATCTTCTAAACCAGTATAAAGACGCTAAGTTAAGTTAAGAAACTCCCCATGAACGAAGCACATGCAAGGGCACTGTCAAGAGAAATCTTCATAACCTGACTCTTAAAGGCACAAAAAGACGAAAAGCGGAAAGGAAAAGAAGAACCATATTGTGTTTTCAAGGAATGGTTTTGTGCATGATCATTCCTGAGAGGCTGAACAATTCTGTGGGTAAAAAGCTTGTAGATGAAATGGCAGACTTTTAGCGCGAGAAACAACTGAAAGACCAGATTATATCAGTGAGAATAATTGTTGAACTGCATGTGAAATAGTTTTATATAGACTTCGTGGAGCTTGATCATAAGTTGGCAGCTCAGACAGGAAGACATATGAACCCTGCTTAGAGACTATAGGGTACATAAAAAGCTTACTAACATAACTGTAAAAGCGTATGATGCGAGATTTTCAACATTGAAAAAACAACATAACTGCAGTCAAAAAGTTTGGCATGATAATAAACATATTAAAAACAAAGACTACGGTAATACTCCAGCAACATAGGCACATGAAAATAATCATCAACAGAGAAATATTTGAACAAGTACAAAAGTGTACATATTTACGGCAGACCATCACAGGTGATGCCCAAAATGAGACGGAAATTAAGATAAGGACTGCACTGACAAAACAGGCCTTGGAGGAGAGCAGAAATGATTAAATACCGATAGGACTAATGACAACAGAATCACTACTCTTCAAAAAACAATTGCACGGTATCGAACTGATACACTGACTCTAAGAAAGAAGGATAAACCGATTTTGGAATTTTTTGAAATGTGGTTAAATCAAAGAATGGAAAGAATGAGTTGAATAGAGATAATATCCAGTAACAATGTCCACACTGAGGCAAGCGCACAAAGATAAATGTTGAACATTATCCAAAATGAATATTGAGTTGGCTGAGACACAATATGCGACAGGAACATCTTCTATAGAAAATAGAAGGGGAGATGATTTATCCTGTGAAATGAGGTTGAAGGCGATCAAGTCTCACCTTTAAATCTTAAAGATGCAGAGACATTAAAGTACGAACATATACTGAAATGAAAATAGCTATAGAGAATAAGGTACAATGGAGAGACATGCTCTGACAACCAGTCTTAGGGCTGTTGAACCAAATGATGATGATGATGATGATGACAATGATGGTGATGATGTGATGACACGTAGAGAGCTCCCCGAAGTCACCTCTCTGTACCTTCAAACCGGTGTCAGACAGGAATGCCTTTTATCGCTGTTTCATTTCACTTGGGTATTTATGGCAATCACGAGGGATTGGTTTTAAATACCAATTTGAAAATGTTTAACTAGCATATACAATCTGTACTCTTGGATAGTACTAAGACATGGCGAACTACCAAAGATCATGCCAAAGAAGGTACAAGAGAGTGACACTGTCATATACACCGACGGATCAGTCGTGCACAGTCGGACATCAGGCTGGAATTTCTCGGCTAGAGTGAGAGGAGAGGTCGTTGCTGAGCCCAGTAGGGCATACATGTCAACAACCTCCAGTATGAGAATGGAGACGAAAGCAGTGACTTCGGCACTGAAATGGATATCTGAGACTTCTATAACAAAGGCAGGCATCGTGACAGACGCGCAAGACGTACTTCAGAAAGTACAGAAGGAATGGCTTAGGTACGGGTGAATAGCTGCTATTGAGGCCTCAAACCTCTATGCGTTGAACTGGATCTACTGTGCTGCTCATGCCGGGGGTCAGGGCAATGATAGGGCTGACATCTTGACTTCACAAGCTCCTATTATTGGCACATTAGTGATGTATAGAAGGGACATTTTGAAATCCATCAATGACCACCTGCTGGATGAGGACACCGAAATAGATGCAGCAGCAATTCACAGACTGCAAAGTTTCGACATTAAACGAGGTTCGAGCGGAGTGTTGCGTATGAGAGGACGGCGCATGAGACTGTACAACCAGCGAGCTACAGGAACCATCAGCATCCATACCTTACGCTATTTGATGAGAGAGACTGAGCACCTATGGACATGCCCGGAGTGCAGTAACGTCGATTCTTAGAAACAGAAACAGGTAAATTCTTTCAACTGCGTTTGTGTCATCTCTACCTGAGCGTAGAGATAGTAAAATGCACACAAACCTATCTTTTAATACGAACTGGGCAACAGAAGGTCGAACGAGATATTTGAGCTCGTCCCGGCTCTGGATAGGTCAGACATTAAGGTAATAATAATAGTTGTCCATCGCAAGCAAAGATAACGGCAGCACTAGATTTGTGCTTCGTGATATGTTCTCATATCGATGTAAAATTATATACTGACACTGCACACTCTGACGCACATGGAGCACACGTGTGGCCAGACTGTTGTGGATTTTCCATGCATTTTCTTCTTTTGTGAAGCTCGTTATCTCTGAGTCCCGACAAAGGTTTTATGTTATACGATCTGAGCACCAAAGCGTATGTACTTCATTCACCCTTTCCCCTTAATTGGTTGAACGCGTGGAGGTGGTCGGTGGTTTAAAGGCCTTTTCTGAAACCTGCATGCTTGCCTGGTTGGTTCACCCTGCCTGCCTGGTTGGTTCACCCTGCCTGCCTGGTTGCTTCACCCTGCCTGCCTGGTTGGTTCACCCTGCCTGCTTGGTTGGTTCACCCTGCCTGCCTGGTTGGTTCACCCTGCCTGCCTGGTTCACCCTGCCTGCCTGGTTCACCCTGCCTGCCTGGTTGGTTCACCCTGCCTGCCTGGTTGGTTCACCCTGCCTGCCTGGTGTTGGTTCACCCTGCCTGCCTGCCTGCCTGGTTGGTTCACCCTGCCTGCCTGCCTGGTTGGTTCACCCTGCCTGCCTGCCTTGTTGGTTCACCCTGCCTGCCGGCCTGGCTGGTTCACCCTGCCTGCCTGCCTGGTTGGTTCACCCTGCCTGCCTGCCTGGTTGGTTCCCCCTGCCTGCCTGCCTTGTTGGTTCACCCTGCTTGCCTGCCTGGTTGGTTCACCCTGCCTGCCTGCCTGGTTGGTTCACCCTGCCTGCGTGCCTTGTTGGTTCACCCTGCCTGCCTGCCTGGTTGGTTCACCCTGCCTGCCTGCCTGGCTGGTTCACCCTGCCTGCCTGGTTGGTTCACCCTGCCTGCCTGCCTTGTTGGTTCACCCTGCCTGCCTGCCTGGTTGGTTCACCCTGCCTGCCTGCCTGGTTGGTTCACCCTGCCTGCCTGTCTGGTGTTGGTTCACCCTGACAGCCTGTCTTGTTGGTTCACCCTGCCTGCCTGCCTGGTTGGTTCACCCTGCCTGCCTGGTTGGTTCACCCTGCCTGCCTGCCTGGTTGGTTCACCCTGCCTGCCTGTCTGGTGTTGGTTCACCCTGCCTGCCTGCCTGGTTGGTTCACCTTTCACTAGCGTCTCAAGGCTGTTGGCTATCACTGTGTTGAGAAGTTTATAAATGGATGTGAGCAGAAAGATCGGACGGTTATTTGTTCATTTCCATATATCGCCTTTTTAATTGAGCTAGGACTTGACATTGATTTAAACAGATGTTGAACAGTGTAGCCTACAAGTCAACAGAAAGAAAACTCAGTTCATGCTCAACACTTTCTTCCCACAAATAGAAATGCTCCTTGAAGATTGTAAGAAAGCCTAAATGTGTATCCCTAACTGGAACAAGAAATCACGAACTCCCATTCAATATGTGGTCTAATGTCGTGAAGGGTAGCAGTGAGGTGGCTCAGCTTCAACTGCCCACGCTGCAACAGATGGGAAACAACAGATCTAGAGCTCACTCCTTCAACAGAGAGGTTACTATAGCGATACTATTTGGCCGAGAGTTGTGGAACCTGAAGAAAGCTGATACAGGTAGCCTCAACAAGCACTGGAGCAAAGGACATTAAAGATCTCTCTTAAAGACCAAATCCGTAAGGCAGCAATCAAACGCCAAACTTCAATCTCTGACATCGTAATTGTCTCACTGTCATGGAAAAAGAGATGGGTCAATGATGTTACGCGCATGCTGGATAACAGATGGATACGTAGCGCGACATGCCGATGGCCCTTCTACTTTAGGCGCTCTTTCGACTTTGAGATGGAGAGATGGCCTGAAGATGGCCCTGGGTCAAACATGTACACCAGCAAAATGAAATCAACGCTTGACTTCCTTTCATCAGACACATGTGCCTGAATGTAAGGATTTACAGAGGAAAGGTATGTCCCTTCAATGCTCCCCAATTATTTACTTCACAAGTATAATCTGTTTCTAAGGCATGTTCCATAGCACCTCTAAACATATATGGATCCAGCGTGCGAGTTTCCTCCTGAGCGTTGTCTTTAAACTGATGTATGGTACGGGCCTTGTTGACACAAAAATTGCAATTATTACATTTTTTTGGTATCAATAGAACGTGGGAGCAAACATGCACTGTGGAACTGATAAAAAAAAGGTTAGAAGAGAGAACCAGATAAAAACTCATCAGCTGCTAGAACTGTAGCTTTTTAAAATGTGTGTTATTTAATAACTTTCCCTGTCCAAGCATGAACGATAATACCGTTCATTAAGTGTTCAGCGACTTGAATTGCCATGGCATTCACTTACAGCATGTCGCTCTCATCACATGAATCCGGAAGACTGTATACAATTATCAGATGACCTGGATCTTGTACCGTACCACAGTCACATATATCGCCGTCTGAGACACCCCCATCTCTTAATGTTCTTCCTACATCGTGATACGTCAATTCGAAGTCTATTTAGTGTCTTTTAACGTAACAGGGTATGTGATGTCTAGGGGCAGGCTACTCCTGAAGCTCGATGCCTGGGTCCTATATCTGTTCGTGCCATAGTTCAGTGCGACGACTGTCAGGGCATGACCGTATGGGCTTTATTAATTTAAGGAAACTATGGCTGGGTTTGAGTCTTTGGATCAGCCACTTGTCCCAAACATTGCGTGTATATGGTCGATTTCCTGTTTTTCTCATTCAGTTTCAGAAGCTACTCTTCTTCTGACAAACGTAGAGCAATGTGAACTATAAGGTCACATCATCATGTAGCATGTCCTTTATAGAACGTCGCTCCCATCACAGTCTGTCTGGAAGATACTCTTTTCTTTGCCAAAACTCCACCCTCCGCCACAGTCATACCCAGGTATTCCTGGATATGTTAGTGCCATCATCTTCTTGGTCAATCTCTTCCTCTTTTACCTGGCACCATGCCTTCCATCACTGTTATCCCAAAAACCGTTCTGTCTATTTAAGGGACCAAAGTATTTACATTTTCTGTCAAAAATGGAATTGATAAGCCAGTGTTCCACTCTTGCCGAATGTGTATATTTGTATTTTTCTCCATCCAGGGTATTCTGAGGATCATTCTGTAACATTTTGACTTGAAGAACATTTTGATCGAATAGCTGGACTCCGGTATCCAAGTATAACATTACTCACCTACGTAACTACTTACTTAGTTGCTCCTCTGTTAGCTTGGGGTAAACAAATCTGGACGTGTGTTGCTTCAGAAGTCTAAAGTAAAAATCAAACATGTGATGAGAAACATCGCCTTCTTGAATATAATCCAGAAGAGGAACGATTGAAATAAAGAGAAAGTTTCTTTCACCATGTACAATTCACAAACCAGATATCTGAGCAAAACCGGACCGAAAATGGCATAAAATATATTTTTCGGAATGGATGGACATCAAAGAAGAACTTGCTACATGGCATTATATGCCATACCCATTTGTTGAGTCTGAAATAGATTACGAAAGGGGTGTCCAGGTGTGGATAAAACGAACAAATTGGGGGAATATGTGGAAGACGATGTCTATGATTGCGAAGCCATCCATGACCTTGGCAATATGTTTTACTGCTTAAGAATACAAGAGCCATCTACTTTAGCGGATCTCAAGGCAGAACATGAAAAGGGAGGTTGGGGGGGGGGGGGGAGGGTGAGAGTAATGGTGATGATACTCTACAACCAGAGGACTTACTTACTTTCCATATCTGCTAACCTCAAAAAGTACTTAACGATAAACCAGCATCTCTGTAAGCTCCTGAAGGTATGGTGTCAGGTAAAAGAGGAAGGGGTAGACTAACAAGACGATGGTACCAAGATATCCAGGAATGCCTGGATATGTGGCTGAGGCTGAAGTTTTGGCAAGGGAACGAGTTTCTTTCAGACAGACTGTAATAGGGAGCCGCGTAGCGCAGTGGTTAGCGCGCTGGCTTCGCATCTGAGTGGTCCTGGGTTCATTCGCCAGTTGAAGTGGTAATGTTTTCTTCAGAACGCAATGGCTCCCAGATGGACCCTGTCTTATATGGGGACCGGTTCAGTCTGAGAAGTAAAAGCGGCGAGGGAGAGGAGATGGCTACCGCCCTCATATAGCCGAGCCTTTGAAATGTGAGATCGCTAACATCCCACACCCCTTCGGCAATAATGCTATGGGCTACTTTACTTTACTTTACATGATGATGATGATGATATAGGTATATAATATTATTTATGTGTGTTTGTTTATGTAACTAAGTTTCCAGTTTCTTAATCAAAGCAGGGGAAACAAACGCATTAAATAATAAGACAAGCATGAGAAGACAGCAAAGGTTATCAAAGGAAAGTAACCGACTTAAAACAGTATGTTCCAAAAATAAGAGTTCTCTCATCCTTAAATGTTGCTCAGGTGTCAAACAGGAGGGTCTGATATCATAAATGAGTGAGGTCTAATCTTGCACCAGTCAAATATGACGCACACATTACAATCTGCGTACTGCAGAAGTAATGAACTAATTTCCCATCCAAAATAAACTTCTGGTCCTCACTTTCATCCTCGAAGTCTGTTTGACATTTATTGAGGAACAGCTCTGGCTCCAACATTTGCGCAGCAGAGCATCTGACCAGAACGTTTCTACTTCATGGACAAAGTATGGTTTTAAATAATGTTATGTGAATTTCAGCACAATGCAGTACGTGTTGTATACAATATCAAAATTTGGCTTCTTAAAAAATAGCGAATAAGCGCTTCAATTAACTAAGAAATTCTTTCATGATTTGTCATGGCCAGTTCTCTTCCTCACTTTAGTTGCTATTCCTAACAGTAATTCAGATAACTATTTACAGCAGGATCGCGTGGAACGTGTCAATGACAGGCTAGGAATCACAACTGATGCCTCAAGGGGTAGAAGCAAATGCTCTACAACACCCTACTTGTTGTTATTGCTTAGATGTTTGCCTCACTAGTTTCTACTAGCGGAGGCGCGCCCAGTCCACACCAGACGTAATACATTGGGCGATATCAGGACTCATAAACCAGTACTTGGATGCATGTGTGTGTCTGTATGTACCTATGCTAGGTTTGTGCCCCCTCAGAAGCTAGCCCAACCAAAGTGCAATGGAAGGGCCTCACCGCGTGTGAAAGTTGTGCAAGAGTGTGACTGTAGTCAAATGAAACAGTGTGACTGTAGGAAATGAAACAGAATGTGGTGAGAAGAGAGAAGAGAACCTCCTATTTAGTAGTGGTATACCACTTATAAATACCAGTACGTATGAGTTACAGTGTGGTGCTTACTTTACGGTTAATGACTCAAATTGTATTTTCGATATTCTATCCTAAGATCGTCTTGCATGATTTTACCTTCACTGGCAATGTTGTGTTTGTAATGTTTGACAAATTTCATTATTATTCTTTCAATCTGGTTTTAGACAGAAATGTGTAAAAACATGTTTTTATTACGAAAGTTATTCGATTGGCCTTTATAATGTCTGATACTTTGGAGTAGAACTTATCCCTAGTTGGGAATATCAGGCTACATGACGAATAAACTGCTTGGAGGGCTACACTGTTGATGCATGAGTGCTATGATTTGAGTTTTGTCCCTTTCGCCACTTAAACTACTTTCAATTCCCAATTGCTTCCCTTCGACCATTGTGTAAATGTGAAATTAATGTGAAACATCTGCCGAAGACGGATATGTCGGACAAAAAGGTGCAAATATCGCAGCCAAGCTGTAAACTAGCGACACAGCGCATTGCGTTCTCCGGACTACACTCTGCTACTTGCAAAGCCCTGTTCAGGGCCTGGTAGCGAGAGATTGAGAACGAAAGCAGAAGAATAAGAATAAGAAACAAATTGGTCAAAACACTAATAGTGTAAGGGCTGGAAAAAAATAACCACTGTAGTCTTCCAATCAGGACATTTTGACTCACAGTTATTACTTCGGTAGATCAGCAATGATTGGTTATGGCTAAACGGAAAGCGAACACAGAGCCACTATCCGAAAAGTGTATGGATAATCTGTCCTGGTCTTCAAATCGTTGAGCCAACGAAAGAGCTGATACATACGTATTCAAAAACAGCTATTTGAAGGTCATTAAATATGGATATTAAAAATATACGGAATTCATTTAATGATTGAATGCTGGATAATGAAACTGCGTTATTATATCGGAAAAGGTGGACTAGAAATGCACAAAAAACATGTCAGACATCAAACGTGAGTGAAATTGAATGTCGGAGGGAGGGTGAGGGTGAGTGGCCCCTAAAGAAACGAAAAGCGAGTGTGTACAATCAACGAACATAGACCCACCTTAGGATCCAAACCCTGTCCTATTTGCATAAAGGGGCCTAGCGACTACATTTGTCTCAGATTGAAAGATGCTGAATCCTTACAGTGATTAAGTTTACTGTTTTGTAGGCCCTGAACATGGCATTAAATGGTGATTTGCAATAGTGTCCATCAAACACCGACCGTGCTGATGTAGATAGGCCTGGGTCCTCCCTACTATTGTGCTATGCTTGGCGTCATGTGTGTGTCACTGACTACTATGGGGGAACACGTCGATACCCTACCACGTAAGCCAGGCTGCTATAAAAACTGCCCGTTTCCAGAGCGAGTTTCGAGGATAGTCGAGGTGAGGTGTCTTGACCAGTATGTTTTACCTGACCCTGACTAACACGTCTTGGCCAGTATGTTTTACCTGATCTTGACTAACATGTCTCGGCCAGTGTGTTTTACCTGACCCTGACTAAGATGTATTGGCCAGTACATTTGCCTAAGCCTGACTAACATATCTTGGCCGGTGTGTTTTATCTGACCTTGACTAACAAGTCTTGGCCAGTATATTTAAACTGATCCTGACTAACATGTCTGATAATTATGTTCTGCCTCACTTGTTAGTATAAATTTGTCTCAGATAACAACTTCTGAGATAAAGTAGAGCATACTGCCGCGAGTGTGTATCATTTGTACCCAACACAGTGTATTGGTATCTTTGTACTTCACCGGGCCTCGTCGCAGCACACTACTACCCTGTACACCATATGTCCCATCATTGAGTACTACTACCCTGGTACATTATAGGTCCCATCATTGAGTACTACTACCTTGGTACATTATAGGTCCCATCATTGAGTACTACTACCCTGGTATATTATAGGTCCTATCAATGAGTACTACTACCTTGGTACATTATAGGTCCCACCATTGAGTACTACTACCTTGGTACATTATATTTCCCATCATCGAGTACTACTACCCTGGTACATTATAGGTCCCATCATTGAGTACTACTACCCTGGTACATTATAGGTCCCATCATCGAATACTACTACCCTGTTACATTATATATCCCATCATCGAATACTACAACCCTGGTACATTATAGGTCCCATCATCGAATACTACTACCCTGGTACATTATAGGTCCCATCATCGAGTACTACTACCCTGGTACATTATATGTCCCATCATCGAGTACTACTACCCTGGTACATTATAGGCCCCATCATCGAGTACTACTACCCTGGTACATTATAGGTCCCATCATCGAGTACTACTACCCTGGTACATTATAGGTCCCATCATCGAGTACTACTACCCTGGTACATTATAGGTCTCATCATCGAGTACTACTACCCTGGTACATTATAGGTCCCATCATCGAGTACTACTACCCTGGTACATTATAGGTCCCATCATCGAATACTACTACCCTGGTACATTATAGGTCCCATCATCGAGTACTACTACCCTGGCACATTATAGGTCCCATCATCGAGTACTACTACCCTGGTACATTATAGGTCCCATCATCGAGTACTACTACCCTGGCGCATTATAGGTCCCATCATCCAGTACTACTACCTTGATATATCACAGAGCACAACTACTCTGGTACATCATTTGTTCCATCAGAGCGTGTTACCGTCCATTGTTCGTTTATAGTGCTATATCCCTCAATGTCCACATGTAAAGTTCTACTGCCCTTTGTCTTTGTATACTACCGCAATTTTTTCATAGAATAGCATACCACCGCCCTTTGCCCCGCGTTGAATACTATTGCTCTTTGTCTTCGTATAGCGTACTGTGGTACTTTGTATTCGTATTACTGTCCCTTTATGTCACTATAGCATACTATATTTTCCCCCATCACATTGTACATTTACCGTGGTACAATCATTATGTCCCAACAAACGTTGCAATGGATGTAATACCCTCGAGCCTGCCAATGGTTTGACCCAACCTCAAAAAGTGGGTACCAGTATAATCTAGAAAAACAATACTGACCACATCATAAGAATTTTCTGCAAAGGATTGTTGTTGTTGTTTCGAATGCACACAATGAGTAGGTCTATTCTTTTGTGCGCTTTGAAAAAGACGTTAAGTGGCAGTTTGCAGTAGCTTTCTTCACATCCCGAGCGTGCTGATGAAGGAAGACGGGGTTCTTCCAGGCCGTTCTGATGTGCTTCGCTTCACCTGTGTTCATTCGTCACCACGTTAGCATGGCTGCCATGAAAAACCCTGTTTCAAGGGACTGCTACTAGGAAGCTGAGGTGAGGGTTTTGGCCAGTGTATTTTACCTGACCCTGACTAACTAATCTGATCAGAATATTTTGCCTGACCAGGCGTTAGTCTTCCTCCCCGGCTGCAAAGGATATTCTAAAGGAAATGCGTTTTCTTTACTATTAGAGGCGTGTGTGGCGTAATGAGGAAAATGGCTAGGTCGATATATTTTCTCAAGGACGCTAAGAAATTGCTGATGAAATCCGACCTGTTTTTTTCTGTTCATTTTGTAACGTCTGGAACGTGGTTTGCGGACGTGATTCGACTGGCGAAGAGCGGTAGACAGCAGCTGCAATAGTGTGTTCGCATGGTTTGACCTACAGCATAAAGCACAGTACCTACAAAAGACGAAGATGTAAATTAGGCTGAGACAGCAGTCCAAAGACTTCTGTGCTGCGTGTTTTTTTGTGCGCATTGATTTGAGCGATGGATTCAGTGTATCAATGCTGGTGGAAATTATGTTGATAAATCAGTGAACACTTGGCTTCGTTTGTTCCCAATTTCCAGATACAAAGCCATAAAAGGTCTTTCAGTAGCAGAATGTAGTCCAGAGAACGGAATGTCGTAGTTTACAGCTTGACTGCGATATTTGCACATCCGACTTCAGCAGCAACTTTTTGAGTAACAGGTTAGCCTTCACTCTTCAATCCCTTCTCCTTAGCCACTATGCTGTGTTGCAGCGTGTTATCCAGGATCACGGTGTGGAGGTGTAGAAGTGTCTTGGCCGGTTTGTTTCGCTGGCCCTGACGCTAGCAGTCAGCTATGGGTCGCTGGCAGATGCTGCTAAGTGTTTTGATCACAGAGAAAAAATAAGTGCAATATCGTATACATCTCCTTGTTAAGGTAAAATCTCAATTTGTTTTATTTGAATAACCGTTTGTGACCTTTTCACTGACCTATCCTCGTATATATCTACCAACCTCATCAAACAAACCAGCGCAGCCAATTCGAACACATCGCTTTGGCGCAGGATTGCTATTTAGGCCTAACTGTAGTGTCTCTACTTTTTTCGCAGACAGGGGCATGACTAATTACTGAAAGTGTTGATATTTCGTCAGACCCAGGTCGTCTAGCCGTCTTGTCAAGATGGGGGCGTAGACATGATTTTATTTAGAAGCATTTCGAAATACCGTTCCTTTTGAGAACTTGTGAAACATTCAGGTTTTCTATTTGTGTCTAGCTTTACGGATGTTTATCAGCGCACATGAAAGTATCTACAAAATCATCTCTGTTATTAACTTAAATTAACGTCTTTATGCTGGTTTAGAAGACTTTGCCTAGTCTGTAAACAACCATTTTCATTTATATTCCATTGCTTTAAAAGCCAGATGTAACCAATCTATTCTTAAATGCGCTTATTGTATGTGCCTCCAATAATTCCTGTGGCAACGCATTTCGAGCATTCACCACTCTTTGACTAATTACAATATTTTGTAATATCTAATCTGGACCTTTCTTTGGGACCCTGCCCTCTTGTTCTTGAAGGCGGTTGAATTTTGAAAAAAACTTGTTGTAGTATAATGTATTCTTTCCGTTGATTATCTTAAAACCTTTATTGTCACCTCGAATTCTTCTCTTTTCTAGACAATGTAGACCAGTTTTTATGAGTCTTTCCTCATAACTGTAATTCTGGAACCCCACAATCAGCTTTGTCGCTCTTTTTTTTCCTTTTTAGCATGTTTATATCTCCTCTACGATAAGAACTCCACACCTGTACATAGTACTCCAATATAGATCTAACCGATGATATACATAGTTTGTCAATCAATATCTTGTTCCTATGTTTAATATTTATTTTTACCATACCTAACATTTGTCTTTTTCACTGCTACCTGGACTTGTTCACTCACTTTACTTGCATGATATATTATAACCCCTAGGCCATCAAATACTATTGGTGAAATAGATTTAAGAATTGTCTATACAAGTGATTGATGCAACCAGATCGCCCTCTCAAACCAACATTTGTTTTGAAACTGGTGTGAAACATTATATTCTAAGTCTTGTCTACATCTGTCTGACTTGCAAGAAAGGGTAAACAAGGTAGATTTGCTGAATGGAAACAGAGGCATCAGTTTGAATAATAAGAAATCGGAGGTGATGGTGGTAACGAAGAAGCCGGATTCTTCAAAATGCTGTGTCAAAGCGAAGAGGCTCGAACTAAGACAAGTCAACACGTTTAAATACTTTGACACATACATAACATGAGATGGAAGATGCAGATACAAAATAAAATGCAGAATAGCAGAATAAAAATGGGCTTCCAGGCTGTGAAGGGAATGTTGTGCAACAACACCTTGTCGCTGGAACTGAGAAAGAGAGTCCTTGGATCATACGTGGAACCAGTACTGACATATGGCGGTGAATCATGGAAAGTCAGCAAACAAGCGCATATATTTTTGGAAGCAACAGAGATGTTGTTTAACAGAAGAAAGCTGCGGATCAAATGGACTGCAATAAATAATAGTGATTCAGTACTGGAGGAGGCACAAACATAAAGATAACTTATTGCATGATTCAGTACTCGAGGAGGCACAAACATAAAGATAACTTATTGCATGATTCATTATTCGAGGAGGCACAAACATAAAGATAACTTATTGCATGATTCAGTACTCGAGGAGGCACAAACATAAAGATAACGTATTGCATGATTCATTACTCGAGGAGGCACAAACATAAAGATAACTTATTGCATGATTCAGTACTCGAGGAGGCATAAACATAAAGATAACTTATTGCATGATTCATTTCTCAAGGAGGCACAAACATAAAGATAACTTATTGCATGATTCAGTACTCGAGGAGGCACAAACATAAAGATAACTTATTGCATGATTCAGTACTCGAGGAGGCACAAACATAAAGATAACTTATTGCATGATTCATTACTCGAGGAGGCACAAACATAAAGATAACTTATTGCATGATTCAGTACTCGAGAAGGCACAAACATAACGATAACGTATTGTAAGGATCAGAGCAAGGCAGGCATCCTTGTCCGGGCATGTTATGAGAAGAGGCGGTTTGGAGCTCATTGTGACAACTGGAAAGATAGCAGGAAAGAGAGACAGAGCAAGGCCGAGAGAGAAGATGCAGAACAGTCTGAGAGAATGGCATCAACGACAATCAACAACAGAGTTGCAAAACGACACAAGTGGTAGAAGTGGATGGAGGTCCATTATAGCCAACACCTACCGGAAGAGCACCTGATGATGTCTATGTAAACCCTCCACCAGTCGACCACTGACTCCTTATTTGTGAAGAAGGAAGAGGCCCACTGCCCCTCCATGAATGTAGTAAATGGAAACCACATAGAACTGTGCGTGGGGATAGTGACCTCAACATCTAAAACAAAATACGAGACGTGTTCAAATAAAACCGGACCTATCTGCAGCAAGTGAACATACGTACAATGCTCATGATAATGTCACTTCTGATATAAACACATACCAACCGTCAAGTTTACAAATTTACATTATCCTCCGACTGATAGTCTCCTCATCAGACAGTTGAAAACATGACGGGTGTGATAGAGAACCCGTATAGAGTTGATCAGCGATCGGTGATTCGGTTTCTAATAATTGAAGGATGTCGACCAGTTGACATTCATCCAAGAATGCAGGCAATGTATGGTGACAAAAGTGTGTCGAAGACTGCGGCGATGGCGACGATCCACCCGGATTGCTGCATCAAATTTGGCTGTGGCATCTTCTGACGCAACAATATACTTCACCTAATCTCGGAAGATCGATCTTTCGTTAACTATCGTCCTTCTTTTTAAACATCTTTGTCCAATTCTTCACTGTTGTCTTCGACACATTTTTGTTACCATACACTGCCTGCATTCTGCGATGAATGTTAATTGGTCGACATCTGTCAACTGTTAGAAACCGAATCATCACTCCCTGATCAACTGTGGATGTAGTTCGTATCACCCCCGTCATGTTTTCAACGGTCTTCTGAGGAAACTATGAGTCGGGGGAATAATGCAATTTTGCCAACTTGACGATTGGTGTGTGCTGTTTACAAAAGAAGTGACGTTATCAGGCGCATCGTACGTATGTTCACTAGTTGCAGTTTGGTCCGGTTTCATTTGAACACGCCTCGTACCATAACACCTCAGCAAAATTACGCGAAGTGCTTCTGTGCAATCTTCGTAGAGGAGAATAACTGTAGTGGTAATGATATTATCTGACTGGAGATGAGACAGGAGATCATCTGTAGTAGTGACGATATGCTCTGACTGGAGATGAGACAGGATATCATCTGTAGTAGTGACGATATGCTCTGACTGGAGATGAGACAGGATATCATCTGTAGTAGTGACGATATGCTCTGACTGGAGATGAGACAGGAGATCAACTGTAGTGGTAACGATATGCTCTGACTGGAGATGAGACAGGAGATCAACTGTAGTGGTAACGATATGCTCTGACTGGAGATGAGACAGGAGATCAACTGTAGTGGTAACGATATGCTCTGACTGGAGATGAGACAGGATATCATCTGTAGTAGTGACGATATGCTCTG
Source organism: Ariolimax columbianus (assembly GCA_036924085.1). Taxonomy (NCBI): domain Eukaryota; kingdom Metazoa; phylum Mollusca; class Gastropoda; order Stylommatophora; family Arionidae; genus Ariolimax; species Ariolimax columbianus. The sequence continues at coordinate 56,349,427 of JAVGWX010000004.1, forward strand.
ACTGGAGATGAGACAGGAGATCAACTGTAGTGGTAACGATATGCTCTGACTGGAGATGAGGAAGGGACAAGCAGAAGGAGAGGAATTACTTAAAGGAGACATGGTGATGTTCACACTCTCTTGGTTATTGTGTCATTGATGGTGATTTGACATTGTCTTTTTCTTTTTCTTCGTTACATTGCACGCGATGGTGATGTGGCATGGTGTTATTTCTTTTCTTCGTTATATTGTACATGATGGTGTTGTGGAATGGTGGTATCCCTTTCTTCGTCATAAAGCACATGATGATGATGTGGCATGGTGTTATTCCATTTATTCATTATATTGCACATGATGGTTATGTGACATTGTGTTATTCACTTTCTTCGTTATATTGCACATGATGGTTATGTGGCATTGTGTTATTCCCTTTCTTCGTGACAGTTCACATGATGGTGATGCCGTCTTTTCTTATATAGAACCGGCATCACCGTACTCCCATCACATCCATATGTACTAACAAAGTCTCAGTAAGTGAGTAAAGATAATAGTTGCACACAGTCATGATTCCTCCTCTCAGGAGAACAGGTCTTCTCCACCCATGTCAATATAACAATATTGTCCACTTGTAGATGGATTGTTACTCGCCTGCAGTGTCGTTATTTAGCAAGTGTGCTGTGTCAAGACGCTGAGCAGCGCGTGAGCTGCAGTGGCCAGCCACCCATAGCTGACTGCTAGCATCAGGGCTAGTGAAGCAGAGCTGATAAGACCCTCCTACACCTCCACGAAGTAACAGATCAGGCTGGCAAAGGAGAAGGGATCGAAGAGGGAAGTCTATCTAGGTATTCAAAAAATGCCTACTTCCCGAAAATGAATGTGTTGTACCGAAAGGTGTAAATATCGCAGTCAAGCAATAAACTAGCAGCACAGCGCATTCCACTTTCCGAACTACATCCTGCTACTAACAAAGCCCTGTTTAGGGTTGGCAGCGGGAGATTGAGAACGGACGCAGAAGAAGAAGAAGAGGAAGAAGAAGAAGAAGAAGAAGAAGAAGAAGAAGAAAAAGAAGAAGAAGAAAAAGAAGAAGAAGAAGAAGAAGAAGAAGAAGAAGAAGATGTTCATTGAGGGAATTTATTATACTCCGCCGTTCTTTCCTTCCTTTCGCTATTTAATGCTCCCGAGTGGTCTGGCTGGGTTTTTGTGTTTGACTAGGACAAGATTAGCACCACTTCCTCACTGAGAGCATGTCGTAAGAGGCTACTAACTCTGTGACATGGTATAGTACCGGGCATGGTTAGGTGGTTTGTTTAAAGCAGCATAGATGGCGCCTAACACATCGGCTAACATCGGCTAACTACCCTACGAAAGCGCTTGTCCCAACGCAGTGGAATATTAAGCTGCTCGAGCCTAGCTCGCTAAGCAGGAAACCCTTCTCATGACTATCTCTAGCTCATGCCAGAGCTGGCATCTGCCCCTGTAAAGGTACATGTCTACTAAGAACTAAGAACTAAAAACCAATACGGTTTGCTACAAGGAAAATGGTTTATGCTATTACAAGACTTGCTCTGCTTAGGAGTCCTCAAAGAAAGAGGTTGATTGACTAACACACATAAACAAGATAAGTTGCAACAAACATTTAGGAAACAAGAAGAACCTGTATTGAGTTTATGTTTACTGTTTCAGAGAAAAGGATAAATTAGACTATAACAAGTTTTTTTTTCCAAATACAACCACTTACAAGAACAAGACGGCATAGCTACAAATTAACTAACGAAAGGTCCAGATTAGATATTACGAAATATTTTTTTAGTCAGAGAGTGGTGAATGCTTGAAATACATTGCCACATGAAGTAGTGGAGCCAAGGATAGGTAATGCATTTAATAATAGATTATATGCGCATATCTTATAGAGCAAGTAAATGATAATTAAACAGATTGTATACAGAATCTGCAGCCTTCTAAAGCAGTATAAAAACATTAAGTTAAGTTGAGTTATTAAGTCACCTCAAATTTGTCTCTATTCTAGACATTGTAAGCATGTTTTTCTCTTTCCTCCTAGCTGTAATTCTGGAATCCCACTATCAGTTGTGTCTTTCTTCTGTGTTTCCTGGTCTTCCTTCTCCAACATTGTGGCACATGATCCACTCCGCGAGAATGCGCATGCGAGACCAGGGAATTAAATTGCATCATTTGAATCATCGTGACAGATCAGCTCACTATTACAGACAATCAATCACCCAGAACACAACAAAATCCAACCAAACCGCCTTATACAGCATTTATCTGCTCTTACCCGCCCAATAAATTGGACTCAATCGTCATCGATTTGTCAAACATAATGTCAGGATTGGCAGCAAATATATAGCGAGGTGTTTGGGGAAGTAACAAGGAATAACAAGACCAATATGTCGACATGCAGGAGAAATAATTGAGCATAATGTGAGCAGCCTGTCTTTGAAAACAGATTTGTAAATTTGATCAGGAAGTTTTGATTTTCCTTCCAGTCGTAAGAAGAAGTGGGTTGCTAGCTGGTGTCTATTAAGCCATTAAATAACAGAGAATGGAGGCATACGGAGTGGTATGCAGTCGGGCGGAACAAGTGAAACCATCATCCCTGGTCAGTACTGTCCCTCTGATCAGGAAAGAACTGGTCAATGACATCAGCCCAGACCCATACAACGTCAGCAGGAACTGCCCGGAGGTTACTTCGAGATGGGCATGAAAGTCGTAATCGCCCGCTGGTCACTTTTGGGCCAAAATACATGACTGGATTGCAACACTGGTTGTCTCCAGACTCTGCAAGGTCACTCTGTTCGAGAAGTCAAGCTCTTGCCTTACAAAACGATGAACAGAAATGCTGAACTTTCAAATAATTAGTTTCATAGTGACCCATCATTTCACGGGAGGTGGGAGCAGAGTGCCTTCATCCAGAGTTTCCTCCAGTCGTCTTGCCACTGGTTCAAAGTAGCTCAGAACCAGAGAGTGAGGTCAATCGCAAGCGTAATGACTTTCTCAGTATAATCCAAATACAGCGCAAGTTACATCATCAAGAGAAAACCGTCTGTTGATGTGGCAATCATCGCTTGCGATGGGCAACTAATAAGCCATTTGGATCATATACCTACTTACTTATTTACTTCCCCTGGACTGGGCACAGGGGGCTGTCAGGATACAAGATGGCTAGCAGACTTTCCAAAACAATAGCCTACTAAAAACAATTGGTTAGACCGTGTAGCAATCACACAGTAAAACTAATTATTTAGAATAATAATCGGAAAATCTGGATGAACGGATGGGTGACTGGAATAACGGGTCGGAGTGTTTTTAGTGAAATATCACAGCTAAAATATAATGATAACATAAGTATGCTACATAGAAGAGATCAAAGTCTTATCTTGCAGTTTCAGGCATGACAAAGCAGAGCCAATAGCCACTTGAACAGCCTCAATCCTTGTGCAGAGATTACTGTCGTCCTAGTGAAAGGGGACCAAGATGCTGAGCAGCGCATGAGCTGCAGCGGTCAGCGACCCATAGCTGACTGCTAGCGTCAGGGTCAGTGAACCAGAGCTGCCATGACCGTTCTACACCTCCACGCAGTGATCCTGGAAAACATGCTGCAACAGAGCAGACTGACTAAGGAGAAGGGATCGAAGAGGGAAGGCTAACCTGGTACACAAAAAATGGTTGCTGAAGTCGGATGTGTTGGACCGAATGGTGCAAATATCGTAGTCAAGCTGCAAAATACGACACAACGCATTCCGTTCTCTTGACTAAATTCTGCTACTTATGCCTGTGTCACGGTTTGGTAGCGGGAGATTGAAAACGAACGAAGCCAGGCGAAGCCATGCCAAGCCATCCTAATGAAACAAGTTAGACAACTATTACTCATTGAGTTCAAGGCGCTTGCGGGCATGATCAAAAGATTCTTACTACCACGGCCGACAATTGCCAAAATAATGTATGGAGCAGTTTTATATCGAAAAACTACCCAAGCAGGGACTGGACCCATGCATACACCGACGGTTCTGTAACAAACACTACACAGAACGGAGGGGCAGGAGCATTCCTGAACCTACCAAATGGCAGAAAAATAACACTGTCATTCGCTACTGGTAAGTACACAAGCAATATCAGAGCTGAGGCAGAGGCACTGAGGGCGGCAGTGGAAGAAATGGTGACACATAAAGAAAATTAAAGCCATACAGTCCTGCTTACAGATGCTCTGGCCGTAGTTACAGCGCTAAAAAGCCAGAAAAACACTGAGCTTAATGACTTAAGAGCCGCACTCTGCCAACTGTGCCAGCAGTCCGCACCAAAAAGGGTAGTGGTACAGTGGGTCCCATCACACTGCAACATCCAAGGCAACGAGGAGGCAGACAGACTGGCAAAAGAAGGTGCAAGACTACCACAAACAGATACTAGTATGACGTACGAAGAGTCAAAACGGCTTATTAAAGCCAGATACATGACCAAATGGGAAACCGAACATACTGGTTACACCAAAAACGATGCCTTTTACCAGTTAAACAGAAGAGAGCAGGTCGTTGTCTTCAGACTTCGCACTGGCCACAATAGACTGAGGTACCACCTATTCAAAAAATTGAAGATAAGTGGTACCGACGAATGCCCGTGCGGTACCGGTAAAATGACCGCTGAACATCTGCTGCAGAACTGCCCGACATACGAGGATCAGAGAGAGCAGATGTGGTCATCACCAGTGGAACCACAAGACAAGCTCTATGGCAGTGTCGACAGCTTCAGGATGACCGCCGCTTTTTTCGAAAAAATAATGGTTACTGTCTGACTGCGTACGCAGAAGAAGAAGAAGAAGAAGAAGAAGAAGTATGGAGCAGTGAAACAACTGAAGAAGACCTGTACCTATATAATAATGACATTGGGCTTGCAAAAACATGCTTGCTCAGCAGCTATGGGGTAGCAACAACTATAACAACAACTTACTTAACATGGCATGGACTTCTCGTCAAACATCATGTTTCCAATGTTGGGACACCTGGACTGCCTTGACATTCCCCAACAACAAGTCATCACTTTGGCATGCTTCCACAAAGTGTGTACATATCATCAGGTGGTATTGGTCTTGTATTGCCCCAGAGTCGAAAGTTTCATCATCCCTGTATCCTCATTTCTGTATGTTCTTCCTGCATGTTGATACGCCATATCAGAGTCCATTTAGTGACTTCCTTATTTAGTGACTTGCTGTGGAGCGTGTAGCCTAGTCGACAGTTAGATGACTTTCTAGACTGGATCACAGCGTGCTAGTGGTTCGAGTTCACGGACGGACAGAACCAAATCCAGACCGATGTTAGTGCCGGGTACAACTGCTTCTCTAGTCGACCCAGCTGTAAATGGGTACCTGACGTATGAGTTTGGGAAATTGCAACAGCCAAGAAGGAAACTGGTCACCTCACATCACATAGGCTGCGGCTTAGTACAATGCTGCCATGGAACATACATTTACCTTTCACTGACTTCCTGGAGTTCGATCCAGGGGACCTATTGCAGATCAATTCATTTTTTCAATGCGGCGTTTTCCTAGACTATCCTGCATAACTGTGTTCACTGTAAGGGATTGCATATCGAGTGGCTCGAACATTCTGATTCGCTGTTATTGTTGAGTCCTCTCAAAGACTAAGTCTACTCCATTGTGCTCCTTGAAAATGGCGTTACGTGGCAGAGTGCAGTGGCTTTCTCAGGCAAATGACCATGCTGACGAAGCTGGACCGTTGTCCTTTAGCCAGTTGTGCTATTATTGGCTTACTACTTATTACTACGGTGATCACGTCGATCACCAGTCTCGGCAACCAGTCTGCAATGAAACCAGCCTGTTTCCATGGAGAACTAGAATAAAGTCGAGCCGCGGTCTTGGCCAGTATATTGTGTCTGACCCTGACTATCGTGTACAATCAGTATATTTTAATTAACGCTGACTAACATGTCCGATCAGTGTATTTTAATTGACCTTCACTAATATATCCGATCAGTATATTTTGTCTGACCCTGACTATCGTGTACAATTAGTATATTTTAATTGACCTTGACTAACATGTCCGATCAGTATATTTTAATTGACCTTGACTAATATGTCCGATCAGCATATTTTGCCAGAATCTGACTAACGTGTCCGATCAGTATATTATGCCAGACCCTGACTAACATGTCAGATACGTACGTTTCATACGTACCTGATTTACTGAAAGGTAGCTAAAACTGAAATATAAAATACAGACCTTTCCACTTAGCAGAAAGCAAAGCCTAAGTCAATGACGATTCCCACACTCCAATCCCGACGACACCGACTATATTATGTCAATATTTATTGACCAGTGAAACCAGGGAAAAAAGAAATTACAAACATCAAAGAATATCAGTTTAGAACTGAGGAATAGAATAATCACATACTTACTCAGACAATCTTTCAATCAGTATCAAGATTGTTCAAACAGAGGTCATGGTCAAATGGAGAGACACACTCAGAAAACCTTAGAACCAGTCTCAGGACTGATCAACCAGAGGACATGGTCAGATAGAGAGACACACTCAGAAAACCTTAGAACCAGTCTCAGGACTGACGAACCAGAAGATAGGGTAAAAAAAAGAGAGACATATACAGACAACAGTACAACCAGTCTCAGGCCTGATCAGTTAGAGGATAAGGTTAAATGGAAAGACATACTCAGACAACCTTACAATCGGTCTAAGGACTGATCAGCCAGAGAATATGGTCAAATAGAGGGACATAGACAACTTTACAATCGGTCTAAAGATTGTTCAACCAGAGAATATGGTAAAATAGAGAGACATACTCAGACAACCTTACTATCGGTCTAAGGACTAATCAACCAGAGAATACGGTCAAATAGAGAGACATATTCAGACAACCTTACTATCGGTCGAAGGACTAACCAACCAGAGAATATGGTCAAATAGAGAGACATATTCAGACAACCTTACTATCGGTCTAAGGACTAATCAACCAGAGAATATGGTCAAATAGAGAGACATATTCAGACAACCTTACTATCGGTCTAAGGACTAATCAACTAGAGAATATCGTCAAATAGAGAGACATATTCAGACAACCTTACTATCGGTCTAAGGACTAATCAACCAGAGAATATCGTCAATTAGAGAGATATATTCAGACAACCTTACCATCGGTCTAAGGACTAACCAACCAGAGAATATCGTCAAATAGAGAGACATATTCAGACAACCTTACTATCGGTCTAAGGACTAATCAACCAGAGAATATGGTCAAATAGAGGGACATACTCAGACAACCTTACAATTAGTCTTAGGAATGATCAACCAGATACTGATCATTGTTTCTAAAATCCCCTAACTTGTGTTTGTTTTGCAGCAGGGCTCATTCATAATCTGGAAACACTATGTGCGTTTTGATTTTCTTGCACGCCTGTTTCTTCATAATTTTCTTCTTCATCGTCGTCGTTGCCATTGTTCATCGTCAATTCAAGGTCCTAGTTTCACTTACAAAGACCGCCGTTATTAGCATGTTGTTGTTGTTTAATGTCTACAATGAGTCGGTTTACATTTTTGTGCCTCCTGATAAGGACGTCAAGTGGAAAGTTGTTGTAGCCTTCCACACGTACTGAGCGTGCTGAGGAAGGTGGACGGGAGTCCTCCAGGCGCTTGTGTTATGCTTTGCTTCATTTGCATGTCGCTCACAACTACTGAGATTACGTCAATCCAAATCTCGTCAGCCAGATTGTTGTAAAACAACATATTGCTAAGAAACATTTTATAGAAGTGAGATGTCTTGGTAAGAATACTGTGCCTAGCCCTAAAGCGACGTCCTGGCCAGTATGTTATACCTGACTAGTCTACCGTCTATACCGCCCCCCCCCCAGTATTTGTTAGCACGACTGTTTCATCTCTTTACAGACATCGTGGCTCATCTACCTCGTGAAGCCAATAATTTGTTCTCAGTCTTTTCGTACCATCTTGCGGCCTTGCGGGATGTGCCATCTTTCAGCTTTGCGGGATGTGCCATCTTGCAGCCTTGTGGGATGTACCATCTTGCAGCCTTGCGGGATGTGTTTCACCACCAAGTGTATGCAACTCACATGACACTTATCATCTGTTCCAATCTTTATTTTGAAGTAAATATGGCAAGTGAATCTAGCATGTCCTGCACTAGCTTGAAGATTGTCTTCTTCTTTTTCTTTGGCGTTCGTTGTAAAAAGGACACTGTGACATGTTGTCGTAGTTTAAAGAAAGACTGCCGTACCTCCGTCATTCGGCCCTATTCATCCAGTATCAACAAGCAATGTTTGGTACCGGTTCCTCTTCCCTCGTTGTCCGCAAATCTCAGACTGACTGTGTGGGGTCATTTTGTTTCCAGGGTCCCCACTTGGGGGCGGAATAGGGTATTGGTCAGCTGCGGTTCGCTGGCCCTGACACAAGCAACCATCTATGCGTCGCTGGCTGCCGGGGAGGTATTTCCATGCTGCATCTTCGCTATCCCCTCTTCTACTGTCCTGAATATGTAGGTGTTTTAATTTATATTGTACTTTTCCCCTGACCAAGACCTTTAGGTCGGTAACTTAGGATTAAGTTATATTCCTGTTCCTGTACGTTACTGATCTACATGAATCCACTGTGATTATCACATTTTGTCAGTTATTGCGTCAGGTTCGATTTACACTGACTGAGTTAACAAACATCTCTAGCTCTTCATCTGCATTGTAAGTGTTTAATTGGGTACGCTTCTACAATTAGAAATATTACACATACAATTTATTGTTTTAACACATCACACAAAATACACACCCACGAACCCCATCTGTGTGTAATCATTCCTTATAAGGAAATATCGGCCACCCCCGCGCGGAGACCGATGTGAATGGAAAAGTTGTACACAATTACATTAGGAGCGGAGAGGGCGAACGCACGTGAATGAAATCGTATGTATCCTTTATTGATTTTACAGATTACCTCGGACGAATGACGCAATCATAATGTCACGTCGATAACTTTAGCAAACAAAGGAGATCCTTGAGGCAGGGGATCGAAGTGAGAGAGGGTTTTGTGAGAAATGAATTGCGTAAGATGGTGGAGAGAGAAATAGAGAGAGAAATACGAAAGAAAGGGAGAGAACGATAGAGGTATTGAACGATGAAGAGAGAAATATAACGAACGAAAGAGAAGTCAGCTAATGAAATTGACAGAGAAAGATACACACGCAAAGCGAGATGGAAATATAGAGACAGATCCAGAGAAAACCGAAGAAATGAAGACAGAGAAGCACAGTGAGTGAGAAAGATTGCCTGAAATGAAATCAAAAACAGCTATATTAATAAAGGTAGTTTTATCTAAGTGAATAATGTACCAGCAATGAGAAAGAATTGCTCGATTGGAACATGCTAAGGAAATATTAAATCCGTCAATGAGAAAGAATTGCTCTATTGGAACATGCTAAGAAAATATTAAACCCGTCAATGAGAAAGAATTGCTCGATTGGAACATGCTAAGGAAATATTAAATCCATCAATGAGAAAGAATTGCTCGATTGGAACATGCTAAGGAAATATTAAACCCGTCAATGAGAAAGAATTGCTCGATTGGAACATGCTAAGGAAATATTAAACCCGTCAATGAGAAAGAATTGCTCGATTGGAATATGCTAAAGACATATTAAACCCGTCAATGAGAAAGAATTGCTCGATTGGAACATGCTAAGGAAATATTAAACCCGTCAATGAGAAAGAATTGCTCGATTGGAACATGCTAAGGAAATATTAAACCCGTCAATGAGAAAGAATTGCTCGATTGGAACATGCTAAGAAAATATTAAACCCGTCAATGAGAAAGAATTGCTCGATTGGAACATGCTAAGGAAATATTAAACCCGTCAATGAAGCAAGAAACGCTGCCAATGACTCTGATTGTAATCTTAAACTGGAGCCGAAGTGCATTGAAGTGGCTGGCGACAGGACAACATCAGAATCATTGTTTTAAAGTACACACATTTCTATTCTAACTGTTTCAGCATACACACTTGTCTTTTCTTCCTGATGTAACATACACATATTTCTCAATGTTGCAAGAAGCTGAAAGCTGTATAATAGGCGTAGTAAAGTAAATAAAGACAGGGTAAATACTAAACAAGTAACTTACATTAAATCACATTAAGAAACAAGATACAAATCTTCGAAGTATGTTTGCAAAAGTAACTAAAGAATGTTGTGACTGATGCTAGCAAACTCTACATGTTGCACGAATTAATAGTGAAAAATCAAATGCAGGTGCTCAAGTAGGTGATTTGACACAATATGTATGTCAGGGAAGCATGTTACCTGTGTCGCCTATGCTTCGTAGGGAACGAAAAGGAGACAGGTAACTTGTTATTGTTGCTGTTAATTTTGTTCGAAGCTGTATTTAGTGACGATGTTTCGTTAGTGGTGAGTTTCTGTAGCTCTTCCTAAGTTCCAAGGCGTAATTGAAGAGGGCGACTCGAAACCTCCTGACTATTTTGCCATGCAAGACTTCTAATTAAACTCAAGACTACGGGGATTGCCAGGACGATCCCCACCTCGATTGTTGTGGCACAGACTGTTTCCAGGAGCATAAACGAGGACATGAGGTGAGATCTTGATCAGGAGGTTTCACCTGACCGTGAATACTCATCTCTGTCATTCTTCCCTGATAGAAGGTCCCCAATTGCTACATCTGCTCTCATCAGTCTGAATCAGCGTGTTCGTATGTTCCATTGAATTTTCTTCGACCAGATCAGTGTAGCAGCTATTGAAGTAAAGATTGGTCCCCACCTACGCTTACCTTTTTTGACGATTTTAAACACGTCATTCGATGTATCGGTTATAGCTCCTTTCTATTCTTGCGATACATCTGTGTCTGGCTTCGTATTACCAACACATCTAAGGCTGACCTCTCTAGTTGTTGCTCTTCTTCTTGTTCGTTCATTCTCAATCTCCCACTACCAAACCCTGAAAGGGCTTAAGTAGCAGAATGTAGTCCAGAGAACGGAATGCGTTGTGTCGTAGTTTACAGCTTGGCTGCGATATTTGCACCTTTCGGTCCAACACATCCCACTTCAGCAAGCATTTTTTGAGTACCGGGTTAGCATTCCCTCTTCGATCTCTTCTCCTTAGCCAGCCTGTTATCCAGGATCACCGCGTGGAGGTGTAGAAGGGTCTTGGCAGATATGGTTCGCTGGCACTGACGCTAGCAGTCAGCTATGGGTCGCTAACCACTGCAGCTCATGTGCTGCTCAGCATCTTGATTCCCCCCTTCTAGTTTAATTTGCTTTGTTAACTTTTTCAATCCAACACCCCACATAAGATCTCATATCTCGATTCTACATTCAACATTAAGCATGGAATACAGACACATGATATAATGATTTCGGATAGGCTAAGGACTCTGCGCTTGAGAAGACACGGCCTTAAATTTCCTTCCACACACTGTGGAAGACGCTTTTCTGCTCGGATTGGTCTTACAAGTAACTTTCGTTATAGTCATGTAGTGGAGTTGCATCCCTTTTTCAAAGTACAATTTCTATCGTCTGACAAGACGGACAGAGCCAATGGTATGAATCCCAGTCGTCCCAGTCATAAATAACTACCTGCACATTTCGGAGCCGCCTCTGGAGCTTCAAAGCTCGTGCCGTGTCGTCGGTACATTCAGTAGTGAAGTGCACTAATCACACATGGGGCGAACATGTGCGATGAAGTCGATTCTAAAAACTATTTTCCATTTTCCAAGAGCATTCAGCATGTCTTTTGTATATGGGCTACGGCCACGCAATGAATACATGCGTCTCAATTATTATCTAACTTCAAGGTTACATGCATTTCTAAATGAGGAACATATATCTTCATTGACCTTGTTTGTTCCATTTTCATGTACAGTAATTCATTTGATTATAGTTTTTTTTTAAAGGATTTCTCCAATTTTCGTATTGCAGTATCCTACAACCAATCCTTTCTACCATGATGCTTGCTTCAAATGAAAACTTTAACATTGGGATAGAAATGAGAAACGTCATGATTTTGTATTGTAACTTGTTAATAAGGTTTAAAAGGATGTCAAAGAATGGCATGTTATCACGGTGCAGACGAATAACAAGAGGTCATAATTGCAGTTAAAAGATGGCCGCCTCACTAATGATATGCCCGAAAAAGCAGCAGCGTTCTGTTATCAGATTATGTGAGCGGCAAAGGGGTGAAACCTATAGATAATGATCAGCAAATGAAGGTCCAGTGTGGTGATGCATGCCTTTCAATCAGAAAATCAGCAATTGTCCTTTCCGAGGCAGTCAACGATTGTAATTGACACTGGGGTCACTACTAGGTGTGCCTGACTCGGTCCTGAACAGTCTGTCACAGTACACATGCCATTTTGGAGCTTCCTACTCCACTTATACAGTTGCTGGTGCTAAAAGTATACATCACCGTACTGGACCTTCATTCGTCGAGAAATTGCTATTGGTTTCATCAGTTCGTTGCTCAAAAAACGGATAACAGAACGCTGCTACTCTTTGGTACGTGTCAATATTGGGCTGCTACTATTTGGTAGGGGGCAATAGTGAGCTGCTACTCTTTGGTACGTGTCAATAGTGAGCTGCTACTCTTTGGTACGTGTCAATAGTGGCGGCAGCCATCTTTCTGTAACTATGAGGTCTTATTGTTCGTATGCACAGTGATGGCACGTGCAGGACACTCTTGATATCCTTAACAACCGTATTAACAAGTTGCAATGCCAAGGCATGATTTTTTTCATTTCTATCTTACTTTTCAAGTTTCCACTTGAAGCTCCCTCATATTATCTCAGGTAGCTTCAGAACGTCTGATTAGCGCAACGGTAGAGCCAATGATTTTCACGGTGCGAAGTTTAACTCAAGTTATATCGACGTTTCAGTAGATTCAGTTGTAAATGGTACCTAATGTACGGTTAAGGAATTTACTTGGGAAGGAACTGGTTACTCCACCTCATGAACAAGTTGTGGTCTCGTACAGTGAAGGCTGAACAACTTCATTCCCGGCAACATTATCTGATATGGGAGTACTTTTCCTGTATCAGGTAGCATCATTTAATGTTCAGTTTTTAACAAGCTTTTTATTTAACTTTACATGAAATAAACGTTGTCCGTTTATGTGGACTTCTATTTCTTCTATTTTATCTCCATTACCTAGAGAGCTGACAATTTGTTCACAGCTTCTACTAGCGCGATCTGTCAATCTATCATATTTTTTTGGAGCCTATGCAGTTCATGCAAAAACTGAAAAAGGTTGGGTTTTTTTTTCTAAAATATCTACATGTATATTTACATACGATGGACTTTCAAGTTAAGCCCAGGACTTTGTTTTGTAACATATTTTTATTTTTTTCAAGTAGTCAAAATGCCAATTTAAAAAAAAAAAATCTTCTGCAACGTTTAAGCAATGCTTGAAAAGTTTCAGAGTAGACAGATTTGTCAGCATGTCTGAGCTAATCCAGGACAGCCAGTTTCACTTCGTCATCAGTGCTGAAATGCTCACATCCCAGGAAATATTTTAGGGGTCCAAACAGGTGGAAATCGCTTGGAGCAAGGTCTGGTGCTGTAAGGTAATTGTAGCAATACCTCCTAGCCGACTTGCTGCAGATGACACAAAGTGTAGTCAGCTGTATGAGGTCGCAGTTGTCAAGGCAGATAGTCACGTAGAACACGTATAGTCCGTCGTTGCTTCTTTGCACCAACACTTGGATGCTGGGGTCCTTATCAAACGAGTTTTGATTCTTTTATCCAGTTATCATATAAGAAAGTGCTATGTTCATAAGTTCAAAAAATTAATCGGAATACATAAGGATGAGTTATTAGACATCAAAAATTAGGTAAATCCAATACCCCTTTTTAACACCATGAGAACAAAACCAAAACCGCAACATAAAAAACATTCATAACTGCTACCTCCCCTATTGGAAGAGCAAAATACTCTTCAAAAGAAAGCAGCATGCTACATGATCTATTAACTGTACCCCAGAGAAGCATAGATCCAGATATATACCGATGGATCAGCAACAAGAGCAGTGAACAACGGAGACGCAGAAATCTATGTTGTCTACCCAGATCTAGCAGCAAGAGCAGTGAACAACGGAGACGCAGAAATCTATGTTGTCTACCCAGATCTAGCAAACGAAACCACTCGTTCGTGTACTGAAAAATTATGTTCAAACTACTCGGCTAAAGCACAGGCAATAATTATTGCTGCAGAAATGATTAGCAACACAAACAATCAACGCCAGCAGGATGTATTCCTTACAGATGCAATGTCATAGCTGCAAGAACTAAAGAAGGAAAAACTGCTAGAGCTTAAGAAAGCCTTGGGCGAACTAGAAGCCACAAAAATGGTAGCGTTACAGTGGTTACAATTCCACTGTGGTATACCAGTAAATGAGACAACAGACATGCTGACTAATCAGCAACTCGAGAACAAAACGAACAAATAATTACCTTCCAAGAAAAGAAGGATGTTATAATTCTATCTCGTATTTCCTCATTTGTAACTCAATCTTTGTACGTAAAATGTAAGTCTTCTGAAACATCTCATCTCCAAGGCCTGTATCCTTCGCTGAAGGTCAGCTGTAACTGTCCATGTCTAACAAGCATAGAGAAATATTGACAGGACCAGTGTAGGCATTGTTCTGATTTTCGTAAATGGTACTAACCGTTTATCTTGCCAGATTTATTTAAGCCGTGCAAGCGCCGCTTTGTCTGTGCTATTCTGGCCAACACCTCACATTTTGATCCTTCATCACTGACAATCGACTCCAGATATTTAAAACGGTCAACCACTTCGAGTTCCTGACCATTAGCTTTTATTCTGTTGTTGAAGCCTTCGGTGTTGTTGGTCATTAATTTTGTCGTTCCAGCGTTTATCTCCATAATGTAGACTCTATACTACAGCAAACTTTATCAAGAGAACTGGATTCACGTCTAGACGTAACAAAGAAAAACATTCCGAACGGGAAGAACAAGAAGATATAGGATGGTTTAGGATGTCAGACATTCATAGTACATGTAGCTTCAGTAATGTGCCTTTTTCAGAGCAACTCGCTTTCGTTTGTTCCAAATCTGATATCCAGCTCTCATCTATGACTCATCGTCGCTGTCAGCTTGCACCACCAGACACATCCCAGAGCAACAGTTTCAACAGGCCGGCTAAATCAGATGAGAGAAGCTGAATCGTCATACATTTCTGATGAGTTAGGGTCTGCCTATCCTTGGGTGCGAAGAATGAGTTAAACAGAATGCGCTGAAGAGACCACTTGCTGGTTCAGTGACCAGGAGGCGGATCCCATCACGTGATGTGAAGCACGAAAGACACATGGCAGTTATTGTCGCTCGAAACTACTCGTGTAAAACGTATTGGTAGAGACTTTTTTGGTAGCCGGTTACACTGGCTCTTCTGGCATCCTGCGGAGTATATGACAAGATAAAACAGAGTTCTGAACGCTGTAGTGCAGTGCGAGTCTCTTCAGCAAGCTCGCCACTTTGAGGATTGCAGTGCTGGTCCCCAGCTCGTTGGTCAGGCTACTGTGACACAGCCTGTTTCAATGGAAACCAACCGGGACATTAGATAGATTATTGCTCAGCATGTTTAACCTAACCCTGACGTTACTATTGTCTCCCCCTTACTTGAATCCTGGTATTTAAGCAGTTGCATGATGTCAATCCTTGTTTGTCCTTTGCCGTGTGATACCGTGACGGTCGAAGGACGCGATGTAGATCATTTCTTCATCTAGTTGGCACTCTGGCAAGAGGAATGTTTATCTTCCAGAAACTCATCCATCCATCGTCAGCTATGTGGACCACATGGCCAGCGGATCTGTACTTTCCCATTGATGCAGATTCGGCGACTTCTCGGAACTCTGTTTGGTGGCGGATCTATTGTCTAACGACACAAGTGGGCTGAAGATATACAGACATACAGACAGACAGACAGACAGATAGATAGATAGATAGATAGATAGATAGATAGATAGATAGATAGATAGATAGATAGATAGATATATAGATAGATAGATAGATAGATAGATAGATAGATAGATAGATAGATAGATAGATAGATAGATAGATAGATAGATAGATAGATAGATAGATAGATAGATAGATCAAACGTTTTGACGTCAATGTCTGCCTTGTTCTTCTCTATCGTTAGGTAGTGTGTGGTAGAATTGGTGGGATACTAGTCTCTAATTCTGGATTACACGAGTTTGAGACCTGGTAGTATCTCAATTAGTACTTCATTCTTGGTATCAACTTCGCAAGGTTGTGGATCCCAGGTAGCCGAAAGTGCTTGAAACTGTGTCTGTCATTCGTCCTGTAGTACCATGAAGGTCCAGTGGTGTGGTGTAGATCTTCTCTCCATCTAGTTGGCAAACGGCCGCGCCGGTGTTTGTAATTGTTTCTTCTTTCTTTCTTTCGTTTCGCTTTTTCTCCTGCTTGTGCCTTTCAGCTTCAGGTTATGAAGACGTTTCTTGACCGGGCCCTGGTATGTACTTCGTACATGGAAAACGTTACTGCTTCTGTTATTTCTGGTATCCAAATTTTGCGTGCTCGGTCCTTAGCCTTGTATCCATTGTATATGTATAGCACTGCTTTATCTGGTGTTTGACGCGTTATTTCGTCGAACCATTTGGTGTATTGTCTCTTTATGGGTTCTAGCACCGGTGTTGTATCTACTTGTCTCATAATATCTTCGTTTTTGATTCTATCCATTTTTGTTACTCCAAGCATTCTGTGCAGGCATTTCATAATTGTTATTACTTTTATCTTTGTTGGTTAATGTTCAATTCTGGCACTGATAACACAATGTGGGTGGAATAGTGTATTGTTTACCGTTCTATTTGTTTCTACTGTAACGTGTTTACATTGTAATATCTGAAACATTTGGCCCGTGATGTGACTTATTTTATTACAAATATTTTGTATTTCGATGTCGCCTTTGTCATCTGTTGAGATTATATTACCCAAGTGCTTTACATTTTTCATATATTTTACTTACTGGTTTTGAATGAAAATTGTAGTTTCTATTGCTTTACTTGCAATTATCACAACTTTCGTTTTCTTTTATGTTTATGGTCACACTCTAATCCATACAGACCTCATTAAGATCGATATGGTCTATGTAGTTGTTTGTCTTAGGTTGCTATTAGTGCTTGGTCATAAGAAAGAGCAGTTCATTTAAGGGGTCACTGAGGTTGCTTCCTTCACTAATGTTGGCTATTTTACATATTTCGTCTATATATGGGATTAAACAGTAAAGAAGATAGTACACAACCTTTTCGCACATTGGCTCTAATATAAATTTGTACTGAATATCTTGCATTGTATCTTACTGTTGCTATTTACATAAAGACTTTTATATAGAGAAACGCCCACCTCGTCCATCTATCGTCAGTCATGTGGATCTCATGACCGGTCCATCTGTATTCTCGCAGTGACGCAGAGGCGACGACATCCTGGACTCTGTTTGGTCGCCGATGTCGGTATTTCGGACGTGGTCTTTTATTGAGATATGTATGACTCTTCGACCTATTGATCTGTCGGTAATACTGAGCTTTTACTGCAACTGACTTACGTAGACTCCAAACTTCACACCCATATACCATTTCCGGGATAGTAATATTATTGAAGGTTCGAGCACGCCCTGGACGTCCGTTATCATTGTGAATGTCGTACCGGCTTAATGCTGCTGAAGCAGAGCCAACCCGTCGCTCTATGACATCATATCTCCATATCATTGCAGTGGTTGCTGGCTTAGGTAGACGGATAGTAAGTATATAGGCCTTTTTCTGACGATTATGAGTTTTACCGGGACCAGAAAAGGGAGCAAATACTGTAACCCACAATAACTTCAACATATATCTTTAGCTCTTCTTTGTCTTAGTCAACATGTACTTCTGAATTAGTGGTTACCCTTGTGCAGGTTCCAGCTTTGCTACGAGTTCTTGATCTACTTTCAATACTTGACACAGCTAGCTATTCATTTGACACAGCTAGCTATTCACTTGACACAGCTAGCTATTCACTTGACAATCCGTGCTCGAAACAGAACCGACTGAAATCTGAGCTAGAACCGCACTTGCATCTTGGTTTGTTCATCCGCCTGTATCAATGTTACTGCTTAGATTGGTAAAACTGTGTACTTTTCGATTATCCTGTATATAATCTACATCCGGTGTCGTTGTTTCTTATTAATTCTCCTGTCCTTGGTAGCACAAACTATTATACCGAAATTGAACACTTCCCGAACAAAAGCATGCTTATTTGATTTTCCACTATTATGTATTTGCATCTTTAACTCATTCAATGATGCATAAATCATGAGCGTATGCCACTGGTGACGTTCGGCCCAAGTCTAGGTAATCAATCCACCGATCACGCTAGGATCATACAGTCGCGCTGTTACGCACGCGTCATAGATCTTCTCCTACGTCACTGCAATGATGGATTCCGAAAATCGATAATATTTTGAAGGTAAAGGTAGACCCATAACAAACATTGCTGTCCGGGATGAAGTGTTAAAGACGTCATTGTACAATGACACATCTTGTTTATCAAGTGGGCTGGCCAGAACTCTTTATTTTTGTCTTTCTAGTGCTAACATATAGTCGTGTACTCATATACACCTGGGTTGACTAGAGTGTGCTGGTACAGGAGTTGACTTATGTACGTTTGCAGTGATAAATTAGTGCCCTTCCATTACTTTCATGAGACAATCGAATATGAGTATGTCATCATGTATGTAGTTGTCCTTTTCAGAACGGCTGTCCCATAACAAAACTCATCTCAAGACTCGATCTATAGCCAGTTATCCTTCATTTGGCGTCTTTATACTCGTTAGAAGACTCTTTAGTTTGTTTACAACCAATTTCTTCAATATTCACTTGATCTAAAAATAACTATGCGCATTCAATCTATTCTTGGCTGCATTAATTGACTCTACCTTCACTATTTCCT